>BROG01000019.1:1705000-2305000 GCA_030159075.1 Atrina japonica | reverse complement strand
TAATATAAAACATCTCAGATACCAAAGTATAAATCTTTAGGATGTCCAGGACACAGATAGAAGCCGGCAAACATAGACAAACACGGACTTCTGGCAACCAAGAGATGGGATCAACTGCCATGGAGAAGTAAGCATCCACTGTCGACCGGTCACACCCGCCGTGCGTCTACAGTCAAGTCCAAATGAAATACATGAGGAACGAATCCTCGATACAACTGGTACAGACGTCTCAACAACCGCCAACGAAAAGGCAACTCAACATTTCACTCAGTGAAACAGAGTAATCGCAAAAAAGACTATTATACCGGCCGTAAAATTTGCGGAACGTTGACATCAAACGCGGTTTTCGATATCCCTGTGTCAATAATTTGTAAATGAATAGTTTACATTTGTATATGAAATGTTCATATGTTAAAGATGACCTGGCATATCGGATCATTTGTGAAATATAAACTCCATATGCGGGTGACTGTGGGATATTAGTACTTTAATGTGGAGAATTTACCATGGGAAAGCCGACACCTTCGCGTTTGTCGTATAGCTCAGTTGCCAATTTCCCGGATAAGTCTATAGTAAGTAAAATGTCTAAGTATGAAGCCTGTGAGTTTGATTCTTTTATATCTTTAATTTCTAGTTCGCTGGTATATATCTCATTGACCAATGTTTGAAAATTGTCATCATTAATTGACAAAACGTCGTCGATATATATAAATATGAAATTAAAAGATACCGCTAGCCTTTTCTTCTTTTGAGTCAGCAGTTTCTGAATGAAGTCTGCTTCGTATGATTAAAAGGAACAGGTTGATCAATAAAGAAACACAATTGGTTTCCATAGGAATGCCGACAGTTTGTATTTCATGTAGCTCAATATAAGTCGGTCATGGGCCTTTAAGGTTTGCAAATGAAAAGTGGCTAGGAACTCGTAGGGCCCGAAAAGTGACCAAATTGACAACATTTTGATACATCTGTATGTTCTTCATTTTGTCTGTTTGCAACACATTGATTTTCATAAAATTGAGTATGATGTTTAACACCATTAAGATCTAAGATGTAAGATTACCAACATTCAGTAGTTATTTCCAGACTGCTAAACTGATGAGATCTTAAACGAATCTTTATTTTAAATAGATTAGCCTTAAGAGGCATAATGTGTTTCACAAACATATGGTTTGAAATTGATTGCTGTATATGACATAATCATTCATTCCAAATAACCTCGAAAATATTTAGTTTAAACATATTTTATTGAATGATTAATTACATAGTGCGTGCAATTACAATAAGAAATCAGGGATTTGGAAACAAGCGAACCGCTTAAATAAATCCAGCTCCCGAAAATATTTCATTGTCATGTTCAGCAGTATTATTTCGACAGGTATGATTATCTAATGTCTGTATCGAAGATGATCTATAAAGATTGATTGCTGACACAGTTACCTCGTAACATATATAAAACCGGAGAGGTGAGTGTTAATGTAATGTTATTATGTGTTGGGTAATACCTGGAACATGTCAATGCTAATTTTAGTGTCTTGATATGCAAATTGATCAATTTGCTTTTGACATGTTTTTCGACACGGATCATGATTATCTTATAAAGTCTTGATGTATGTCTTGAAATATTCATACTTTTCCTTATACCTTATACCGGAATCTTAAACTCGATAATGGAATCTTAAACCCTATATCAAACTCTTAAACCCTATATTACAAGACTTTTAAACCTTATACATAAATCTTAAACCCTACACAAGACTCTAAAACCCTATTTAGAAATCTTAAACCCTATACACAGACTATACAATAACCAAAAGTTAAACCAGTCAACAATTCTTTTTATTGTTTTTTCTTAAACTTTATTATCCTCAGCAACTGTAGGCTGAGTAGAGATGAGGAGCTCAATTCAGCTTTTACAATCATATTTACAATTAAATGTAAAATGTAGCCGTTACCTTAACATTAAGTTATATATGTAGGATCAATGTAAAATTAACTGATAAAGAAATATTATGATGTGACATGATTATGTTAAGTCTGATTGTATAAAATACTTAATCCGATACAGCTAAAGTTGCTTAAAGAGTTTGAAGAATTGTATAGAGGGGAGGGAGGAAACTGGGGCGTACATCTCATATTACATTGTTTTAGTATTTTCCAGCAAGATATAATTTGCATGTATAGATGTTTCTTTCTACTATAACTTGTATTGTATCACTCTCAAGCGGTGGTATAAACAATGCCGCAGTTAGATAAACATATGTAAATAATCAACAGGGGCTGAATAAATCTAAATGGCTGACACCAAAATACATACCATCATCTAAAATAACATTTCACATGTTTTCATTATACACCAAATATATCCACCTAGACTGATAGGTGCATCGATACCAGAGCAGCAGACAGCGGCTACGAGTAGTCGGTTATGGTGTGATGTCCTTCTTAGTATGTACTACCACAACATTTACTTTCTGTTTTAGGAAAATGTCCAACAGCTGATAATTAATCAGAGCAATCACTCAAAATCGTGTTCTACATAGCCGTAATCATGTAATAGTCGAGTACTGGACTTAGCCGTCTACAGATCCACTACCAGTTCAGTTATTCCTCGGGGTGGGACAATAAAGAACTCAATTACAAAAGGACGTATAAATTTCACAGATATCAGTTTTTCATATCCCAGCCTCCCAAAATTTGATAAGTACAGATTTTTATTAACTGATACTTGTCATTTATAATATATGACATGAACTTATCAATTTTATTGCAAAAAAGAATAAAAAATTAAGGATTAATTGAGGTCTTCCAATTCTCAGCGTGTTTTGTTACCAAGACTATTGGTTTTCATCTCAAAACTCCTAACGCTAATATGGCGCAATCGCCTGTATTTGGATAAGCTCTCAGAAAACCCTTAAACTCCAATATTCCATTTTTGGCGAACAAACACATTATTGGTCAAAGTATTATAACTATTCGTGATCTAAACCACAAAAACACCACTTGTAATATGTTGCATTATGTTAAATTCAGATATGATGCATATTTAACATAACTTCTTTCAGGTGTTTTTGTAAAGAAATGCAACATCTGTATATTAGGGAGATAGCTTTATTAATGTCTAAAAATACTTTTGTTATTTCTTACTTGTAAAGAAATGCGACACCTGTGTATCAGTGAAGAACGTAAGTACTTTAAGTTCATATTTCAGAACACAAAGACAGAATTTGGTACCTATGTAAGTCTATTGTGATATCACTCTTTTGAAATGTCACGTTAATGTGTAAAACGTTACATGGGATTAATAAATCTTATCCCTTACGTAAATTTTCATCATTAATTGTAATTTTATAAAAAGGAAATATTTTGAATTTTCACTTATTTGCACTCATAAAAATGTTTAATTTCAAGCACGATGTATTTCTGATTGAAGATTCTCTTATTCGTAAATTTTGCATTCGGAATTTCGTCTATCAGTGCACTGGTTTGTGTTATTTGAACGTATGATTTGACGGGATTCGGCTGTCCTACAATCTGAAGGCTACATCATAGTACGCCGTTTGATCTCTTTAGTGTATATATATATATATATATATATATGTATATATATATATATATATATATATATATATATATATATATAAATAATATATATATATATATATATATATATATATTATATATATATATGTATATAATTCCCTTGTATCATATCGTGATGGACTTGACTCTTATCTTCTAGTTATTTCTGAATTTTGTCATCCTTTACTCTACCAAGGACAAATATTGTGACAAGATCAAAATTGTTGATCCATTTAATCGAGCCCATGTTTTCCTTATCATATTTCTAGCTTCCATATTATACATTTTTACGTCTGCAAAGATTCTCCTCGTTGAAAGAGTAAAAGAACTTGTGATGTTGAAGATATTGATCATTTAATTTATCTTCACTTATGTTGTGCTATATTTTTGTAAATTTTAAATCTTCTTGTGTATTGATTTTTATGTTTGGATATTTTCTTTGAAAGATGATTTTGTGATCATCTAAAATCTCCATCTCTCTGTTATCTATCCAATTTTACATGCAAATATTATAAACATACTACCAAAGTTATAATGCTCAAGACGATATCGTTTCTGTCAATTAGACTTCATCAGTTGAGCTCCAATTTAAAAGTTATGTGTATTTTCTAAAGAGAAAGTTGTATTATACAAGGCCAAATAATATCTCTAAAAGTATAACCGAAATCCGTCTAAGAGTAACCACTGTTAAAAATGATTATCTTAGCTTTAGAAAAGGTTTTGAATTTAAATTATATTAACAGTGTTAAATATTACTATAGTATAAGATAAACAGCTGGTACCGAAATACATGGTACTAGGTTTATGTATACCTTCGGGGACTCAAACGGTCCACCAGCAGTGGCAACGACCTAGTGGTTATAAATTTTATAAACATACTACCAAAGTTAAATGACAAAACTCTTAATTTTCTCAGAAGTCTTTGAAAGTGATGGTTTTGTTACTACTATGATAAAAAATAATTAATACACACAAAATTATCATTATGCAAAGCCATGTTTGTATTTTTGATTTGAAATGCATTTGTCGCTTTTGGTGTAGTGTTTAAGAATCTGAAACAGACAGGAAAATGAAAAATCGTACATGTCATGAGAAATCATGATTATCAATTTTAATTTGCGTATGAAAACATTGTTTTTCACATTTCGTAGGAACTTTGTTTACATTATGCAAAATAGTACTTACTGTTACTTTACTGGAATTCCAACGAGTGATCGCAACAAAAATATTCACTGTTAGGTTCACAAGGATGACATTTTAATTATATATGTGGGACACGCGATGAACAAACAATCTTTACTCTGATATATATCTTGTCAAATGAAAGGTTTATTAAGTAATCCATATGGTGTTTTGTTCGGAGAGTGCTGTAGTACAGCGGTGTATGATTTTAATAGTAAATACTTTACGCACATTGTGCAAAATATATTTCCACATCATCATTCTATAATCAACACTATCTACTTGCACGCCCCTGTGTTTCATATAAATGAAAAAACTGATTTTTTCATAAGTTTTTGATATCGCCTTTATTGTTACCCGTTGATTTGATAGTAAATAAAAAATACATACAAACACCCCATTATGCAAAATAAACTTTGTATATTTAATTTGAAATGCATCTATCTTCTTGTTGGTAGTGTTCAAGAATTGGGAAAAAAAAGACAATCGTAAATGAGGTCATAATTACCATTTAAAGTTTGCATACGAAAATATTTGGATCTCATTTCGTTGGTGATTTGTTTAAATTTAAAAAATCTCTAACAAGTTAAAGAGACGAGAATACTCACTGTTAATTCAAACTCATGTCATTTTATGTATAACATGTTGAAAAAGAGATGATTAGATCTTAAGAGAGTCTGTACTCAGATGAAAAGCTGATACAATACCCCATATGGTGTTTTGTTCGGAGAATAAATCCTTGATATGGCATAGTATAGCACTTTATGATTTTATACAATACTCTACACAAATGTTATCAATAATACCAAATTTACAGTTTACATAGGAGTGCAAAACAAATTACCAAGGCGACCGTTTCTGTCAATAACATTTCGTCAGGTAAGCTCGAATTTTATGTAGATATATTTTCGAGAAAAGGGGTGATACACAAAACAAATTATAAATCTAAATGTGTTGGAAAATCCGTGTAAAATGAATATATTTTGAGCTGTTTAGAAATGAAATGGAAATACCCGAACGATATATTACTTTACTATAAAAAAAATCGGCTAGAACCGAAATACCAGGTACTTGGTCTATGTATACCCTCGGGGACTTAGACGGTCCAGTAAAAGCTCACAGTGACCTATTACTATTGTCATTTGTGTGCCGTCACGCGTTGTCCGTTCTTAATGTTTCGTCTTTTTCGACCAAATTTGGAAGAAAGTATTCCCCTGTAGGACCGCTTAAAGACCCATGACCGTCGATTTACGCGCAGTAAGGTTGTTAATTTTGTTTTGAATAGCAATATTCTTAGGAAAATGTTAAAATAAAGTTATCTTCCCATTAATTACGCTTCTGAGGGATTCTTTATTTTCTAGAAATCTGAGTTTGAAGATTAAATATTGATTTTTACTCGTAACGACAATAAATACAAACGGAGTTGCGTAATATTCAAGACAACCTCAGATGAATAAGTTCAACATATGAGTTATTATCATCTCGTATCCATCACAACTCGTACCTAAATGAATTGGTTGACTCGTACCTATGTTTTAGCTGTCTCGTGCCCATCGATTGACTCATTCGTGCCCATCGCTCGTTTGATTGTAGAAATATTTTTGAAGGTATACATTTATTTACCAACAAGGGAATTACTACAACGTCGTTTGTAATTGAAATGACACAACTATCTGTGGAAATGAATTGGCTTCAGAAGTACTTCGCTGACAGAGGTGTTGTCCAATTCACAAAACGCGACAGGCGGATACATTTTGATTATCTTGCAGATGATTCTACTCAATTTCGGTTATGACAATCTTTATGGGATAAAAACTTTATATTCCCCACTGGATACTCGTAGGTAGAATAACAAAAAAGAACGATTATTCTTGTCAAATTACCTAACATTTGAACGTGTCCCTGTCAAGAAAGGGTTCACGAAAATACATCTCGCAAGGTTATATGGATATAAGGTAGAGGGGTTGTTACAATTTTCGAGCTTTTGATGATTTTATTTTGGTTTCGAAAACAAAGAATCACATGTGTAGCTAATGAATATTTTTAAAGGAATAAGTGTGTTCAATTTATTCAATCACAGTAGTTGTGATCGGCAACGGAAGTTATCGCGAAGTCCGTTGATTTAATACAATTCTGAAATTGTTTAATAGCCTCGATCTGATTAGCTGACGAATGCGCGAGCATCGTTTACTCGCATTAGATGAGGAATCATGAATATTTAAAATATGTACGAACATTAAACAATGGGTAGGAAAGAGCATAGTGATTCCAGACCGTGGTTTTACGACAATGGGACTCCCGATACTGTTTTTTTACAGTTCATGGCAAATTTAGGAATCATTATGTCGGATTTTTCAGCTGTTTATATGACCGCACAAAAATTGCCGTGTCAATTAGTAGTTGTTTTAGAAGAACCTGTAAGGAATATACTATTAACAGGATTGTCATAGCACTTTGTAGTATAAAAACATCTCAGATACCAAAGTATAAATCTTTAGGATGTCCAGGACACAGATACAAATCTTGGACCTCTGAAAATCAAGAGGTATGATCAGGTGCCATGGAGGAGTAAGCATCCCCTGTCGACCGTCACACAGTCCACAGTTAAGTTCAAATGAAATACGTGAGGAACGAATCCTCATTACAATTGGTACAGACGTCTCAACAATCGCCAACGAAAAGGCAACTCAACATTTCACTCAGTCAAACAGCGTAATCGCTAAATAGGCTATTATACCAACCGTAAAATTTGCGGAACGTTGACATCAAACGCGGTTTCGATATCCCTGTGTCAATAATTTGTCAGTGAGTAGTTTACATCTGTATATTAAATGTTAGTAAGTTGAACACGCCCTGGCATATCGGATCATTTGGGAAATATAAACTCCATATGCGGGTGACTGTGGGATGTTACTACTTCAATGTGGAGAATTTACCATGGGAAAACCGAAATCGTCGCGTTTGTCGTGTAGCTTAATTGCCAGTTGCCCGTCTGTGTCTATAGGAAGTAAAATGTCTCAGTATGAAGCCTGTGAGTTTGATTCTTTTATATCTTTAATTTCTAGTTCGCTGGGATATATCTCATCGACAAATGTATGAAAATTGTCATTATTAATTGACAAAACGTCGTCCATATATCTAAATGTGAAATTAAAGAACACCACTATCTTTTTCTTCTTTTAATTCAGCAGTTTCTGAATGAAGTCTATTTCGTATGAATAAAGGAAAAGGTTGGCCAATAAAGGGACACAACTGGTTCCCATAGGAATGCCGAAAGTTTGTATTTCATGTAGCTCAATATAAGCCGGTCATGGGCCTTTAAGGTTTGCAAATGAAAAGTGGCTAGGAACTCTTAGGGTCCGAAAAGTGACCAAAATGACAACATTTTGATACATCCGTATGTTCTTCATTTTGTCTGTTTGCAACACATTGATTTTCATAAAATTGAGTATGATGTTTAATACAATTTAGATCTAAGATGTAAGATTACCAACATTCAGTAGTTATTTCCATACTGCTAAACTGATGAGATCTTAAAAGAATCTTTATTTTAAATAGATTGACCTTATAGAGGCATGATGTGTTTCACAAACATATGGTTTGAAATTGATGCTGCATTATTTCGACAAGTATAATTATCTACTGTCTGTATTGAAGATGATCTATAAAGATTCATTGCTGACACAGTTATCTCGTTACATATATAAATCCGCAGAGGTTATAGTGTTAATGTAATATTACTGTGTGTTGGGTAATACCTGGAACATGTCAATGCTAATTTTCGTGTCTTGATATGCAAATTTATCAATTTGCTTTTTAAACGTTTTTCGACACGGACCATGATTATCTTATAAAGTCTTGATGTATGTCTTGAAATATTCATACTTTTCCTTTTACCTTATACCTTATACCGGAATATTAAACTCAATAATGGAATCTTAAATCCTACAGCAAACTCTTAAACCCTATATTACAAGACTCTTAAAGTTTATACAGAATCTTAAACCTGATACCAGAGTCTTAAACCCTATTTAGAAATCTTAAACCCTATACCCAGACTATACAATACTCTAAAACTCTACACCAAAAGTTAAAGCAGTCAACAATTCTTTTTATTGTTTTTTCTTAAACTTTATTATCCTCAGCAACTGTAGGGTGAGGTGAGATGAGGAGCTCAATTCAACTTTTACAATCATATTTACAATTAAATGTAAAATGTAGGCCGTTACCTTAACATTAAGTTATATATGTAGGATCAATGTAAAATTAACTGATAAAGAAATATTATGATGTGACATGATTATGTTAAGTCTGATTGTATAAAATACACAATCCGATACTACTAAAGTTGCTGAAAGAGTTTGAAAAAATGTATAGAGGGGAGGGAGGAAAGTGGGGCTTACATCTCATATTACATTGATTTAGTATTTTCCAGCAAGATATAATTTGCATGTATAGATGTTTCTTTCTACTATAACTTGTATTGTATCACTCTCAAGCGGTGGTATAAACAAGCTGCAGTTAGATAAACATATGTAAATAATCAACAGGACTGAATAAATCTAAATGGCTGACACCAAAATACATACCATCATCTAAAATAACATTTCACACGTTCTCATTATACACCAAATATATCCACCTAGACTGATAGGTGCATCGATACCAGAGCAGCAGACAGCGGCTACGAGTAGTCGGTTATGGTGTGATGTCCTTCTTAGTATGTACTACCACAACATTTACTTTCTGTTTTAGGAAAATGTCCAACAGCAGATAATTAATCAGAGCAATCACTCAAAATCGTGTTCTACATAGCCGAAATCATGTAATAGTCGAGTACTGGACTTAGCCGTCTACAGATCCACTACCAGTTCAGTTATTCCTCGGGGTGGGACAATAAAGAACTCAATTACAAAAGGACGTATAAATTTCACAGATATCAGTTTTTCATATCCCAGCCTCCCAAAATTTGATAAGTACAGATTTTTATTAACTGATACTTATCATTTATAATATATGACATGAACTTATCAATTTTATTGCAAAAAAAGAAACAAATAATAAGAACTAATTGAGGTTTTGCCATTCTCAGCGTGTTTTGTTACCAGGACTATTGGTTTTCATCTAAAAACTCCTAACGCTAATATGGCTCAATCTCCTGCATTTGGATAAGCTCTCAGAAAACCCCCAACCTCCAATATTCCATTTTTGGCGAACAAACACATAATTGGTCAAAGTATTATTACTTTTTTATTTAGATTGGTACTGTATATAAATAAAAATTTCAGATACCAAAGTATAAATCAATAGAATGTCCAGGACATAGATACAAATCCGGTAAAAATGGACAAACACGGACCTCTGGAAACCAAGAAGTGGGATCAGATGCCATGGAGGGGTAAGCATCCACTGTCAACCGGTCACACCCGCCGTGAGTCCACAGTCAAGTCCAATGAAACACGTGAGGAGTGTATCCTCGTCACAATTGGTACAGACGTCTCAACAACCGCCAATGAAAAGGCAACTCAACATTTCACTTATTGAAACAGAGTAGTCGAAAACAAGACTATTATACCGACCATAAAATTTGCGGAACGTTGACATTAAACGCTTTCGATAAACATTTTCGATATCCCTGTGTCAATAATTTGTCAGTGAGTAGTTTACCTTTGTATATGAAATCTTCATATGTTGTGCACGCCTGCCATATCGGATCATTTGTGAAATATAAACTCCATATGCGGGTGACTGAGGGATATTACTACTTAAATGTGTTTATCGTATAGCTTAGTTGCTAATTTCCCGTCTGTGTTTATATTAAGTTAAATGTCTAGGTATGAAGCGTGTGTGCTTGATTCTGTTGTATCTTTAATTTCTAGTTCGCTGGGATATATCTCATTGACAAATGTATGAAAATTGTCATTATTAATTGACAAAACGTCGTCGATATATCTAAATGTCAAATTAAAGGACACCGCTAACTTTTTCTTCTTTAGATTCAGCAGTTTCTGAATGAAGTCTGCTTCGTATAAATAAAGGAACAGGTCGGCAAATAAAGGAGCACAATTGGTTCCCATAGGAATGCCGACAGTTTGTTGAAAGACCACGTCTCCGAACATTACAAATATATTGTCTATTAGAAATTCCAGCATGTTTTTATATCAACTTCAGTATATTTATGTGTAGAATCAGAGTGGTGTTTGACGAATATATATGTACATGTATATGATGTTTCTGCACTTATGTTGTGACGTCATTGATTTGTGTTTAGTTAATAAAAATGTCGACACAAAACATGGTGTCAGAAGTGAGGAGCGTGACGAAAGTACATTGAAATGCAAGCCTACAAGTTATCAATCGCACTCTAGGTAACGTTAACAGCACGTTATTACGATCATGAATGCAGCATACGCTCATGTATGTCCAATTTTCATCTTCGCTGTTGGTTCTGGTCCCTGCAGTATCTTATAACTATTTACTTCGAGGCAAGTACAGACGGCATTTCTATTTTCAATTCGACACGTACAGCATCTACGACTCATATGTATAGTGAATAATGACATTGCGTATATGTTTTGCAGTAACCATAATCATACAAACTTAAACGCATTAAAACTGTATAGATATAGCTGCAAATTAGAGCATTTTACAACTGTTTAGCTTGAATATGCGTAAATTCTTAGAGTACAGGGTGTACCAAAATTAATGCACCATGGCATTAAGCAAACTTCTCGTACCAGCACCAATGAGCTGGAAAGGAAGTGATTTAAAAGGTAACTGGAAATTTTTCAAGTCTCAGTGGATAAAAAAGATGAGAAAATAAGAGTAGCTACACTATTGACTGTCTTAGGAAAAGATTGCTATCCTGTTTTGTTAAAATCTTCCGCTACAAATTATAATGTTTTAAACGCATTAGAAGCACATTTTTCACCTAAAACAAATGTAATATATGAGCGTTATATTTTCAACACAGCCGACCAATTACCAAATGAAACCTTTGAGGTATATTTGTGTAGACTTCGTGAGTTGAGCAAATCTTGTGAATTCGGTGAAATTACCAACGAAGTTGGACTCAAACTTAACAAAGATAAGTTAAAGCTCAGGAGAACTGAAGTTAAGTCTATGGGTCAAATACTTACATCTTCTGGTATGCGTCCGGATCCTGATAAAGTGAAGGCAATTTTAGATATGCCCAGACTTACAGACGTCAAAGCTTTTCAACGCTTCATTGGTCTTGTGTCCTACCTATCGAAATACTTACCGCATGTATCTGAGGTTTGCGAACCACTTAAACGACTCATCGCTAAGGACTCAATCTGGTTATGGAAGTCTCAGCAAGAAAATGCCTTTAATTCTATAAAACAGCTAGTCACAAAGCAACCCATATTACGCTATTATGATGCAAACGAAGAAGTTACCATACAATGTGATGCTTCTGCAGTTGGGCTAGGTGCTACTCTTATGCAGAAAGGACAACCTGTCGCCTTTGCATCTCGAGAATTATCTAAGACTGAGCAATAATATGCACAGATAGAGAAAGAATGTCTCTCAATCGTATTCGTGTGTGAACACATTGATCAGTACATTTTTGGTCGTGAAACAGTCACTGTTCAATCTGATTATAAACCACTTGAAAGTATTTTTAAGAAATCCTTACTAGCAGCATCAAAACGTTTGCAAAGAATGCTCTTACGTTTACAGAAGTACAATCTGAGTGTTGTTTATACCAAAGGCACTACGATGTATATTGCCGATACCTTATGTCGTGCATATCTTCCAACCACTATGCAACATCCCAGCAATTCCGATGAATATATTTTTTTCGTTTAAAGAATCTATTGCACAAAGTAACGGAGCTGAATGGGTTCCACAAATTTACCAACCTCGTTTGCAACAGAAAAAAGATTTTACCAACAAAGTGTCATATCAGCTGGATGGCCCGAAAATCGTAGTGTTGTTGTAATTGCAATCATAGACTGCTGAACTTTTCGAGACGAAATCCAGGATGGCATAATATTTAAAACAACATAGTTGTAATTCTAAGGCTTATGCCTCTTGAAATTCTAAGCCGTATACATTCTAGTCATCTAGGAACTGATTCATGCTTAAGAAAAGCAAGAGATTCATTATTTTGGTCAAACATGGCACACGAAATTAAGGAATATATTTCACAATGCAACACCTGCCGTGAACTTCACAACAAACAACAGAAGAAATAACTGATCTCGCACGATGTTCCTAATCAACCTTGGTGTAAACTTGGAATTGATTTGTTTTCATTTCATAACCAAAACTACCTAGTCACAGACGATTATTTTTCTGACTATTTTGAAATGGGTATACTCTCAGATACCACAACATCAACGGTGATTAATTGCTTAAAACTACACTTCTGTAGACATGGGATTCCAGACATCGTTGTATCCGACAATGGTCCACAATTCAGTAGTTCATAATTTCATACTTTCTCGACTGAATGGGAATTCGAACACATCAAATCATCACCATACCATAGCCAGTCGAACGGCAAAGCAGAATCAGCAAAAATGTTGTCAAAAGGCTACACGTAATGGTTGTGATATCTGGAAAACACATCTAGACTGGAGAAACACACCAACAGTAAATATGGATAGCAGTCCTGTCCAACGCTTAATGTCAAGAATAATTAAACATTCATTCCCAACTGCCAGAGCATTACTACAACCTGAAATTACAACTAATACAATTAAAACGACAGAAGTCGAAATTCTATTATGACAAACAACCGAGAGAGTTACCGCAACATGAAATTGGACAGAAAGTTCGTATGAAATCTTTACCAACCAACTCCGATCAACTATGGCGTTTCGGAACTTGTACCGATACTATCGGAAAACGTTCATACCAGATAAATTGTGATGACAAAATCTACCGACGGATTCGATATTCGTGAAACAAAGGAATATTCTCCTACAAATCAAAATTCTATCAGTGACAATTTTGATTTGAACTCCGTCTTTTCTACCGTTCGACCTTCTCATTCGCGAAACATCAATCAAGTGCAATCTCCATCTAAGGTTAACACGAATGACAATGTTAATACCGCATGTAAACCGTCTCTAGTGAAATTTGATTCAAATCCGAACGATAACAATATCAGTGATAAAATCACTATAGTTAGTACCAGATAATCAAAATCTAAGAACATTTAGTTACCTTTAAATTATGATGACTTTTAGTGTTGATTAAATGATTGTTTATTTTTCTTAAATTCAGTTATGCATTTAATTGTTCTATGCATTTAATTGTTCTGAATTTCATAAACATTTGAACTGAAGTTGTGACAAATGAACAGTGCTAATATTTTGTTCGATCAAGTAAACTGAACAATGTCTTGAACGATTGCATTTTATTTTTTAAATAATGGATAAATGTTTCTTTTCCAAAAAGAGGGAGATGTTATAAATATTTGATTTAGATTGGTACTGTGTATGATGTTTGTGCACTTATGTTGTGACGTCATTGATTTGTGTGTAGCTAATAAAAATGTCGACACAAAACAGTCAACTGGTTAAATTAAAACAAAAGCCACTTGTAATATGTTGCATTGTGTTATATTCAGATATGATGCATATTGAACATAACTTCTTTCAGGTGTTTTTGTAAAGACATGCGACATCTGTATATTTGGGACATAGCTTTGTAGATGTCTTACAATACTTTTTTATTTCTTACTTGTAAAGAAATGCGACATCTGTGTATCAGATGTTTCAAAACACAAAGACAGAATATGGTATCTATGTAAGTCTATTGTGATATCACTCTTTTGAAATGTCACGTTAATGTGTAAAGCGTTACATGGGATTAATAATCTTAATATCCCTTACGTAAGTTTCATCATTTACTGTAATTTTATATATTAAGGAAATATTTTGCATTCATAAAAATGTTTAATTTTAAGCACGATGTATTTCTGATTGAAGACTCTCTTATTCATTAATTTTGCATTCGGAATTTCGTCTATCAGTCCACTGGTTTATGTTATTTGGACGCATGATTTGACGGGATTCGGCTGTCCTACAATCTGAAGGCTACATCTTAGTCACATTATATATGTGAGATATATATATACAATGTAACATGTAATACAATAATTTAGTTTTAAGATAAGTCTGTTTTAATGCCGAGTAGAGATTCCGCCATTTACACCCGAAATAAAGCAAATAACTTGATGTACATAGAAAAACTAAAACATTTCATTGAATAAAACGATACATTGCTGAATCGATGATGGGTATGAAAACTCATTTACATTTGGTTAAATTAATTAGAAACAAAACCTTATGTTCTCGGGGAGCATAACTATTACTGAATTCTTCTAGAATTGGCTTTTGTTTGACTTACGGCCGCTGATATATTAATAAAGCTACCAATGTGATATTTAAATAAAAAGACAAAAGGTCCTTCCTTTTTTTGTTTCCGAATGATGCACAGAGTTTTTAAGATTAAACGTTTTTTCCGGATATAAGATAATACATCTTCTCGGGTAAATAAATACACTTTCGTGTATCTCGAGCAATTCCTAGGCCAGATAGACAACGTATGCGGCCTGATTCAAAATGTCTGATTTAATGTGACAGGGGGTGCTGCGTCAATTGACCTTACCGGGTCACGTTACTTTATATAGCATTGTACATCTACAGAAGGGTATTGATTATGTCTAATGGCCCTAAAAGAAGTTAGACATCTGATATAGATATATATATATATATATAT
The DNA here is from genome assembly GCA_030159075.1 of Atrina japonica. Taxonomy (NCBI): domain Eukaryota; kingdom Metazoa; phylum Mollusca; class Bivalvia; order Pterioida; family Pinnidae; genus Atrina; species Atrina japonica. The sequence continues at coordinate 2,289,484 of BROG01000019.1, read as the reverse complement.
ATATATATATATATATATATATATATATATATATATCTGTGTGTGTATGTCTGTGTGTGTGTGTGTGTGATCACTGTGTAATGCAGCTGCATAACAAATTACATTAATAGTTTATATGTAACACTTACAATAAAGCCCAGGCGCGATTTGAATGCCTAACGTGAAACTGAACTACTTTTATTCACTATGTACGTAGACTATATTCATCGGAAGGCTGGCAATGGCGTCACATCATTTATCTGAAGGTTAACAATGACATCGCTTGGTGTTTGTCACGTCACTTGAATTTGAATGGGGACAATCGAATAAAACATTTTTTGTAGATGATTTTAAAATTTTGATGTATTCAAGTCAGCAATTTTGCTAATTTCAAAATCTGATAAAGTTTGCTTAGATGTAAATAATAATTTAAAACGTAGGCTCAATGTAAATAATCAAATGTAAACAATATTTACAATATGTTTTGTGTACTTATTTCTGCGCAAGTATTTTACCTATTTGGAACAAGTTTGTCACTTGGACAGAAAGGAGAATATAGATTCTCATCCCTATTCATCAAAAAATGTCGTTTATATTGCATAATGTTTGATTATATGGTAAAAAGAATCTGTCACTAGTTTCCATTCAAATTACATTGATGATACTCGTTATGAATTTCCATTTTTGCTTGCCAGAGGAGATATATATATATATATATATAGAGAGAGAGAGAGAGAGAGAGAGAGAGAGAGAGAGAGAGAGAGAGAGAGAGAGAGAGAGAGAGAGAGAGAGTGTGTGTGTGTGTGTGTGTGTGTGTGTGTGTTTCCATATCGGCATATCACATTTGCAAAGATATTACCAACTTTAACGAAAAGTTTCGTAAAAATAAAGAACAATTGTATTATGATGACGTCAAGATAAAAACCAGTATCAGGGCTGATAACCAACATCATCCCGGGGCAATAAGGATTTACTGCTTCCATATAGTCAAATACGGTAACAGGGTCAATACTTAATTGTGAACCATTTCCGATATTATCACATATGCAAAATTGCAGTTTTCACTGTGAAATATGTGATAAATATATAAATCTGATGTCTATTACTCCAGAAGTTTGAAACTACTATTAGGGCCATTAGCTATGGGCATTATGATCGTTATTCAATTCGGAAAATCAATTTTTATTCGGGTCACCTTGGTTCACCATTGTTTTGTTTGTATCGGTAATTTATAACTTCAACTGTGAAAAATAGTAAACTGAATGACCAATAAAAAATAAATAAATGAGTATGTTTATACAAAGAAAAAATAAAATCTATGTGTTGTTTTAATATTTTTATCGACAATAAAGACGCAGATATATGATAAAGAGCTTTATAGCTAGAAATATCTGGGGGTTCCTTATTTAAACTATGTAAAATCATGCACAAAAAGACATTCTGGGTAAGTTATTGTAATATTTGACATCGTTTATAGAAATCCTTTCTTTCCCTTTAAAATTATATTTAAATTTGGAACTCAACTGATGAAGTCTAATTGATGGAAGCGATCTTTTTGAGCATTTTAACTTTGGTATCATGTTTATAATGTCCCTAACAGATGGGAAATATTATATTCAAAATTTAATTAGTTATTAAGGAAACTCCATTGGAAAGCTGAAAATTTCTTCGGTAAAAGATGATATATTCCATATAAAGAAAACCTTACTCCGCTACCCATCTAAAGAGTGTTATGGTCCTTCTTGTATGGAATGTCACATGATTTATCGCTTTAGCCTCAGCCAATCAGTGAGCGTATCAGATTCTAAAACGAATAAATAATGGGGTCCAGACGATCTGTACACGAAAGTGGGTACCTGGAATTCACATCTCAACTAAATGCAATTACGCCACAAAATTATGCCAACGGATTAATGAAAATAATAGATCAGCTACTGACCAAATTTCAGACGGCAACGACAAGAAATACATAATTACACAGATCGATATGTTTCAGTTAAAATGTCACCACATCTGAACCCAGATAAGGGTAACTGAAATCGGGGCAGATTTGCATCCTAATGAATATGTCTTTTTCAATAAGGTTTAATTGCAGTAACATTGCTTAATGCACGATTTATTGTTCAATGCTTATTTATCGGACACAACAATATATCCATTCCATTTTGAATTTTATTTTCTCTAAATTTATGATAAATGTTTGTATGTGATCATTTTCGATACATTCAATGATACATTCATACCATAATGGTTTGTTATCAAAAAGAATGTCAAATTTGAGAGTTGTGTTTTCGTAAAGGTACCTCTGTATCGAGAATAACCAAGCGGATGTGGCTATTCCACCGGTTGCACACCAGATACGTGTGTTAAAAATCCGGTAACGTAAACATCATCGATCCAGAAAAATGGTACAAATACGCTGGCATCCACGACTTTTCTAGACACATTAGCAGGCATGAGATATGCAAACCCAGAACAATATGTAGGTACTTCTTCATATGGGTATTCAGGTTTACTTACGTACCATTTGCTAATTTTCACACGTATCACAGTTGTATTTGTCTGGACATTACAATATATATAACTAGTATTTGTCTTGCTTTGAAGGTGATTTTGAGCAAATATTACTAAATGATATGGGTCTACAATGATGTCATCATCTAATTTCAAAATAAAGTTTGCATTTCTGCAAAACGTTTGACTCCAGTGGAGCCCCATGATGTTTTTGTATGTCAAGTTTCGATAGTGGTCGATAAAATTTCCTTGTATCATATCGTGATGGACTCTCCTTTTCTAGTTCTTTCTGAATTTTGTCATCCTTTACTTTTCCAAGGACAAATATTGTAACTAAATCAAAATTGTTGATCCATTTAATCGACCCCCATGTATGCCTAATCATATTTCTAGCTTCCATATTATTTGGCGCGCTGTGTATGTATGAAAAGAAGAGTACATTTTTACGTCTGCAAAGATTCTTCTCGTTGAGAGAGTAACAGAACTTCTGATGTTGAAGATATTTATCATTTAATTTATCTTCACTTATGTTGTGCTATATTTTTGTAAATTTTAAATCTTCTTGTGTATTGATTTTTTATGTCGGGATATTTTCTTTGAAAGATGATTTTGTGATCATCTAAAATCTCCATCTCTCTGATATCCATCCAATTCTACATGTAAATGACAAAACGCTTAATTTTCTCAGAAGTCTTTATAAGTGATGGTTTTGCTATTTGTTGGATTTGATAACCACCAAAGTTAAATGACAAAACTCTTAATTTTCTCAAAAGTCTTTGAAAGTGATGGCTTTCTTACTACTTTGATAATAAATAATTAATACAAACAAAATTATCATTATGCAAATCCATGTTTGTATTTTTGATTTGAAATGCATTTGTCGCTTTTGGTGTAGTGTTTAAGAATCTGAAACAGACAGGAAAATGAAAAATCGTACATGTCATGAGAAATCATGTATTATCAATTTTAATTTGCGTATGAAAATATTGTTTTTCACATTTCGTCAGAATTTTTTTTACATTATACAAAATAGTACTTACTGTTACTTTACCGGAATTCTAACAAGTAAAATCAACAAAAATACTCACTGTTAGTTCACAAGGATGACATTTTAATTATATGTGGCTCACGCGATGAACAATCTTCACTCTGATATATATCTTGTCAAATGAAAGATTTATACAGTAACCCATATGGTGTTTTGTTCGGAGAATGATTGAAGTGTTGTAGTACAACGTTGTATGATTTTAATAGTTAATACTATACGCACATTGTGCAAAAAATATTTCCACATCATCATTCTATAATTAACACTATCTATCTAACCTTGGATCTATCCCTTGGAGATCGAATAGCCATGTCATTTTATGTATAACATGTTGAAAAAGAGATGAATAGATCTTAAGAGATTCTGTACTCAGATGAAAAGCTGATACAATACCCCATATGGTATTTTGTTCGGAGATTACATCCTTGAAATGACATAATATAGCAATGTATGATTTTAAACAATACTCTACACAAATGTTATCAACAATACCAAATTTACAGTTTACATAGGAGTGCAACACAAATTAATAACGCGACCGTTTCTGTCAATAACATTTCGTCAGGTAAGCTCGAATTTTATATAGATATATTTTCGTGAAAAGGGGTGATACACAAAACAAATTATAAATCTAAATGTGTTGGAAAATCCGTCTAAATGTACCCACTGTAAAATGAATATATTTTGAGCTGTTTAGAATTGAAATGGTAATACCCGAACGATATATTACTTTACTATAAAATAATCGGCTAGAACCGAAATACCAGGTACTGGGTTGATGTATACCCTCGGGGACTTTGACGGTCCAGTAAAAGCTCACAGTGACCTATTACTATTGTCATTTGTGTGCCGTCACGCGTTGTCCGTTCTTAGTGTTTCGTCTTTTTCGACAAAATTTGGCAGGAAGTATTCCCGTGTAAGCCCGCTTGAAGGCCCATGACCGGCGATTTACACTCAGTAAGGTTGTTAATTTTGTTTTAAATAGCACTTCATTGAAAAATGTTTAAATGAAGTTATTATCTTCCAATTAATTACGCTTCTGAGGGATTCTTTATTTTCTAGTAATCTGAGTTTGAAGATTAAATAATGATTTTCACTCTTAACGACAATAAATACAAACGGAGTTGCGTAATATTCAAGGCAACCTCAGATGAATAAGTTCAACATATGAATTATTGTCATCTCGTATCCATCACAACTCGTACCTAATTGAATTGGTTGACTCGTACCCATGTTTTAGCTGACACTTGCCAATCGATTAACTCATTCGTGCCCATCGCTTGTTTGATTGTAGAATTATTTTTGAAGGTATACATGTATTTACCAACTACAACGCCGTTTGTTATTGAAATGACACAACTATCTGTGGAAATGAATTGGCTTCAGAAGTACTTCGCTGACAGAGGTGTTGTCCAATTCACAAAACGCGACAGGCGGATACATTTTGATTATCTTGCAGATGATTCTACACAATTTGTGGTTATGACAATCTTTATGGGAAAAAAACTTTATATTCCCCTACTTGTAGGTAGGATAACAAAAAAGAACGACCGATTATTCTTGTCAGTGTAAAATTAATGTCGTTATTCTTCATTACCTAAATTTGAACGCGTCCGTGTCAACAAAGTGTTCACGGGAATATATCTCGTTAGGTTATATGGATATAAGGTAAAGGGGTTGTTACAATTTTCGAGCTTTTGATGATTTGATTTTGTTTTCGAAAGAGAAATTTAGAACCCCCGAATGTGCATAGATGTTTATACAGATGGGTGCCCTCATAGTCATAAAATCCTGGTCCGGAATTGTTATGCGCTTGCCTACCCGTGATTCCATGTACCTGAAATCACTTGTGTAGCTAATGGATATTTATAAAGGAATAAGTGTGTTCAATTTATCCAATCACAGTAGTTGTGATCGGCAACGGAAGTTAACGCGAAGTCCGTTTATCTAATACAATTTCTGAAATTGTTTAATAGGCTCGATCTGATTAGCTGACGAATGCGCCAGCATCGTTTACTCGCATTGGCTGAGATCTTCATGAATATTTAAAAATATGAATGAGTGATTTCGGGAACATGAAACTATGGATAGGAAAGAGCATAGTGATTCCAGACCTTGGTTTTACGACAATGGGGCTCCCGATACTGTTTGTATACAGTTCATGGCAAATTTAGGAAGCGTTATGTCGGATTTTTCAGTTGTTTATAAGACCGGACAAAAAAAATTAGTAGCTGTTTTAGAGGAACCTTTAAGGAACATACTATTAGCAGGATCGTCATTCCACCTTGTAATATAAAACTTCGCAGATACCAAAGTATAAATCTTTAGGATATGCAGGACACAGATACAAATCCAGCAAACATGGACAAACACGGACCTCTGGAAACCAACAGGTTGGATCAGGTGCCATGGAGGAGTAAGCATCCCCTGTCGACCGGTCATACCCGCCGTGAGTCCACAATCAAGTCCAAATGAAATACGTGATGAACGAATTCTCGTCACAATTCGTACAGACGTCTCAACAACCGTCAACGAAAAGGCAACTCAACATTTCACTCAGTGAAACAGAGTAATCGCAAAAATGAATATTATACCGACCGTAAAATTTGCGGAATGTTGACATCAAACACGGTTTTCGATATCCCTGTGTCAATAATTTGTCAGTGAGTAGTCTACATCTGTATATGAAATGTTCATATGTTAAAGACGCCCTGGCATATCGGATCATTTGTGAAATATAAACTCCATATGCGGGGACTGTGGGATGTTACTACTTCAATGTGGAGAATTTACCATGGGAAAGCCGAAATCGTCGCGTTTGTCGTATAGTTTAGTTCCCGTTTGTGTCTATAGTAAGTAAAATGTCTAAGTATGAAGCATGTGTGTTTGATTCGGTTGTATCTTTAATTTCTAGTTCGCTGGGATATATCTCATTGAGAAATGTTTGAAAAGTGTCGTTATTAATTGACAAAACGTGGTCGATATATCTAAATTTGAAATTAAAGGACACTGCTAGCTTTTTCTTCTTTTGATTCAGCAGTTTTTGAATGAAGTCTGCTTCGTATGAATAAAGGAACAGGTTGACCAATAAAGGGGCACAATTGGTTCCCATTGGAATGCCAACAGTTTGTATTTCATGTAGCTCAATATAAGCCGGTCATGGGCCTTTAAGGTTTGCAAATGAAAAGTGGCTAGGAACTCTTAAGGCCCTAAAAATGACCAAAATAACAACATTTTGATACATCCATATGTTCTTCATTTTGTCTGTTTGCAACACATTGATTTTCGCAAAATTGAGTATGATGTTTAATACCATTTAGATCTAAGATGTAAGATTACCAACATTCAGTAGTAATTTCCAGACTGCTAAACTGATGAGATCTTAAAAGAATCTTTATTTTAGATAGATTAGCCTTAAGAGGCATAATGTGTTTCACAAACATATGGTTTGAAATTGATTGCTGTATATGACATAATCATTCATTCCAAATAACCTCGAAAATATTTCATTGTCATGTTCAGCAGTATTATTTTGACAGGTATGATTATCAACTGTCTATATCGAAGATGAACTAAAAAAATTGATTGCTGACACAGTTACCTCGTTACATATATAAAACCGGAGAGGTTATAGTGTTAATGTAATGTTACTGTGTGTTGGGGAATACCTGGAACATGTCAATGCTAATTTTAGTATTTTGATATGCAAATTTATCACTTTGCTTTTGACATGTTTTTCGACACGGATCATGATATCTAGACATATGTCTTGAAATATTCATACTTTTCCTTATACCTTATACCGGAATCTTAAAATCAATAATGGAATCTTAAACCCTATATCAAACTCTTAAACCCTATATTACAAGACTTTTAAACCTTATACATAAATCTTATACCCTATACAATACTCTTAAACCCTATTCAGAAATCTTAAACCCTATACCCAGACTATACAATACTCTAAAACTCTACACCAAAAGTTAAACCAGTCACCAATTCTTTTTATTGTTTTTTCTAAAACTTTATTATCCTCAGCAACTGTAGGCTGAGTAGAGATGAGGAGCTCAATTCAGCTTTTACAATCATATTTACAATTAAATGTAAAATGTAGGCCGTTACCTTAACATTAAGTTATATATGTAGGATCTATGTAAAATTAACTTATAAAGAAACATTATAATGTGACATAATGATGTTAAGTCTGATGGTGTAAAATACTTAATCCGATATTGCTAAAGTTGCTAAATGAGTTTGAATAAATGTACAGAGGGGAGGGAGGAAAGTGGGGCGTACATCTGATATTACATTGTAATAGTATTTTCCAGCAAGATATAATTTGCATGTATAGATGTTTCGTTCTACTATAACTTGTATTGTATCACTCTCAAGCGGTGGTATAAACAAAGCCGCAGTTAGATAAACATATGTAAATAATCAACAGGGCTGAATAAATCTAAATGGCTGAGACCAAAATACATACCATCATCTAAAATAACATTTCACACGTTTTCATTATACACCAAATATTTCCACCTAGACTGAAAACTGGCCAAGATTTGTGCTATGACATGGTACAAGGAAAAATATTTCAAACCTCCGTTATACTTAAATGCTCAAACAACCAGGGTGCTAAAATAACAAAGCCTGTATAAGAAAACGTGCATCTATACCAGAACAGCAGACAGCGGCTACTAGTAGTCGGTTATGGTGTGATGTCGCTCTTAGTATGTACTACCACAACATTTACTTTCTGTTTTAGGAAAATGTCCAACAGCAGATAATTAATCAGAGCAATCACTCAAAATCGTGTTCTACATAGCCGAAATTATGTAATAGTCGAGTACTGGACTTAGCCGTCTACAGATCCACTACCAGTTCAGTTATTCCTCGGGGTGGGTCAATAAAAAACTCAATTACAACAGGACGTATAAATTTCACAGATATCAGTTTTCATATCCCAGCCTCCCAACATTTGTTAAGTACAGATTTTTAGTAACTGATACTTGTCATTTATAATATATAACATGAACTTATAAATTGTATTGCAAAAAAGAAACAAAAATTAAGGATTAATTGAGGTCTTCCAATTCTCAGCGTGTTTTGTTACCAGGACTATTGGTTTTCATCTCAATACTCCTAACGCTTATATGGCTCGATCGCCTGTATTTGGATAAGCTCTCAGAAAACTCTTAACCTCCAATATTCCATTTTTGGCGAACAAACACATTTTTGGTCAAAGTATTATAACTATTCGTGATCTGGTCAAATTAAACCACAAAAACACCACTTGTAATATGTTGCATTATGTTATATTCAGATATGATGCATATTTAACATAACTTCTTTCAGGTGTTTTTGTAAAGAAATGCAACATTTGTATATTAGGGAGATAGCTTTGTAAATGTCTAAAAATCCTTTTTTATTTCTTACTTGTAAAGAAATGCGACATCTGTGTATCAGTGAAGGACATAAGTACTTTAAGTTCATATTTCAGAACACAAAGACAGAATATGGTATCTATGTAAGTCTATTGTGATATCACTCTTTTGAAATGTCACGTTAATGTGTAAAGCGTTACATGGGATTAATAAATCTTATCACTTTTTCCTCATTTATTGTAATTCTATAAAAGGGAAATATTTCGAATTTTCACTTATTTGCATTTATAAAAATGTTTAATTTCAAGCGCGATGTATTTGTAGTTGAAGATTCTCTTGGTCATAATTTTTGCATTCGGACTTCGTCTATCAGTCCACTGGTTTGTGTTATTTGGACGTATGATTTGACCTGATTCGGCTGTCCTACAATCTGAAGGCTACATCGCAGTTCGCCGTTTGATCTCTTTAGTGCTTTTTTGTTCCGTTTCTTTCGGCGACTTTTGATAATTTGAGATTATTTTACAACACTAGTATCGTTCATGTTCTTTGGTTGTTGTAATATTGGAAAGAGTCTTTTTGCTGGACAAGGATTGTCGCTATACAACGCTAAACACAAAAGCATGACATCACAACAGACTTGCATAGCTACCATATTCAGTCTGATGTGGCAACAGCAGCAAGCACTTACAGAAAAATAGAAAATTGGATATTTTCAGCCACGTTTTGAAATTTTATATATATATATATATATATATATATATATATATATATATATATATATATATATATATATATATATATATATATATATATATTAGAGTTGTCAACGTGTAACCAGTTAACCGATTACTCGTCGCATGATCCAATTATCGAATACTAAAATCAGTACTTGGTTACATTATTAGAATAAATAAAAGTCACGCGTATTTTGCATTTTTGAAATATGTAGAAATAACAATGATCGTCTAACTTATTTGAGCCACCGTCTATCCTCGTTAGATGCGTGTTTATATAATAATTAGTGTCTTTATACGTGTCACTTAATTTGCTAAATCCAGCGGGAGGTGTTTGTTTTTATATATTTGAGATATATACAATATAACATGTAATGAATTGTTTTCGGTACAATAATTTAGTTTGAAGATAATTCTGTCTCTAATGCCGATTAGAGTTATGTTTAGCTTAATCGCTTCTTAAACTAAGAAATTCTGCCATTTACACCTGAAATTAAGAAAACAACTTTATATACATAGACATAGAGTTATTTTAAAACAACGATACATTTCTGAATCCATGATGGGTATCGGGGTTCAAAAGCCATTTAGATTTGGCTTGAATAATTTGAAACAAAACCTTATGTTTTCTGGAAGCATAATTATTACCGAATTCTTCTAGAATTGGCTCTTGATCGACGTACATCCGCTGATATATTAGCAAAGCTACCAATGTGATATTTAAATAAAAAGACAAAAAGGTCCTTCCTTTTGTAGTTTCCGAATGACCCAGAGATTTTTCAAGATTAAACGTTTTTCAGGAAATAAGATAATATACCTCCCCGGGAAAATAAATGTCTCCTTGTAACTCACATCCCCCCACTTTGAATGGTATATGGGTCTGCAACTGCTATCTTACAAAAGTGACCGAGTAACTGAGTACTCGATTGGAAAAAACATTCCGTTAACCGGTTGATAGAAATTGACCGATCTTGACAACCCTAATATATATATATTAAGACTCTTTCATATGCTGTCATTAGATATACGTTTATTCCACCCCTCGGGATGAATATACGTATATCTAATGACAGCATATGAAAGTGTATTTTTCTCTAAAACCGTTTTTCATAAATGCAAGCTTATATCATAACTGTTAATGTGAAAAAAATATATCGTTTTTTACCCTGGAAAATTTTAACATTTTTTAGATCCTCGACCCTGTAAATGGCAACGTCGTTGCAACAGAATTTGAATATCGACCCGTAATTTTACCTTTTGTCGTTTTGAAGGTGTTTTGAATAGTTGCTTGATAGCAGCAGGAAAGCGACACATTTTGGTCAAATAGTAAAATGACCAAATATTACGCAACAGAAAATAGTGTAAAACCTAGCCTTTAATAGTTTTGAACAATATACATTTGAGCAACAATGTAACTCAACAATGAAGCTTTGACAGATCAAACAAAATGTAATTCATGCTAGAGATACAAGAAGAGTTGAGTTCACACATTCAAGGCGTCACACCATACAGTTGGTCACCGGTTTGTTGTGAAAGTGGGTTAACTTTCAATCACTGTCTAGTCTGCAGCCCTTTTCACAAAAATCTGAAGATAACCAGAATCGTAAATTAATGACGTGCGGTATCTATTGATTTGGGCATTGTTTGTGATGTTGATGTTATTTGTACAATTGTTTTTCTGTTTCCAATTGATTTTTATGCACTGAAATTTAGATATCCATGCAACTATTTAGAAGGTTGGCGATTAACCTACAGTACAACTGACGTAGTGGATCACACAGTATAGTGACAGAACTTTGCGGATGAGATATCGGTGTTTTAGCCAAGTAAGTCTAGGTAACCACTTTAAATATAAATGCTAGATATATTTTGAGCATTGTATCATTCACATAAGCATAATTATGAAGTGAAATTAACGGGCCGGTCTGTATGCTTCGTCTGGATAACCCGACATTAAATTTTTTGAAGCGTTGAAGCGTTGAAGCGTTGTAGTAGCCGTACTGTCAGAAACAAGGGCATTGGATTAGACTAGAGTTAAGACTGGCATATATTTCTATATGAATTTGAAATGTTTCAGTGTGCGGTACACGTAATCATTGACAGAATGTGACGACCGATTTATCATATACAAATTATCGGGGAAGTTGGCTTCGTGTCATTTTGGACTAGCTAGTTTTACACGCGGTTCATTCATAGAAAAATAAATATTCATACGCATATGACGTGATATGCAATATGTATGTCACGTGATATGTAATACATGTAATATATATATATATATATATATATATATATATATATATATATATTACTCTAGAAGTATGCAATACCTAATTATAGATGACACATGATATACTCCACAGCATTAACGGGAGATAACTCGCTCGCATTTATGGCAAACAAGCTTGCATTTTTGGTGGTGTAAGTGGCATGTTATGAGGGAAAAATCATTACTGTTGAATTTGTTTTCAAGATGCCGTCAAACTAGCTAGAGTTTGCCAATGGTGAAGTTGTTTATTGCTGAAGGAGACCTTCGAAGCGCTTTTCATCATGTTTTGACTACTTTGGTATATCTCGAGCAATTTGTTGGCCAAATAGACGACGTATTAGGCCTAATCCAAAATGTCTGATTTAATGTGACAGGGGGCGCTGCATAATTTGACCTTACCGCGTCACATTACTTTATATAGCAAAGTACATATACAGAAGGATATTGATTATGTCTAATGGCCCTAATAGTAGTTTCAAATTTCTAGAGTAATAGACATCTGATATATATATATATATATATATATATATATATATATATATATATAAAATATATATATATATATATATATATATATATATATATATATATATATATATGATCTGTGTGTTATGCAGCTTCATAACAAATTACATAAATAGTTTATATGTTACACGTATAATAAAACCTAGCCGCGATTTGATTGGCTAACGTGCAGCAAACTGAACTACTTTTATTCACTACGTACGCAGACTACATTCATCGGAAGGTTGGCAATGACGTCACATCATTCATCTGAAGGTTGACAATGACGTCACTTGGTGTTTGTGACGTCACTTGAACTTGAATGGGGCAATCGAATAAAACAATTTTTATAGATTATCTTAAAATTTTGTTGTATTCAATCGGCAATTTTGCTAATTTCAACATCTGACAAAGACTGCTAAATACTAAATTGTAATTAATAATTTAAGATGTAGGCTAAATGTATTTATTCAAATATAAGCGATATTTACAATGTTTTGTGCACTTATTTCTGCGCAAGTATTTTACCTCTTTGGAACAATGGAACTAATTCATGTACTACGTGATACCCGAAAACGTTTGTGCGGGACTATTTTTTCTATTGGTGATGGAACGCCACTATGTAATCTTCCCGCTAATGACGTAAGTGTGGGAAATCGTCTTCTAATGTTATTCCATCACGTTATTCGAAAAATCAATTAATTTTTATTCGGGTCACCTTGGTTCACCATTGTTTTGTTGGTATCCGTGTTTTATGTGTTATGGCTCTTAACTTCAACTGTCAAAAATAGTGAACTGATTGACCCCAAAAAATAAATAAATGAGTATGTTCCTACAAAGAGAAGAATACCATCTGTCTACTTTTATCCCCAATCAAGACGCAGAGGTATGATAAAGAGCTTTATAGCTAGGAAGATCTGGGGGTTCCTTATTTAAACTATGTAAAATCATGCACAAAAAGTAGGATTTTTATCATTTATATTGTTCTAAAGACATATTCCGGTGAAGTTATTGTAATATTTGACATCGTTTATAGAAATCCTTTCTTTCCCTATAAAACTATATTTAAATTTGGAACTCAACTGATGAGGTCTAATTGGTGGAAGCGATCTTCTTGAGCATTATAACTTTGGTATCATGTTTATAATGTTCCTAACAGATGGAAAATATTATTTTCAAAAATTAATTAGTTATTCAGGAAACTCCATTGGAAAGCTGAAAATTTCTTCGGTAAAAGATGATATATTCCATATAAAGAAAACCTTACTCCGCTACCAATCTAAAGAGTGTATGTTCCTTCTTGTATGGAATGTCACATGATTTATCGCTTTAGGCTCAGCCAATCAGCGTGGGTATCAGATTCTCTAACGAATAAATAATGGAGTCCAGACGAAATGTACACGAAAGTGGGTACCTGCAATTCACATCTCAACTAAATGCACTTATGCCACAACATTATGCCAACGGATTAATGAAAATAATAGATCAGATAAGCTACGGATCAAATTTCAGACCTCAACTACGAGAAATACATAATTACACAGATCGATATGTTTCAGTGAAAATGTCACCACACCTGAACCCTGATTGTACCAAAAAGGTAACTGAAATCTGGTCAGATTTGTGTCATAATGAATATAAGTCTTTTTCAACAAGGTTTAATTGAAACAACATTGCTTAATGCAAGATTTATTTAGACTTGTACTTAATGTGTCGGTTGGTTCTCAAAATGTCAACATTATCAAATTGTTCAATGCTTATTTATCGGACACAACAATATATTCATTCCATTTTGAATTTTATTTTCTCTAAATTTATGATAAATGTTTGTATGTGATCATTTTCCATATATTCAATGATACATTCATACCATAATGGTTTGTTATCAAAAAGAATGTCAAATTTGAGAGTTGTGTTTTCGTAAAGGTACCTCTGTATCGAGAGTAACCAAGCGGATGTGGCAATTCCAGCGGTTGTACACCAGATACATGTGTTAAAAATCCAGTAACGTAAACGTCATCGATCCAGAAAAATGGTACAAATACGCTGGCATCAACGATTTTTCTAGACACATCAGCAGGCATGAGATATGCAAATCCAGAACAATATGTAGGTAATTCTTCGTATGGGTATTCAGATTTACTTACGTACCATTTGCTAATTTTCACACGTATCACAGTTGTATTTGTCTGGACATTACAATATATAACACTGGTATTTTTATTGCTTTGAAGGTGATTCTGAGCAAACATTACTAAATGATATGGGTCTACAATGATGTCATCATCTAATTTCAATATAAATTTTGCATTTCTGCAAAACGTTTGACTCCAGTGGAGCCCCATGATGTTTTTGTATGTCAAGTTTCGATAGTGGTCGATAAAATTCCCTTGTATCATATCGTGATGGACTCGACTCTCCTTTTCTAGTTCTTTCTGAATTTTGTCATCCTTTACTCTTCCAAGGACAAATATTGTGACTAGATCAAAATTGGTGATCCATTTAATCGACCCCCATGTCTTCCGTATCATATTTCTAGCTTCTATATTATTTGGCGCGCTGTGTATGTATGAAAAGACGAGTACATTTTTACGTCTGCAAAGATTCTTCTCGTTGAGAGAGTAAAAGAACTTGTGATGGTGAAGATATTGATCATTTAATTTATCTTCACTTATGTTGTGATAGATTTTTGTAAATTTTAAATCTTCTTGTATATTGATTTTTATGTCGGGATATTTTCTTTGAAAGATGATTTTGTGATCCATCTCTCTGATATCCATCCAATTCTTCATGTAAATGACAAAACGCTTAATTTTCTCAGAAGTCTTTAAAAGTGATGGCTTTGTTACTTGTTGGTTTTGATAATAAATAATTAATGCACACAAAATTATCATTATGCAAAGCCATGATTGTATTTTTGATTTGAAATGCATTTGTCGCTTTTGGTACTGTTCAAAAATCTGAAACAGACAGCAAAAAGAAAAATCATACATGTCATGGGAAATCATGATTATCAATTCTAATTTGCGTATGAAATTATTGTTGTTCACATTTCGTTGGAAATTTGTTTACATTATGCAAAAGGTACTTACTGTTACTTTACCGGAATTCCAACAAGTAATATCAACAAAAATATTCACTGTTAGTTCACAAGGTTGACATTTTAATTATATGTGGGACACGCGATGAACAAACAATCTTTACTCTGATATATATCGTGTCAAATGAAAAGCTTATACAGTAACCCATATGGTGTTTTGTTCGGAGAATGATTGAAATGTTGAAGTACAGCGGTGTATGAGTTTAATAGTTAATACTTTACGCAGATTGTGCAAAAAAAATATTTCCATATCATCATTCAATAATAAACACTATCTATCTAATACTTGCACGCCCCTGGAGATCGAACATTGATCTGGTTTGTTTACCTGTTAGTCCTTCGTCAGTTGTCAACATATAGGTTTCTGGAAAGTTACAGTTTAAAGAAATCTTCTACGAGGCTTATAACAATGCGTTCTAAAATGAGTCTGTTGTTGGTATTTGGCTTTCACTAATGTTTATTATCAGGTTTGTCCTTGTATGATACCACTGTTCGAACTCAACTAATGAAGTCTTATTGACAGAAACGATTGTTTTGTGTATTTGTTTTTTCCTTGATTGTACAACTATAACTTTTTTATTGTTAATAATATTTGTTACCAGCATACGGTAATATTTACAAGACCCATTATACTTTAAAGGGGCATTAGCTGTGTTTTTTTAACAAAAAATTCTTACTTAGATTGATATATAAATGTACGAGTACAAAAGGAAATTTATAAAGGCATAACAATTCTTAAATCTCTATATATTTTGCTTAGGAAAGCCTGGTTTTGCACTTTTTCACTTGCAATCGATTAATTGAGCCTTACTATTTGAATATGAATACTACACTGGGCCTGATTTAATTTTCACAAAATATATAGGAATATACGTTTTTTTACGGAAGCGTATTAGGGTCACCTTGCTTTTTTTATTTCTCGTTTTGTCCTTTAAAGTTTACTTTTCCAACATTTTTCTTGACTTTTCCAACTTTTTTCTCATTTTTCCAACTTAAAAGTTGGCTTTTGTAACTCTTCTCTTGAAATTTCCAACTTTTTGTCTCTTTTTCCCAACTTTAAAGTAGGCTTTTCCGACTTTTACTCTTGGAATTTCCAACTTTTTGTTTCGTTTTGCCAGCTGTAAAGTTGGCTTTATCCAACTTTATTCTTGGGTTTGCCAACTTTGTACCAAGTAAATCTTATGCATTCCTATCCAAAAACAATATGTATTTGTATGCATTAAAGAAATAATGGAACATTCAGCTTATTTCTGCTGAATTTCTCTTTCTTTTCAGAGTTAATTAGTTTGACAATGGAATATTTTGGGAGAATAAAGATGCCACAATTTAGTGTCTGCAAGTCAAAAATAACCTTTTTGTGCCTTGTAAAATGATAATAAAAAGATTCCGGGGAAGAATACTACCTAACACATATTTCATATGTTATTTATACAAATAATGTTTAATTTATTTGTATCAATGCTACATTTCACCAAATATATGCACATTTCTGGTAATATGAGTCACTACCATAGCCTCTCAGGGTAGTTTCGATGTAGATGTATCATCATTTTCCTCCTAACTTCACCATATAAGTGAAGAATCGCCTGATTGCTAATCAGTAATTGTACCGTTTTGTGATATTTTACACGGTATCTTAAAATTGAAAATTACGTTATAGATGTTAAATTTATTCAATACACACTGTCCGAGTGCCTCTTTACAAATGTAGGCCATATTTATATTAATCTTGACAAGTACAGAAAAAAAAATTGGAAAAGCCGAGTAAAAAATTGGAAATTTCAAGAAAAAAGATGGAAAAGCAAAGAAAAATGTTGGCAAAACGAGAGAAAAGTTGGAAATTCCAAGAAAAAGTTGGAAAAGCCAAGAAAAAAGTTGGAAAAGTCAACTTTAAAGTTGGCAAATCGAGAAATATGTTGGAAAAGCCAACTTTAAAGTTGGCAAAACGAGAAAAAAAGTTGGAAATTCCAAGAAAAAAGTTGGAAAAGTCAACTTTAAAGTTGACAAAACGAGACAAAAAGTTGGAAATTCCAAGAAAAGTTGGAATAACCAACTTTTAAGTTGGCAAAACGAAAGATAAAAAAATTAAGGTGGACCTAATACGCTTCCGTGGTTTTGATGCCCGTATATAGCTCTTATTTGTTATTGTATATCAAATACAAGTAGTAAAAGGAGAAAGACTCGAAATATTTTTGGTAAACACAGTTAATGCGCCTTTAATGATTACTAATTGTTTTGGTCTCGGAGACATAATGTGTTTCACAACCACATGCTTTTAAATTGATTGCTGTATGTGACAAAATCATATATTAAAAATAACCTTGAAAATATTGGTTGGCCGTTTTCAGCAGTGTTACATCGACAGGTATTTATAGAGAACGAACTTAATGGTAAAGAGTGTGAAAAGGAACTAAAAATCCACACAAATAACTATCAAACAATTTAATATGTATCAGGTGAGATAAACTGCTATGTCAAATTCTGTGTGGAAACGCCTTAACTGACTACAATGGTCTCCGCCATTTTTTCATGAATCATGGGTAATTGCCAACGTTGTGTCTTGAGCCGTATCATGAAGCTCATTATTTCATATCTAACTACTATTTTATGTAAACTACAATCTAAAACTAAAATATATGAAGCATTTGGAACTGCGCTCTCCTACAGGCAATGCCAAACCATATTATATTGTCTGTATCGAAGATGATAAAGTATGATTGTTGCCACTGTTAAGTCTTTACAGGTATAAAAACGTGAGGAATGAGTGTCCATATAATGTTAGTATGACCTAGGTAATACCTGAAAAGTGCCAAAGCTATGTTTCGTATCTCTGCTAATTGATGCTACTATCCCACGTATGACGGGTTTCTCGTCTAAACACGGATTATGATTGACTTATACCTCTTTGGTGTTTGTCTTGCAATGTTCATACTAGTCATTAAGCCTAGTATCACACCCTTATACCAGGCAAATTTTAATATCAGATACCAATTTTTCTAACATGGCGCCCAAACCTTCTGAATTCATTAGCGCGCATAAATTATATAACGAAAGTGGAAGATCAATGAACATCATTACTTCACCAGTAAGCCCAATTTTTTAATTTGAAATCATGTTTTTCCTATTCTTCTTCCTTTTACAGCGAAGCAAATTTTCCACATTTCATCGTTGTTTATAAATGGTATGACCCAGATTAATGCTGAAATGACCTCTTCTGTATATTTAGTATAACAAGAACCACGCGGTTTCGCCGCTTTATTTTTCTTTCTTTTTGTCTCTTCAGTTGAAGATCATCTGTAAAGTAAATGCATGTTTGTTACGTGAATTCATGAGCTTCTTTTGAATCATTTCAATGTATTTGATTTCATACTCATATGAGCGAATATTGATGTCTGGGTTGTTTATTCAGTTCGTAACAAGATAACACGTAATCAGTGCAATGACATCTAATAACAAGACAGATGACATATTGTGTTACTGTTCACCAAAGAATGCATCCTGTATTTTGATAAAAATGAGTACAATACAGAATTTATAAAGTTTGCTCAGATAACACAATTTAAATTTTAAACTTCTCAAAGACTTCTATGATACCACTTTTTTTCTGAAATATACATTTAAATCAAATTCAATCTCAACTGATGAAGTGACGAGGATTCGTTCCTCACTTATTTCATTTGGATTTGACTGTAGACTCATAGCGGGTGTGGCCAGTCAACAGCGGATGCTTACTTCTCCATGGCACCTGATTTCTCCTTTTGATTTCCAGAGGTTCGTGTTTGTCCATTTGTTACCAGATTTGTAGATATATCCTGGATATTTTAAAGATTTATACTTTGGTATCTGAGACTTTTTATATCGTAAAACTAGGTTTGGTTTTGTTAATAATATTTACATAAAAGTTATTGTAAACTAAAACCATCATAGTTAACATGTGCATGATTATATTATATTGCTTCTGAGTATCTGTTTGAGTATCAATTGTGAAAACGTAGGAATCATTCATCGTCTTTTTCAGCAACTAAAAGTAGTTTCGTTAAAATTATGATTGTGAGAATTAAATGGTGACGATGATGTAAATTATCAAGATGATATATTAGTTTGTCGATTGACGGTAGTTTGACCGCTGATTATCAGAACTCACGCCATTAAGTTTTGTACATAGACCTAAAATTAAAATTTTACAAGAACATATAAAATACAAAATTTTACAGCACTAGAATTGTAAGTTGTTTGGGGGGCTGAAAATCAAAGATAAATAGTTAAATCTAGATGTCCAAAATATCAATTCCCACGCCAAATATAACAACATGAATGTCCAATATTAGATATGAATAGCCAGTCATGTTTCTGTAGACACAACCGCATACGCCTACTGTAGTGAAGCTTTCAGGAAAGTATTATACGTAAATGTATTTTATGAAAGTACATGTATCAAACGTTACTCAAGTTAAACATAAATGTAACATCCGTTAACATGCATGGGAGATATTACATATCTTTATAGAATATCAAATATTTGTAACATCTGTGTATTGGACCGCATACGCCTACTGTATTGAAGCTTTCAGGAAAGTATTATACGTAAATGTATTTTATGAAAGTACATGTATCAAACGTTACTCAAGTTAAACATAAATGTAACATCCGTTAACATGCATGGGAGATATTACATATCTTTATAGAATATCAAATATTTGTAACATCTGTGTATTGGAAAAACTGATAGTTTATTCATACATAACAGTGCGCATTTCCAAAGGCTTCTATATTCCAAGTTACATTTACGTAACAAATACATTAAAAGAATGATGAATTACCTGTTTTGATGATTTTATAACCCATGTAGATGCAAGTAGGGATATTGAAGTACTTGTAGTCGGTAAAGAACATATGGAAGACTATCATTTTAATGTTAGCAACTGACTATTTTATACTTTCAAATTTTCGCTCCTGATTAATTTTCGCTCTTAAATGAGGGGCGATTTTAACAGTAAAACGAAATTTTCTTGCTAAACAACTGAGACACGGACTATGTTGATTAAGGGCGAATAGGTTGTATGTCCTAAAAGGACGGAAATAACCGGGACGGAAAATTGCAGGTATACAGTATTTGGTGCTACAGAACTAGCATCTTTTTGCGTAAAGTAATATATAGGAAAATATTTGATGAATTAAACATAACAGTTTTGCCTTATATCAACATACAGTGAAACCTTGCTGATTAAAACCCCCCCTGACTGCCTGACCCAAAGTTGTCTGATTAACGAAGCGGTTTCCTGGGGAAGGTGGCATTTGGGCAAGGTTCCACTTTAAATAACTATATTCAATATTGTATTCGGTCTCAATAGACTAAGCTTATGAAATAGATATATACAACATACATAATTATGTAATGAATATAATCACGCTTGTCTACGGTTCACGACAATATTAATAGAATATAAAAATTTCAGATACCAAAGTATAAATCAATAGGATGTCCAGGACATAGATACAAATCCGGTAAAAATGGACAAACACGGACCTCTGGAAACCAAGAGGTGGGATCAGGTGCCATGGAGGAGTAAGCATCCCCTGTCGATCGGTCACACCCGCCGGGAGTCCACAGTCAAGTCCAATGAAACAAAAATGAGATTATTATATCATGGAGGACATACCTTATTTTCTATAACCTTAATAAAAGTAACATAATATCTACACGTTTGATGTCAACGTTCCGCAAACGTTATGGTCGGTATAACGTTCTTGTTTGCAATTTTATGTTTCACTATATAAAACGTTGAGTTACCTGTTCGATAGCGGTTCTTGAATCATCTGTACCAATTGTAATGATAATTTAATCCTTATTTCATTTACATTTGACTGGACTGGCGGCGGCAGTGACCGCCCAACAGGGGATACTCCATGACACCTGATTTCCAGCGGCCCATGATTGTCCAATGTTCACCATATTTGTTTATTATCCCCTAAACATCCCGTAGATCAATACTTTGGTGTTTGTGAATTCTTGTGAATACAACAACTTTTGTTTTACTGAAGTTCAATTTAAGTTTCCAGGCATTACAGAAATTTTGAAAAATATCTATTTGCTGTGTGCTATATATATGAGTCAAAATATAAAGGTGTGTCATTAGCATATAATAATAAAAGCAATAATTTTAAAGACATTTGTATTATGTTCTAATTCTTCATTTAAACATTTCACGCTTTCAACATTAAATTGTTATAAAATTTCTATCAAATCGTTTAAATAGAGGGAAACCAAATCAGAGAATAGTCTGAGTAACGTCCTTTAAAACAACACTGTACTGAATTCCTTGGTACATGTTAAATATAATTCGATACATTTGCCTGAATTATTTAAATTCTACTTATCCAATAAACCACTTCTCCACGCTTTATCAAACGACTTTTCAGAATCAATGAATATGCAATATAATGTTTTTAACTCTTAAAATGTTAATAAACTATAAAAAAAAAAAATATTATCGATCGTGAAATAGTTTTTAATTTTATTAATTGGGATACCATTACCAGTAGGTCCTGTATCAGGTATTTTCCCTCTATCAAAAGTTGTATTGAAAAGTTTCTTAGTTATTAATCATTTACCCGATATTGATAATAATTTTAGTTAGAGTTATCTTCCTTGTTATACCATTCATATTGTTAGAGTCCTTGTTGTAAATTTCGCCCAGAATTCATCAGTAATATGGAACACCAGCTCCAGGTGTATTTTTGTATATTTACAAAATGTGCAATGTTGATAAAAAAATTCTTGAATGTTCGTTTTATTACACACTAAAACAATCCCTTCGCTGAACTAATATCTCTTTATTAAGTAACTGCTTCAATGTCGATTAAAGATCATACGAGTTCCTGAATTCTTGAAAATACTTATATCTATTTTTCCAAATTTTTAACTTATAAAATCATAATTTTCTAATACCCAACATTTAGAAGGATACATCAAATGATATCTTATACCCTTATGTCTATGTTAAAACTAGGTTTATTCAGAATATTTTGTTTTACCAGGAGCAAATCAGGAGTAATCCAAGATATGAATAGTCCAGTAATTTTTTATTCCGGAAATATTCGTCATTTTACGAAAGATAATATAATCTCCCTGTCCTAAATTCGCCCCAAATCACCATAGTCTTATGAATGGCATGATTACCCATGCTTCAATTGACCTATCGCCAAATGCCCGACACGACATCTTCTGGCAAGCTTTTCCATTATGACGTCACAATTAAATGGCCCGTCAAACACTTGTGTGTTTATGACATCACAATCGATTGACCTATCACCAATTGTCTGGCACATGAATGTCAATTTGTTTTTTTTATTCATTCAATTGTGATGTCATAATTACACAAGTGCTTGACGTCATAACGAAGAAGTTTACCAAAAGGTGCCGTGTCGGACATTTGGCGATATGTCAATTATTTAGCTTGAAAATTTCGCTTTCATTTTAAATTTACCCTCCATCTAAACAAAAAATAGCGAAAATTGTGCGGGGAAGAAAATTTCCGTGTATAGAGTAAGCAAATCAAGATTATAGTTAGATATTGCAGAATGGGTGGGATTATTGATTAAATAGCTTTAATTGGATGGTAGACATAAAACATGTATATAAAAATATTATCCCTAAGAGAATCCGAAAACAATATACAAGACCGGGTGAATATGCTCAAACCTTTGAAAGTGAGAAAATTACCAGAGGCGAGAATATACAGTGTATATATGGTAGAATCTTGTTATCTCGATATTTATGGGGTCACCCTATTACTTGGAGATGTCCGGAATTCGAGATAACATTGTATTAACATATGTATCTATCCATAAAGACCTGTCGTTTAACTTAATTTAGAATCACTCAATGTCTACATAACGAAATTCCGATACATATGTATATATATTATTCAACAAGTGAACGTATTTGTGTAAAATTACAGATATATCAGCAATGTTTAAAGCTACAACTTTGTAAATTCCAAATCTGCTGATAACCTTATTGTACCCGGAAAAAACATGAAACAATCAATATTTCATTATTTTCAAAAATTGTATATACTGTCTAGTGTATCATATATCACAATATGAGTCTGCATCAAATTATACAAAATATTTTGCCAGTGGTCAAATATTGATAAAATATATAATATATTCTGTTACTTAATATTTCGAGTCATTCAAATTTGCATTATAGATTGATGCATAAGATTAAACATCATCTTTACTTAGTTTAAACTAGCTGTGATTTTATGTACATGTATATTAATTTCGACATATACCGATCTTGTTAGCAATTACTATCTGTATCGAAGGTGATGAGGATTTATTACTGGCATATTTCATCTGAATTTGACTATGAACTCGAGTATTCCCAGATTTGTAAATTGTATCCTGGACATCCTGAATATTAATACTCTGGTATTTGATTTTTATATTTGAAATAAAATTTGATAAGTATTGACTTATTATTAATATTATTATTATCGTCGTCGTCGACGATATCCTCATCATCATTAATAATGTTAATTGTGTATAGTTGTTCACTAATACTATCATTTTTTTTGTGAAATATATGTTTTCAATTTGTATCTTTGAATAAAATTTTGAAAATTTAACTTTACCTTTTATCAAGCTTACCTTTTTTAATAACCCAGGCCCAGTGCCGTTACAGTTAGGAAAATTCAGAAGCCTATAAACGTAACTTGGTTTGCTTGGTCAGTCATATTTCAGAACTCACTCACATGCATAATGCCAAGTGTTTTATAGCCATGGATCCGGATCCTCTCATATTTAATCAATGCCATTAAAGAAAATCGTCTATCAAATTTGTTGACAAAATGGATACACAAGTATTTTACATCAAACAATTGATCTGTTATACTTCGATCCCGTAACCATTGTATAACATGTTACACCAGGATATTATGTTATCAAATAATTGTGAACAGATGTTATTGACCGATTTAAATTTGTAGAATTTGCTCATTTTGGTCTGCATATACATGCATACCACGCGATCATAGTCATGCGTCGACTTGGGATTCTCTGATCCAATTCCCTGGGCGTCTTTGTCCCACTATTACAAGTTTTACAAGTGTTAAGACCCAATTTGGTTTCAACTACAATTGGTTAAAAATTATCTTTCTTTAAAGTTCATTGAAGGGAAGACGGTCTTTTGTGTGTAAAAAAAGGATTTAAGTCAGTGATTGAGTCGGGGTCCTGGACCGGGGTTAGTTGTTCGGCGTCACCATACTGATGAATGGTATGTTTTTTACAATATCGGGTAAATGAATGTCAAAATATTGTAAGTACTAAATCTCGCACTCAATATAAAATAACTTACCGTTAAACAATATTTTAGCACAGTATTATTTTTTTCAAACTCAGCAACTTTACGAAGAGAAGAGTTGAGAAACGCTATTTAGCCTTTACAATCAATCATATGTACAATTCAATAGAGCACATAATAGTTGCAAAGTGACTAAATTTAATATGGAAGTAGATTTTCATAATTTTGATCATCTCCCAAAAAAGATGTTCAATATTTCCAGTTTCAATCTCTCAAAAGGTACATTCTGAGTTTGAGTTTTTTTTTATTCTGTTTCAAAGCCCGCTTGTACCAAGGATTCGATGGTTATTGCGCGTTATTATGTTATTAATGTCAAAAACTGTGCTCCATCAAGGAATTGATAGTGTTATAGGCGAATTTTACTAGAACATTATGTCTGATACATATCTCTAGCTCCGTTCTTACTTTTATAAAAATTCTAAATATTAATTGGCATTATTGGGTAAAATACTGGGTGCATATCTTTAAAACGTTTCATATTGTCAAAGAGTATTTAGCTATGTTTACCCAAAAACATTATTTCGAGTTTTGGCTAATTCATTTGTTCACTGTTTATTTAATTACGTTATATGCAGACAATGGTTCGTGTGATATTATCAGCAATCTCAGCCAGTATGGGAAATGTCAGCCAATATTGACAAAAATTGGACTTTACCTTAAATTATTGTTCAATACGAGAAAATGCATCTGGCTGATGCAGAACCCTAATTTGCTACACATACTATACACGACGTTCATAAAAATGAACATGAGGAAGAGGATGTCACACGACAGATGCACACGATGCCGTCCGCTTTATTTTAACAGTCTACATACCGTAAACCTGGAAAATATGTTTAATTTTTGCCATTTTAGTCCTTCGATGAAAGGGCAAATTTTAAATGAAATCAAAATTTTCGAGATTTAAGACGGGATGTTTTCTATCGTAACAGGGTGGAAATGACCAGGGGTGTAAATGTCCAGTTAAACAGTAGTGAATTAATAAAAGGGTCAATGATTGGCCCAGTCTCTCTCATATAATCTTCGGCCTGTAGCCTCGGGCCAATATGAAATACCTCGACCTAATAACAGGGACAATATGAAAATAGCTAGGCCTTACTATTAACCCTAAATCACCGTCGATTTGCGCAATCAATATCATACTGCTGTACAAAAATGTAATTAACCTACAAAATAAAAGTGCAAAACAATTTAGACTCATAACTCCTTGTATCTGTTTGTTAATCTTTGGAATCATTTGCTTCAAATTTCCAGCCGTCATGACTCTCTATGCAGTGTTCATTTTAATCGAAATTGGTCATAACCCAGTAAACTATTATACACGCTTCGATATATTATAACAGAACTGGCATAGTTTGACGTAGTATATAATTTAAACGCAACTGTGCTACTTATAAAGGTGCCTTTCACACAGATTATTCTATATTGTCTATTTATTTCATCATGAAATGCTTCTGTTTACTGAAACATATCATTCATTCATTTGCATTGTAATTACAGCTATCTAAATATGACGCTCGAAGGTGATAAAGAACTACATTGTTTTAGTTCCATATATAAAACGCGTGCCGAAAAAGTCAGGGTTGATTCTTGCTAGGGTCGGATTCTATGCTAGGACCATTTTTCCTGGGGGAAGTCTACCTGGGTCCGTTCTTCCCAGGGTGACTGAACAGCGGATTCGATTCGTATGCCTTTGTATATCTTTTATTGTTATAGTACATCAATCTAAGTAGTGAAGTGAAGATTTTTTTTAGAAACAAAAAAAAACCCACAGCAAATGCCTCTTTAAAAGCGATGTCCCCAAAGCATTGGCGAAAGTCCATAGCAAAGACCAAAATGTGTAGCACTTCACCTAAACCTTGTCAAAAGTGAAAAAGTCTTGTAAAACAACAATCCAACAACAACAACAACAACTTTTTAACTCTTCAGAAATTTATTCTTATAATCCAAAATTGAATTCCATGTATTTGGCCATATATAATTACTCCGAGAATATTTATTGAGGAAAAATAATGTGTTTGTTATTTCTTTTTCGCTGAGGGTGCCTTTCATTTTTCCATATTTATGTTCACGTTCGAAAAACGTGTGGTGAATACCCGAGATATAAGCCAAAAATCCAGTGACGTAGACGTCATCCACCCAGAAAAAAGGTACAAACGGAGATGCATCTAGAAGTGTCTTAGAAACGTCTGCAGACATTATGTAAACAAATCCTTCGCAATAGTTCGGAAACAATTTATATGGATATTCTTTCTCGGACATATACCATTTATCTGTTTTATATCGTACTGGGCCTTGCTTGATGTAAACAGAACAATACAGAAAACTTTTGTTTTCATGAATGTTCAGTTTATGCTGCAGAAATGGAACTAAATGGTAAGGATTTACAATAACATCATCGTCTGCTTTCAATATGAATTTTGCATGACTACAATATCGTTGCATCCAGTGGAGTCCCATGACATTTTTATATGTAAGGTTACGATAATGGTCAATAAAATTCCCTTGCACGATATCGTGATGAACAAGACTTTCTTCGTATATCTCTTTCTGCACCTTGTTGTCTTTTGTTGTGCCAAGAAGAAATATAAGAACCATATCAGATCCATTGATTGATTTTACTGATCCCCATGTTTTTCTTATTCCATCTCTGTATCCCTTCTTATTCGCTGCACTGTGTACATAACTGAAAACAACGACATTTTTATTTTTGCAGGCATTCTCTTCGTTTATGAAATACAAA
This sequence comes from Atrina japonica, assembly GCA_030159075.1. Lineage (NCBI taxonomy): Eukaryota > Metazoa > Mollusca > Bivalvia > Pterioida > Pinnidae > Atrina > Atrina japonica. Next base: position 2,261,842 of record BROG01000019.1, on the reverse strand, counting down.
AACTTGTGATGATGAAGCAAATCATCACTAAGAATTTCTACAGTAGCATTATAGTAAAAGCCTGTAAAATCGGATGGTTGTTTATTCAGATTTGCTTTCGGGTTGTTCCGTAGGAAAACTCGTTTTTTATTTTCCAACAAATTGAACGTGTTTTCCGTTGTATCTACCTGCTCACTGAATGACTTCCTCACAGACATATCGGTACTTAAGTTCTGTGTCCAAAGTACTTTTGGAGTCTCTTCAAAATTTTGGAATTCTTTGATATTTTTCAACCCGATTTGTGATGGTGTTCGAAATGACAACTCGCTGTTGCTCAGCAAAATGAAATAAAGTACAAATCCCAAGATAACTATCCATAGAGTCCATACATGGGCCTTAGCTTTGAACATTTTCCTACAGAATTTATGTGTAACTCTGGGTATTCGAATACAACATTCAACAAAACGTCTGATAATAACAAGGTTTTCTGACAAATGTGAAAACATTTGTCTCCCTTTCATGTTTGTATGAAACGATGTCGTATAACCAAAATATTGACCAAATATAAGTCAGTTATGTCAAACATAATACGAAAAGGGCAATCTTTCTCTCTTGTTAATATTAAGATGATCTGTGGAAGGCAAGAAGTTTTCAGACTTAAGCCAGTTACACAAGTGGTCTTATACAGATGTACTTGCAGGTTATTTCCTAGTTCTGAAATGAGAAAATGTCATTCAATTAACATTTACCGGTCAAATAAAATTAACAGTGGAGTGAACAGTCGTAAATTTCCTAATGGGTAATTTTTTCCATATCCAATATATGCAATGATAAATTATAGTTGCAGATGAAATATAAGAACACATTTAATATAATAATAGAAGTATTTTAAGGTACAATGAGTTTCAAAGAAAAAACAGCACCAGACGACAAATTAACAATAGCGTATGCACACAGAATGTTACAGCTTCATATATACAATAATACAAGCGGATTGAAAGGCATATTGAAAACACAAAATAAAAGAATCTATAGTAAACAAGATATACACGAAGTACATGGATGAAAACTATATATATATAATATCAGACAAAATATAAAATAGAGAAATTGTCAACAACAGTATCATCAATATAAAACAAAATATATACCGTCTTCACGTGTGTGTCCCGTCCAAGCCACTGAGTATCTCAGATTATAGCAGGAGTACAGATATAGAAAGATATACAGATACAACTACAAAAAATACAGGGACAAAATACAGATACCAAAAATTCGGTACTACAGGTTATACAAAATGATATAAGAGACAAAAGTCATACAAGAATCTATGGGTGTATAATAAGACATCGAAAAATTGTATTACACGTAGATCTGTAAAAAATGATAAAAAATTGATATATACAAACTCAAAACAAGTTACAGGAAATCATAAGGATACAAAAATTGGTAACTATTCAAAATAAATGAAATGACATCAAGACACACACTAAAATACTGCTACAGTCTACAATAACAGATGAACGACTTATCATAGATAGACAAAATATCATATATCAGTACTATATAGGGCATGTCATAGCTCTATAAAAAATACATATACCGGTACAATAAAGGGCATATCATAGGTAGATAAAATAACATATACCGGTACTATATAGGGCATATCATAGGTAGATAAAATAACATATACCGGTACAATATAGGGCATATCATAGCTCTATAAACAATATACCGGTACAATATAGGGCATATCATAGGTGGATAAAATAACATATACCGGTACAATATAGGGCATATCATAGCTCTATAAAAAATATACCGGTACAATATAGGGCATATCATAGCTCTATAAAAAATATACCGGTACAATATAGGGCATATCATAGGTGGATAAAATAACATATACCGGTACTATATAGGGCATATCATAGGTAGATAAAATAACATATACCGGTACTATATAGGGCATATCATAGGTAGATAAAATAACATATACCGGTACTATATAGGGCATATCATAGCTCTATAAAAATACATATACCGGTATAATATAGGGTATATCATAGGTGGATAAAATAACATATACCGGTAAAATACAGGACATATCATGGATATATATATATTCATCGGTACAATATAGCACATATAATGGGTAGACGAATTAACATATAAACATATACCGGTGCAGTACAGGACATATACCAGAACAATATGACATATCATGGGCAAACAAAATAACATATACCGGTAAAATATAGGACATATCACAGGTAAATGAAATAACATATACCAGTATAATAGAGTGTATATCATAGGTAGATAAAATAACATAAACATGTACAATATAGGACATATGGGTAAACAAAATAACATAAACCGATAAAATGTAGGACATATCATTGGTAGACAAAATGGCATGTTTACCACTACAATACAGGGCATATACTAGGAATACAAAATAATATATATAGTTACAATATAGGACGTATCATAAGTAGACAAAATAACATATACTGGTACTATATAAAAATAAAGGTAGACAAAATAACATATATCGACATAATATTGAACATCTCAAAGGTAGACAAATATAAACATCTCAGATACCATTGTATGTCCAGGACACATGTACAAGTCTAGTGAACATTGGAAAAGACCTCTGGAAATCCATATGTGGGATCAGGTGCGTAAAGGAGTAGGCATCCCCTTTTGATCTGAGTACACCCTCAGTGTGTCCAAAGTCAAATACAAATGAAATAGGTGAGGAACAAACTCTCGTCATAATTGGAACAGACGACTCTACAACTGCTATCGAAAATGTAACTCAACACAAAATGACATATATCGGTACGATACATGACATATCATAGGTCGGTAAAATGACTCCCACAATAAAGTACACAATATAGACAAAATAGCATATACCGGTATAATATAGAAAATAAAGGTTGATAAAATAACATGCCGGTACAATACAGGACATATAGGTAGACAAAATAACATATACCGGTATAATGTAGGACATAAAGTTTGACAAAATAACATGTACCGGTATAATACATGACATAAACTGGTATAATAAAGGACATTAAGGTTGACAAAATAACATATACCGGTATAATGTAGGACATAGAGGTTGACAAAATAACATGTACCGGTACAATACAGGACATATAATGGTATTATATAGCACATAAAGGCAGACAAAATAATGCATACCGGTATAATATAGAACATATCATAGGTACACACAATAACATATACCGGTACAATTCAGAACATATACTGGTATTATACAGGACATAATATAGAACATATAAAACATCTCAGATACCAAAGTTTAAATCTTTAGGATGTCCAAGACATAAATTCAAATCCGGCAAAAATGGGCAAACACGGACTTCTGGAAACCAAGAGGTGGGATCAGGTGTCATGAAGGAGTAAGCATCCCCTGTCGACCCGTCACACCCGCCGTGAGTCCACAGTCAAGTCCAATGAAATACGTGAGAAACTAATCCTCGTCACAATTGGTACAGACGTGTCAACAACAGCCAATGAAAAGGCAACTCAACATTTCACCCAGTGAAACAGAGTAATCGCAAACAAGACTATTATACCGACCGTAAAATTTGCGGAACGTTGACATCAAACGCGGTTTTCGATACCCTGTGTTAATAATTTGTCGGTGAGTAGTTTACATCTGTATATGAAATGTTCATATGTTGAACACGCCCTAGCATATCAGATCATTTGTGAAATATAAACTCCATATGCGGGTGACTCTGGGATATTACTACTAAAATGTGGAAAATTTACGATGGGAAATCATCGCGTTTGTCGTATAGCTTAATTGCCAGTTTCCCATATGATAGGTAGACAAAATAGCATATACCGGTATAATATAGAAAATAAAGGTTGATAAAATAACATGCCGGTACAATACAGGACATATAGATAGTTTGTTTATTGTTGTTTAACGTCCCACTCAAGAATCTTTCACTCATATGGAGACGTCACCAATGCCGGTGAAGGGCTTCAAATTTTGGCCTATGCTCGACACCTATGGCCATTGAACAGTGAGGGTTCTTTAACGTGCAGACACTCACTGTGACACGGGACCTCGGTTTTTACTGTCTCAGTCCGAAGGACAGGAGCGTATCCGGGTTGGTAACCATTTCGATCCAAGGATCGAACCCGGGTCGCATTGGTGAAAAGCGAGTGCGCTAACCACTGCGCTACCCGGACATATAGATAGAAAAAATAACATATACCGGTATAATGTAGGACATAAAGTTTGACAAAATAACATGTACCGGTACAATACAGGACATATACTGGTATAATAAAGGACATCAAGGTTGACAAAATAACATATACCGGTATAATAAAGGACATTAAGGTTGACAAAATAACATATACCGGTTTAATGTAGGACAAAAAGGTTGACAAAATAACATATACAGGTATAATACAGGACATATACCGGTATAATAAAGGACATCAAGGTTGACAAAATAACATATACCGGTATAATACAGGACATAAAGTTGACAAAATAACATATACCGGTATAATACAGGACATATACTGGTATAATAAAGGACATCAAGGTTGACAAAATAACATATACCGGTATAATACAGGACATAAAGTTGACAAAATAACATATACCGGTATAATACAGGACATATACTGGTATAATAAAGGACATCAAGGTTGACAAAATAACATATACCGGTATAATACAGGACATAAAGTTGACAAAATAACATATACCGGTATAATACAGGACATATACTGGTATAATAAAGGACATTAAGGTTGACAAAATAACATATACCGGTATAATACAGGACATAAAGTTGACAAAATAACATATACCGGTATAATACAGGACATAAAGTTGACAAAATAACATATACCGGTATAATACAGGACATATACTGGTATAATAAAGGACATTAAGGTTGACAAAAAAACATATACCGGTGTAATATAGGACATAAAGTTGACAAAATAACATATTTCGGTATAATATAGGACATCATGGTTGACAAAATAATATATACCGGTACAATACAGGACATATACCGCTATAATATAGGACATAATGGCTGACAAAATAATATATACCGGTACAATACAGGACATATACCGCTATAATATAGGACATAATGGCTGACAAAATAATATATACCGGTATAATACAGGACATATACCGCTATAATGCAGGACATAATAGCTGACAAAATAATATATACCGGTACAATACAGGACATATACCGCTATAATATAGGACATAATGGCTGACAAAATAATATATACCGGTACAATACAGGACATATACCGCTATAATATAGGACATAATGGTTAACAAAATAATATATACCGGTACAATACAGGACATATACCGCTATAATATAGGACATAATGGTTAACAAAATAATATATACCGGTACAATTGAGGACATATACTGGTATTATAACATATACCGGTATAATATAGAAAAATGGTTGTTAAAATAAAATTCCGGTACAATACATATAGATAGACAAAATAAAATATAACGGTACAATATAGGGCATATGAAATACATATGCAAGACATAGAGATGGGTAAATTGATATATACGGGTACAAAACGACATCCATACACAATCAATTACGAGTACAATATGAAAAACAGATACATGATACATCATAGATAGGCAAATTGATATATTGTTTGTACATAGCGATATTTACACACAACAATTTACGAGTACAGTATGAAATATAGATATAAGAAATATTAATGATCGGCAAAATGTTATAATGTTGGTACACCCACACACAAAAATATTACAGTGAAACTTGTATATAACAACCTCCTTAGGGACACAAGGAAACCGGTCTTTATAGGGAGGTGATATAATATAGAGGTTAATTTGTACACAAATGGTACTACCGGGGACAGCAAAAATTAATGGTCTTTATGCCCAGGTGGTCTTTATACACAGGTGGTCGATAAAGCAGGTTTTACTGTACGAGTACAAGATAAAATACAGATATATGATATATCATAGATAGGCAAATTGATGTAATGTCGGTACATAGCGACACCCACACACAACAATTTACAAGTACAATATGAAATACAGATATATGATATATCATAGATAGGCAAATTGATGTAATGTCGGTACATAGCGACACCCACACACAACAATTTACAAGTACAATATGAAATACAGACACATGATACATTGAAGGTAGGTGGAATGAAACATGAACAAACTATCATTCAGATACTCAATAAGTAAAGGGTGCTCCATAAGGTTAAGAAACATCGCACATCGTGAAGGAAATACAAAACAACTTAGTACAAAATACTTCAAATTATAGCTTACGCGAAAAGAAACAGAAACCAGAGGAATACAAATGTATACTCCATAGCTGTTTCTACTAATTTATCGTTTATATATTGCAAAAATGAGTTACCTACATTTCTCCAAGCTTTCTCATCAAGTCAATCTTCACTCTGATCTAGCGATACTATATTTTTCAACAATATTCTATACTAGTTCGCCACTATTCCTATAGTTAACAAGCTCTAGTATATATTTACATCTAGATCAATGTTATTTTATCCTTAGGACAACACCGGGAAACATAATAAATTTTTCATTTGGCATGATGTTACAACGGTCTCTCTGGTTCTGTATAGCTTCTTAAAACATTAAATTGTATTTATGAGTATTGATTTGCGGATACTTTTCTAATAATGGTGAAATGTTTTACCAATTAAAGAAAAAGAATGGTGACGAGAGTTATATAGGAGAATTATATAAATAAAATACAATGTTTATTTCAACGTTAAAATCCATTGCGTGATTGCAAATTACAGTTAACGCAAGCTGTGCACAGAATGACAGACATATATACGATCAGTATTGACAAAATCTTTCTTAATATTTACATGATCAATTATATTAACTGACATTTCATCATACCACAAAGATATCGATATAAAAAAAGAACAACACCCACAGAAATTATGAAAACACACACACACACACACACACACACACACACACACACACACACATATATATATATATATATATATATATATATATATATATATATATATATATATATATCACAAAGCATATATCGCAAAACATTTTTGGACATTTTATAATTATTAATCTGAACTGCATAAATTTCAAGAAATCTGACTTTTCTTTTATGTTTATTTTTCAGATTAAAAGTGATTGTTAATGTATATTATATTCTACAAGTAAAAGACATCTTAATTGATCTATACAATTTATATACTTTTGTACAACTTCAGTTCTTTCATACTGACAAGATCCAGCTAACGGGAAATCCATTGATGTAATGAATTGTTATACCGTGCAGCTATGTCTTTGGGAGTTTTATTGCACTCGGTACTAAGTGCACGGAGTAAGAATACATAGAGTCTTGACTTGGGTCCAGTGTATACAGTTGCAACCAGACGCAACTCGGTATAGAGGGACTTACTGTGACGCGCACAATCACATCTACTACTACATACTAACGACGACAACTTTACATTATCACCGACCGCATTCCCCCGGTGAATATATATATATATATATATATATATATATATATATATATATATATATATATATATATATATATATATATATATATATATATATATATAATGACAATCTTTTTGGTTCTAATACGGAAAATACAAAAACACAATTTTAAACATAATATATTAGTAATATATAGTAGAGTTAAGTTAAAATAGGATGCTATGATATAGAAATCAGGAATAACAAAGCATTAATTTTCAGGATACCCAGGAGACAAATATACAAATCTAGTGAATGTTTACAATCATGGACCTATGGAAATCCAGAGGTGGGATCAGGTGTCATGGAGGAGTAGATATCTTTTGTTGACAAATTACACCCGCGGCGAGTCCACAGTAAAATGCAAATGAAACAAGTTGGGAACAAATCATTTTCACAATTGGTACAGACGACACAACAACAGCTATTGAAAGGGTAATTCAACAATTAATTTAGTGAAACAGAGTAAATGCAAATAAAACCATAGCCGACCGTAAAATTTGTAGAACATTGCCATCAAACGAGATTCTTTATATCTCTGTGAAACAATAACTAATAAGTAAGTAGTTTGTCTCTGTTTATGAAATGCTCATGTGTTGAACACGCCCTGGCATAAAAGGATCATTTGTGAGATATAAACACATTAAAGCAGGTGATTGCGGGATGTAGAATGTCGAAGTAGGAAGCATGTGCGTTTGTTTCTGTTGTTTATTTAATTTCTAGGTAGTACATTGTCATTATTGATTGACAAAACGTGGTCGATATATCTAAACGTTAAAATAAAGACCTTTGGTACCTTTTTCTTCTTTTGATTCATTTGCTTCTCAATGAAGAATGCTTCGTATTTATAAAGAAACAGGTCAGCCAATAAATGGGCACAAATGGTTCCCATGGGAATACCGATGGTTTGCTGAAAAAAATTATCTCCAAAAATTACAAATATATTGTCTATTAGAAACTCCAGCTTCTGTTTAATGTGAACTTCATGTATTTATGTGAACGTGTTCCCTACCAGAATAGTAAGCTAAAAAAAAACGTTGACGTGTTCCCTACCTGAATGGTGAGGTATCCTAAACCTCAACATTGTCCCTACCTGAAAAGTAAGCTAACCTAAATCTTAACGTGTTCCCTACCTGAATGTTGAGGTCACCTGAACCTTAACGTGTTCCCTAGCTGAATGGTGAGCTAACCTGAACATTAACGTGTTCCCTACCTGAATAGTACACTAACCTAAACCTTGACGTGGTTCTTACCTGAAAAGTAAGCTAACCTAAACCTTAATATGTTCCCTAGCTGAATGGTGAGGTGATCAAAACCTTAACGTATGCCCAACCTGCTAACCTAAACGTTAACGTGTCCACCACCTGAATGGTGAACTAACTTACCCTTATCTGTACAGTCTGACATATACAAGGCTGTAGTTCCCTTGTATCACCTGTGAATTCCAAATATTTCTATCTATTTTGTTCATCATTATCAATGCTCATTCATCGGCTAACGATAAACATGATTGTGTCGTTTAAAACTAATATTAGATGTTTAGAATTATTCATTGTGTCAGGGTATTGTTTGATACAGTAATAAATACGATGAATTCCATAAAACGTAGGAATTTAAAAACTGTATTGTAATGGAATTTTACCACAACTTCTTTATTATAAAGACATGTTTCAGATAAACCGACTGATATACCTACTACCAAATATTTTATCGTCGTCATCACGAGTTCCTATACACTCGAATGTTTATATGATATCTACACGATTTTGTTTAAACATCATTAAAAAAATCTGAAAGTTAAATTTAACTGACAGAAATTGTCATTGTCAATCTCGTGCACTAACGCAGCTTAGTGACTCTATTTCAGAACTTAACATATAGTCTATGAGCCTCCTATAACTCCTGTACGGAGAGATTTTCAAAGTAATGTTTTTCTGAAATCTTTTAAAATGTTACAAAACCTGTAAGCCCCCTTGTTTCACCTGCAGGAAACTAACTACCATTCTGAGGGATTTGATAACTAACTCCATATCTCCTGCTTGTGAAACCATTATTTTAGTGAATGGTAGGGAATTAGAAACCTTTAACCAATACCTTCATCTGGCGGGCTTAAGGACGGACGCAAACAAAACGTTATTGAATTTTATATAAAAAAAAACGAAAAGTATTACAGATAACCAATACGCAAAGTTCCAAACATAGTTTTACATTATTTTTGCAAATAGCATAATATCAGTTTGGAAATACATTGCATGATAAAGAGAAAAAAAAATAAATGAATAAATACAATAGTATAAAGTAACACAAGCTGAAGACTTTTTAAACAACATATTGTTAAGTTAAACTTATCTATAGAGCCGGCCTGGCTCAGTCGGTAGTACGCTCGACTCTGGATCGTGAGGTCGTGAGTTCGAGTCCCGCCGACGACAGGTTGGTTTCCTGTCTTTCGGATGAGACAGTAAAAACTGGAGGTCCCGTGTCACAGTAGGTGTCGGCACGTTAAAGAACTCTCACTGCTCAATGGCCGTAAGTGCCGAGCATAGGCCAAAATTTGAAGCCCTTCACCGGCATTTGGTGACGTCTCCATATGAGTGAAATATTCTTGAGTGGGACGTTAAACAACATTAAACAAACAAACAAACAAACTTATCTATAACAGTTTAAACTGTTAAAGATAAGTTTAACTTAACAAAGTAAACTTTTAATATAACAGTATGACAAACTTCCTCCATGAGATGTCGAAGTCAAGATTCACATATATTTCATTTCCAAATGCTTGTTTCTATTTTGTAAATCATTATCAATGCTCAGTCATCGGCTACCGATAAACATGTGTCAGTTAAACCTAATATTTAGATGTTTATAATTATTTACTGTGTCAGGATCTTCTGTGATAAAGTAATGAATACGATGAATTCCACAGAATGTAGAAATTTAAAAACTGTATTGCAATGGAGTTTTATCATCAACTTCTTTATTATAAAGACTGGTTTCACATAATTCGACTGATATACCTACTGCCAAATATTTTATCATCACGAGTTCCTAGACACTCGAATGTTTATAGGACATCTACACGATTTTGTTTAAATAATCGAAAAAAATCTAAAACTTAAATTTAACTGACAGAAATTGTCATTGTCTCTCTCGTTCATTTAGGCAGGTACATGACTCTATTTCAGACCTTAACAGATAGTCTTTAAGCCACAAATAACACCTGTCCTTCCAACGGGGTATTTTGAAGGTTATAGTTTTTCTGAAAGCTTATAAAAATGCCACAAAAGGAGCCATACTAGCACTCTCGCCGTTGGGGCGTATAGGAGTTCTGTGGTAAAAGCCGTAGAAAATTTACAAAAAAGGAAACATTCATATTTGCAATGCAAGTAATAATCGTACGGCACATGTACTTGTGGAGAGGACCATCTAAGTGTGCCTTGCCTATTACCCCTTGATTTTTAGTCTATTCTATTTATTCTTTTCATCAAAACATTTTAATTTTGGGATAAACCAGGAAAATTGGTCAAACAAAAGACTTAAAGCCCAATGTGGTTGGACGCTATATAACTATATGTATATAAAAACTGAAATCTGTGAAAAATAAGTATTAGATTTTAAGCCATGTTTTTATCGAGATGCTTTTTGGAAGTTATGTTATTTTTTCAGAAAGCTTATCAAAATGCTACAAATCGAGCTATGTCAGCACTCTGGCCTCTTATAAAAACTATTGTAAAAACTATAGAAAATTAAGAAATCTCGCTGAATATTGGAAATATGCAGTTAATATTTCATTTAGGGTCTTTTTGCAATTAAAGTTATAATTGTATGGAAGATAAACAAAATTAACAAAATTCGCTGAAAACGGGAAAACCTCAATTAATCTTTCATTTATGGTGTCTGTTTGCAATGAAAGCAATGACTGCATGGTAAATATCTTATCTTGATGTTTTGGGGCAAAAGTCGGGAAACAATAACATCAATTAGTTTTATCACAAAAGTAAACTATTATTGAAGAATTATAATAAATGTAATTGTAAATTTTCCAATTTTCAGGATTTCTGTTGATTTTCTATGTCTTTTACCCCAAAACTCCTTAGTGGCCAGATTTGTAGCATCTTTGATAGGCTATCTAAAAACATACCCTACAAAAAGCAGTCTTTGTAACACCAAATTTGGTGATTTTTCTCGGTCGTGAAATCTTTTTATTTTCTTAGAAATATTATTCCGATTGCAGTCCATGTATTTATAAATATTATAAACATAATACCAAAGTTATAGTTTTGAACAAAATAGGTATCAAAACAAATTTTCAAGACAATCGTTTTTGTAAATAAAACTTCCATCAGTTGCGCTGGAATTTCAGAGTTTAGAAATACAAAGTGGTATCATACAAGACAAAAATAATTCCCAAATCCGACTAAGAGTTACCACTGTTGAAAGTGAGAGATGACTATCTTATTTTTTTTAGATGTTTAAAATTTAAACGATGCTATCCATTAAAAAATTTACTTAAGTTCAAAATAATCATCTGGTACCGAAATACTAGGTACTGGGTTTATGTATATCCCGGGGACTCAAAGAGTCCATCAACTGTGGCATCGACCCAGTGGTTATAATAAACATTTATGTACTTCATACCAAAGTAATAGTTTTGAATGGCTCAAAACAAAATGCTCAAGACGATCGTTTCTGTCAGTAAGACTTCAGTTGAAATGTTTCCCTCCATTAAGACATTTGGTAACGATTTTTTTTCGGTCGTATTAAAATGATTTTAATATTTTTCATTGAATTATTTTCCTAATTATGCTATTAATAAATTCGAGGTGAAAAAAGAGCTTGACTGTCTAAGTTACTGTGTGAATTCCTTATATAAGGTATGTAAAATTCACGTAAATAATTGAATTATAAGCCCTTTTGTCGATATTTTTCAAACTCGATGAAATTGAATGTCTTAATGGAGAATGACATTTTTATAAATGATGCATCGATTGATATTTCTGTATAAATAGAAAAATTTTATAATCTACAAAATGATAGATAGAATTTGATGAAATTCCCAGGAGCATCATGGAGAGCAGTGAAGATTATTTTATAGTAATGTTTATTGCTGTTTTCTTAATCATTGACATGTTTTGAATAATATTGTCCTTTATTGATTTTTTGTGAATTTCAAACTGATCCATATTCAATTATGAAGTTAATTACCATTAATTATGAAGTTAATTACCATTACAACGAAACATATGAAATGCGAGTCGAGTTGAGAAGTGTCTCGATCGGTACGTAAGTTATTACATCGGGGTTCGAAGTCATCAATTTTACTCAGTACTCAAACTCAACTAACTTTTCATGATTTTAATGTAAAAACACGCAAAATTTATTCTGTAACTGGACATGTTTGCATATTGATGGCATATAATTGTAACCAAAATCATTGCTCATTTTAAGAAAACTTCAGAGTACGTACTCAAATTTTGAGTACTGTACTCAACATATTTATTCAGTTTTACAGGAAAATCCTAATTATGACGCAAAAATTTATATGTGAATAATAAAGAAAAAATAATAATTTTCCTAATTATTCAAACCCAAATATTTTACAAACGATTTTATAGTCAAAATAATGAAATAAAAGTTGAGCTTGAGTATTGAGTGTAAATGGTGACATCGGGCCCAGATCTCAAAATACTTAAGCATTTTTCAATTAATTACTTTTTTATTTATTCACATGTCTGATATTTTATTAGTTTTATCATTAGTTTGACTGTGGACTTACGGCGGGTGTGACCGGTCGACAGCGGATACTTACTCCTCCATTGCACCTGATCCCATCTCTTGGTTTCCAGAGGTACGTATTTGTCCATTTTTACAGATTTGTATCCATATCCTGGACATCCTAAATATTTATACTTTGGTATCTGAGATTATTTATATTTCATGTGGTGAAATATATCGAAAAAGACTTTATATGAGTGAAATGGTGAGATATTATACAATTATTGTACAAATTTTGGTTTGATATCGAAAAACAATATCGAAATATTTCTGGTCAATATAGGCTATATTATGAACGAGATAAGTATGTTCAGTGGTATTCAGCTGACATTTACACTTTAAAGGTACTTTCTCGTTTTTATGATTAATGAGCGAAGACCTATAATTTCACTTTAAAAAAACAATGAATGGCGTGGTTTGTTTATATATATATATATATATATATATATATATATATATATATATATATATATATATGAGAGAGAATATGCCATTTTTCTGTTTTCCTCATTGAAACTGACAAATTCCATCATAACATTAAATCTATATGTTTTAAATCAGATATAGATTATAAGATGTGTTTGAATCTATAAACGGAAATACAAATTTGAAACGACCTAGGCCAAGTTTAAATGGAAGTAATGAGTAATGTATGTAAACCACGATTTATAATGCATCCGTAGTTTTCTATAAGTAAAAACGCTTTGATAAGTTAACTCCTACGCTCTCGGCTTCTGTTATTTTTGTATCCAATCGCATTGCAGGTTCGTATTCACCGCTTAGAGTACATACACAACATGGGACCAACATGTCGGACATGAACAGTGTTGTGGAGGGGCGCGTGAAATTTAGGGACGGTAAAAAGGTATGTGATTGATAATGTTCAAAATCGTTTTGCATAGATGGACATAAATTTGATTCAAATCTAATTTTTCGGTAAAACTTTTCAGTGGAAGGCGAGATGGTGTGTTGTGAAGAAACCCTCCCCAGTAGCTGGTAAGTAAAACTTTTTGAAGTTTGTTGTTTACTCTTATAGGGACCGTATCAAAACAACAAGAGAAAGAATCATTGAAATCAGCTAATGTCGCTCGAAATTTGGATAATTTGAATATGAAAAATAGTGTCACATGTACACAACGCATTGTTTAGTTATAGTATATATATGTTCAGTAACAATTGTATCAAAGAGAAACGAGGAGCAGTAATAATTCTTGTTGACTTCAGCCTACAGTACAGGAACCAGATAGGTTTCCTGAAACAAAAAATTATGGGGTCTCGTGTGAGAATTCGGGTCAAAACTGCTGGGTAGAAATGCCTTATTACAAAGGAAGAGAGTTGTCACGATCTTAAAACTTGATCTGGTTTTGGTTTAAATATACATGTAACATTTGTGTTGTCAGTGTTGTCTTTAGTGACTTTACAGTCCTTGTAAGCTTGTTCTTGTATTATACCATTGACTGAGTAATGTATTATGAATATGATCATGATGTATAGAAAACCGGATAGACATATAACAAAATGACAAAATATTTCTATATCAAATAATTGTTGACAACACTTTCATCTGAACAATGTTTATTTATATAGGCCTATACAATATAGAAAACTTTGATCAAGTTATTATTGGGGACAGGGAGCAGTCATTTAACTAAGTACATGTACCCCAGCATCATGGGTTTTCAACAATCTAAGGACTTTTCTAATGATCTGATGTTAATAGAGACATAATGAAATGGTCAAATTCAACATATCATCAAAAACATAAGTTGGTGCAATATGCAAAACACAAGTATTGATACATGTATGATAATTAGGGTTGTCAGATTGGTCATTTCTGTTAATCAGTTAACCGACTGTTTTTCCGATCAAGTACTTGATCACTTTTGTAAGATTGCAGTTGCAGACCCAGATATTATTCAAAGTGAGGGTATAACGAGATATTTATTTGCCCGAGTAAGTATATTATCTCATGTCTGGAAAAACGTTTAATTTTAAAAACTCTTGTGTGTCATTCGGAAACTATTTTGTAAATAATTTGTTTGTTTAAGCAACAGTTAAGATTAACATATCTCTAATCGGCATTAAAGACAATATTATCTTAAAACTAAATTATTATACTGAAAACAATTCATTACTTTTATATATCTCCCACATATAAAATACAAACAACTCCCGCTTGATTTAGCAAATCAAGTGACACGTATAAAGACACGTATCTAACGAGGATAGATGGTGGCTCAAATCGGTTATACAATCATTGTTATTTCTAAATACTGTATTTCAAAAATGCAAAATTCATGTGATTTTTATTTATTTTAATTATGTTCAAGTAACCAAGTACTGATTTTAGTATTTGATAATCGGACCATCCGACAAGTACTCGGTTAACCGGTTACTTGTTGACAATAATCATATTGGATTTACATAATCACATCACTGGAACAGAAACCTGTCATTACGAGTGGTTGCTGATTGAGTCTGGTCAAGTTTAGGTCTTGGTCACATTTATATGTATGGTAATCAGCACTGAAGAGTTTGTTTAGAATTCCAATTCAGAACCAAAGTTCAATTATCAGGTTTTATAATATTCCAGATGTATGATCCAGTAGTGTGGTCTTCTCTTACAAATGATTAATTATTTCAATTGTACATGTTACAGATCACAAAATAACGGAAATCATCATAACCCATTTAGAGGTTGCGCTAAAGGGAATGACCATAACCTACAGGTTACGATAACAATTTTAAAGACCCAAAATACATTGTATATAATTCTATTAATTACATTGGATTTTATTTTTGACAAATATCATGGAGTATGAAATTGAAAAGGGGTTACATGATTTGTATTTGTCGTAACCTCCAGGTAACCTAAAGGATCAATCAGTTATTTTGTGGTCTGTTGAGAGATCTCATCACAACATTAGTGATAAGAACTCCCAAACTCACATGGTACATAGTTTAATTCTAAAAACTCTATTTTATGTTTACCGGTAATTATAAACAATTTACTTTAGTTTCTCACACTGTTTGCTATAATTTTGACAATTTTTGCACATTAAATGTCATTGTGCCTGTGCAGTTTGCAGTGATACTGGTTAGGATAAATTTGTCCAATGTGCTACCACCAACTCACCAAATCACCACAACCCAAAGTGATTACTGTAATGTTGCACTCTCATTTTTCAACTGATAAATTTGAACTTGTCTGAATTATAATTTACATGCTAAAATCAAATAACAGTTATTAAAAGAACAACTTATCTGCACTAAAAATGTACCAACCCACATAATAAAACCTACAATACATGTTTATAATATAAGCCATAAGATGATAAGGGATCTAAAACAAATGATAATCTCTTTTTACATTTATTTACACACTGACTCACTGTTAATAGAGAGGTCATAAGTTTTGGTCCTGCTGTTGAACAGTTTTTCAGTAAGTCAGACTATGACAACACTGTGAACCCAGGGCACTTATGTAACTGACATAGTTTCACCTTTGTATATTTTATAATGTACCAGTGAAACATATTGTAGGCCTGCTTACAGGAGTTCCATCAGGCATGGTATGTTATGTACATGTAAATAAAAATAAATTTACATGTAAAACTACATGTACTATGTATACATGTAGTATATATATTTTTAAATAAATGTACTGATAAAGCTTGTTTAACTTTAAATGACCTGCAATTTAAATACCGTTACTCCTAGAACTAGATATGGACATTGCTGTTAAAATCATCAAAATATCTCAGGTCCTAACTTCCCATTTACCCAGAAAATGAACACAGGCTTATCAGTTTAGGTCTGTCATTGAAGTGAGCATGAACATAGTAAAACAGAATCAAATTATCAAATGTTGATAAAAAATCATAAACCTCGCCAATAAGAAATATAAACAACAAAAATGGGCAAGAAAAACATTGTGCCAAATTTATTACCAGTAATTTGGAGTTCTTGAAATTGGGTCAGATTGACTCCCTGAGTTCTCATTCATTTTAAAATATCACTTCCTTTGGGGCATTTCGTGGATAAAAAAAAAATACTCACGTACAAGCATATCAGATTTATTTTTCGGTAGCAATAAAAATATAAAATATCTCTTGACCAATATACATTTACATTGTACATGTACTTCCTGTCACAAGTAACACATGATTGAGTGAAAATGTCAGTTTGAACGATTTGTCAGTAACCTAGTCTATGTATAATATTTGTACCAGTACTTCTCTGCATGTTGGTTATGGATTTATATTTTTTTTCTGAAATGATGGATATCATTGTACTTCTGGAGATTTTTGTAGTTTTTTTCTTTCCAAAGTTCATTCAAACTTGAATGTCATGAAATTATATATTACTGGTAGTAGAAAATTCTACTCTTAATAGTTTTAATTAAGTGTACTCTCATGTCCCCTTTCTCCATTAATTTGTTGATCAAGAAAACATTAATATCTTCTCTTTATGTAATTGGATAGAGTTTTTTCAGAGGCAGATAATAAGATTACCGTACATTCATACATTTATAAAATTAGCTTTACAAGTACACGAACAATATTTGTTAACAGATTATTATTCTAAAATTATTATATCTTATGTGTGATAAAAATCAGTCCAACTGTTTTGCCACAACTGGAGATTTTTAATTTTGTAGCAGGAGATTTGGTCTCAAAACTGGAAATTTTTAATCAATGTTTTTATCAACATTTTGTTGTCATTTATCTTTTTTTTTTCTTTTTTGCATGTTATAACTTTTGATTGATTTCTTTGTTTTGTTCAATTATTTAGCGAACTGAATTCCTTTTTAATATTATTGCATGAATTTTTCAAGTTTATACATGTACCAGTTGAATAAAAGGTAACAACTTTGTTTATAATAAAAAAAAAATTGAGTTCCATAATTCACATACCAATCTGATCCAGTCCGTTTCTGTTTCTTATACTTCTTCCGGAAGTACGTCTGCCATAACATGTGCTTTATGACAATAGACCCTTTCAAGATAACTGCGGTCCTGTAACTTTTAGGGAATAAATGATACATATACCTGCAAAAATATAGACGTCGTTATAGTAACTGATTGTTTCTTGACCTCATTTTACAGGAATCTGTATCATTTATTCCCTCAAAGTTACAGGACCGCAGTTATTGTGAAAGGGTCTATTTAGACCTTGACGGCTTAAGCATGTGCTTGAGGTAAATGCTTTGCATGCTTGATTATAAATAAAATGATAATTTTTTTAGTTGAAGTACATTACAACTATCTTTTGAAACCATAAGATGTTGTAATAACTATTTTTAATGGCTGGAATCATGCTTCTAATCAGTGATGATCCAAGCGTGTGTCACATGACATACACACACTCACTTTGACCTAGTCTTGGAGGGGACGGTGTTATATATTCATTAACACCCTCAATAATTTATATGCCCACAGGCTATTTACCTGTAAAAGTGTCAACGGATGGATAACCAGACATTTGCTGATTAGTAATTATGAAGAGTTTACATGTTAGTCACATATTTTTTTTTTTGGTACACGAAATTTCCGATGAAGATTTGGAAACGTGACAGGAGTGGCGGAAGGGACCCTAAAAATCGGGAGATTTTTCCTCCCGCCGGAAGAATCACATGTATGTCATATTTAAAGGCAGTAAGAAAAAAATTCATGCTCTTCTATATTAATGCTAAATTTCTTGACAGAATCTTTTAGCTCAGGATAAGAAGAAGCTTAAAATATATGTAAACCAAGAAGGAATTCTTTAAGAATTATCTTCAATACAGCATTATATTACATCCAGTTTATGTTAATTTTTGTTTGTACATGTCTATGTTTGAGAAAAGAGACTGAAAAGACCTGTACAAAAATGTTGACATGGTACAATGTATTGCCTCCTAATTACGTTCATTTGTAAGCATAAATTAAAAATGATATTTTCCTTGAAATTTCTTTTTATTTATGTAAATTACCAATACAATCATGTAAATTTCAAAATATAAATTATTAGTAGCTCAGTTAGTAGAGTGCTAAATCTTCAACATGACAGTCCATAGTTCGATTCCCCAATCGTGCCAGATTTTCAGAGTTGAGTACCATATTAATTTCCTGTCCACATACAATGTTGCTCTCTGCTTTGATAGAGGGTAGATGTGCAGTTTGATGCCTTCATCAGATTGTACCAATCACACACATACTGGACATCTCTCCGCCACTTTTAAAGCAAGCACAAGCAAATATAAAAATTATTTCATTTGGAAGAAATGCTGTAGCTCAGTTTTTAAACTTAGTTCAGAGTGATGAAGTAAAAATGACTATCATGTGACAGATCGGCAACCGAACAGTATAAACACTTTCATTTATTTATGAAACAGACAACTAAAAATCTACTCTCTGTGTAAATAAAAAGTAAGTTAAATAAGTGCCACGTGCGCCAATGAAATCATATATCCCATCATCAGAATTTGGCAGTGAAAGGTGTAGATTGAGATAATTTCAATATTGTGTTAAGAGAGACATTTCTACAGGAAACCAGACCTAAATATGTTCACTGTATAGGTTTACAAGTAATGTTTATTTACAAGTTTAAAATCATGAACATGAAAGTATTGGCTTGCTGCATACATGAAGACATAATATACTGAACATATAAAAACTGAAAAAACTGAAAAAGTAGAATCATGCCAATCATGGGGAATCAATATCTTAACAGGTGTCATTATAAAAGGGCAATCTTTCAAATTCATTTAGTTTTTATTTTGTTTTATTTTGTCTCTGTTGTTTTCCATTCCACAAAGAATTGCAAAAACAGTCTGGGTACTGTGAGTTGAACCTGGGACTGCAACCTTGCAAGTCAAATGCTTTATTCAACAATAGTGGTTTCAGAAACAAATGAATGTGTGTGTTTTAAAACTTATTCTACTACACTAACACATTAGTCATGACATGATAATTTAATTATAATACTCTCTCAATATGGACAGACATATCCTACCATTTTGCCAAGTCAGAATTTCTCTGTCCATACCTAGGGTGTACAATGTACAAAAACTGCATGCACTAAATTAGCAGTTAATGTTATTTCGCAATTCATATGCTAAAATATCCTTGGGAAAACAAAAAAGTATCACTAGCAGGATTGATATGCATACATGTAAATGATAAATAATCATTTTCACATTTTGGCAAACAAGACAAAAATATCTTCAGCCTAGGGGGAAGATTCTTTAATGTCTATTGATCAGGCTAGGTGTACAAAAAAGAAATGTATAAGTGGGACTAGATGTTTAGGAGGCATTCTCCTTTAATTGAGATTTTTCTGTTTTACACCCAATTCAGGGATTTCAATAGTAGCTGGTAAAATTACCCACCTACTTTATCATTTTCACCATCTACTTTTCTTGAGAAAAAAACCAAAAAGAATAGCATTTTTTAAATACTGGTAATGAACCTGATCCAACTTCATTATGTAGATTCAGAACACTAATTTTAGTCATTTCTGGACATCTAAAATTCCAAATTTTTCTTGTGAGGCATGCTCCTGGACCCCTCTAGAAGAATGGCATCTTTGGAGCTCAATTATTATCTTCCACCTACTTTAACAGATTTACCGCCTACTTGAAAACTTACTGAAATCCCTGCAATGGGGAAAAAATTCTGTTGCAGTCAAGTCATACATGAAGCAAAGGTAAACACTTGTGTTAATTTACATCTTCAGATGTAGACATATCATATGAGTTTAACTATAGTTCTCATTTCAATATCTTTTGTGAGTTTAAATTTATGACATTTCACCCATTGTATATTTGTATACTTAATCCTTGAAATTTTGTGGTGTTTTCGTGTTAATTAATAATTCCTCCCAAAATAGAATGACATTAGGGCCTACATGTAATACAATCAAAGCAAATATTTTCTGTGGTATTTCTAGGCATAACTTTCTACTGTGGCCATCTTGAATGCTCTCGGACATGATTCTACTTTTGCAATAAGCACTAAAACAGTCACCTATATTACCCAAAACCAAGTCACTGAAGCTTAATGATTAGTACTGATTGCCTCTATATATGTTGGGGAGACTCCCTTTAGATCTTTTCAGAATCAGATGATTTCATTGTTTCTGATGTACATACGTAGGATTTTTTCATCATGATTGCATCACTGATTGGGATAGAAAACATCTAAGTTAGTATTATTCTTTGTTCAATACTCTTTGTCCTGTACTGTCTTTCCTGGTGTACATGTCTTTCTTTGTTCTTTAAGCATAAATGTATGTACATGTTCATAAAATGCAGGTCAGAGCTGTATTCTTTATTGCAGAGTCTGATTGCATGCTGTTGATTGCATGCTGTGTCAGTTTCACTCTATCTGCTCAGGTTACTGACAATGTGTGCTCTGGCTCTGTACAGATGTTTGTGTACTTGGTCAAGCTGAGGTAATCTGTTTCAAAGGACTTCTTTGCTTTGAAATTTACACTTCAAGGCATGAAACAAAATAAGATTTTTTCCTCTTATGTGTTTAGATTGTGCTCATGCATATGTTTACAACTATATGTAGGCCTACTTTCTTTAGTATATGTACTGTATACATGTACTAGTATTATAAAGAATGTGCTTGAAAGGAAAATGCCAACAGATTCAGGTTGAAACATATCACTCCTTTAGATAAAGTTCAAACTATAATTTACATACATGTGCAGATATTGCACTAATTTTCACCACTATACATGTAGGTCATTAGATCTTTTTCACATACATGTAGATCTACTTGAACTTTAAAATGTTAACTTTTTTTATGCACATGCATGTACAATTAGAAACCAAAATTTAGTTTTACGTTTTCAGTTTGCTGAACTTAATTTAGACAAAATGAATTTGCTTCCATACCCCCCCACCCTCAAACAAAAATAAACAAAAAATAAACAATAACAAAATAAGACATTGTTTGATTATTCTTACATATCAGTATGTATCTGTTTAAATATATGTACATGTATTTCCATATTACGCTTTTGATTTCACTGCAATTCAAACATGTTGAAATACACAGTCAATGTAGTCTAGAGACACATTATATTTCTGATACATCCCCAATGTATCTTCAAAGCTAATTATCTATATTCTTCAGCAAGAGTTGATCCTCCAACACATTCTTAACCAGCTGTTGTTTTTTACCAAATTTACCAAATTTGATTTGAAGTTTCAGACGGAAGACATTATTTTAAGTCCTACATTATTTCTCTTGAGGAAGACATACATGGAATTTCTATGATCTGTTTGTGAGAAACATCTGGCGTGCATAGTATTTAATAAGAAAAACTGGATACAAGTAACATAGTTACTGCTTGTTCATTTCATAATGACATCAATACATTTATCAATTTTAATTTATACAAGTTTGGAAAGCTTGGAGATGACATAGTGTAGAGTTATGTTGTTCCTTCCTGAGGACAGGTGCGGCCAATGTTTAGAGTTAAAAGTTTTCAAAATAACACACCCTCTCATCAATACTAGTATGGATTAGAACTGGCTTGACATCTTACTCAGAAGCAGTACAATCATATGTTAAAGTCATACAGGTTTTAACAGGCATTCATGATACATGTGTACCTTACTCAGACTCAGTATTATTCAGTTTAGTAGTTACATGTTTACAGCAAAGGGTTTTAACAGGCATGATTTATACCATACTCAGATGCAGTACAATCAAACTGATATAGACTATAACTATTTAAACCATGGTCCAAAGTCACCAATTTACTCAATACTCAAGCTCAAATAATTTTTTATGACTTTAGTTTTAGATAAAAATGCAAAATTAATAGTGCATCCAGCCATTTTGTATGTTTCTGGCATTCAATTGTTGATAATGATGAAAATTACTGGCTCATTTGAAGAAAACTTCAGAAATATCCAATAATCATTTGAGTATATATATGCATGTGTGTATATATATATATATATATATATATATATATATATATATATATATATATATATATATATATATATATGTGTGTGTGTGTGTGTATGTATTTACTAAAATTTTGTGTATTATGCTTAAGGTAAGTTTCTGAATTTTTATGGGAAAGTGATAAATCTCACCAACTTTGTTAAGTGACATAAAAATAAAAGATAACAAGGATAATGTGTTTCTTATTCAGTCATATTCTACAGGATTACAAATAGCCATACAGTCAAAATAATAAAATGAAAAGTTGAACTTGATGTTTGCGAAAATTTTGTGACTTTTGATGAATACAGTTGTACAGTGTAGATTAACTTTTTATATGTACTTTTCTTAATAGTCAAATAAATACATTCCAAGTTCTGGGACCTACGTATTTTACTTTCGGACCCTGTCATTTTTCTGCTATGTGGGTCCGAGGACCTAACAAGTCTGAATCAGTGAATGACTATTCTGTCAATTTCTTTCTTTCTAAACACTATTTGTTTCTTTTGTAAAGATCAGTTGTCATTTTCAAATATGATTTTGTGGCAGTTTTTCTGGTTAATATAATTTTGTTATATCTATTGATTAATTATATTAAAAATCTGACTTAGATTTATTGTAATTGTACATATATGTTAGAGGATTGGACCCAGGCAAAATTGAACAAAAAAGTCCTGGACTCGAGTAGCTGAAAGAAAATGTTCAGCCTCTGATGTAGATGTACATCATGTCATGTTAATAGGTACATGTAATTGTAAGTTTGATGGGGGTATCATTGGTGAAATGGTTGGGGCATTTTGTTTAAAACCATGAAACCTCTCACTTCTAGTCAGCATGGGTTTGTGTCCCAGCAGAACCTACGCTGATTTTGTGAGAAAGTTTGCCAGTTTACTTGCGGAAGACCGGTGTTCCCTTACTGGGTACATCGTAACCATGTTCTCTCCTCCATTATTAACTCTTTCACCCCTGAATATCCGAGTGGTATGCCCTAATCTATTGATTAAGACCATTCTATTATGGTCTGTAGGGTTGAAAGGGTTAAAAACTGACTGCCACTATATAACTGAAAAATTGTTCATTGTTGTGTAAAACACTATTCAAAATTTAAAAAAAATAAAAAAAAGTATATAAAGGTCCATTTCACGGAATTTCATGAAAAAGGTTAATTCTCTTATTATAAAACATGTTCATAACAAAAATATCATTCATTGCATCAGTTTAAAAAATGCATCTCTGGAATATGTACGATTAGTATATCACCTTTTCACTGAATTTCTGGATAAAGTTTATTTTTCATTATTATCATAAAACGTGTTCATAACCAAAAATATTATTAAAAATATCATATCATCAGTTTAAAAAATGCATCTCCATTTATGTTTCACAGGTGAATGTCTAGGAAACTTTGTGAGTTTCTTAAAACGATAAAAAACCCAGGCAGGAATATGTACGATTAGTATATCACTTAAGGCTTTTAGTTGTCAGTTACATGGTTATTGTTTTAAGTAAATTTATACATGTATAATCACAGGTTGCATGTATACAAAATATTTCTATCATTATGATGGCAATTTGGATTTGTTATTAGTTGGGCCTCCCATTGCTTGCTGTCACCAGAATGCACTAGGATAAAGTCTGGGAACTACATGAATGACCTTGTCTGTTATTTACATGTACTTATACACACTTGATTACAGTTGAAACAAATGCACTGCATGGGAACAGAAGAATAAGAACTCTTCTGTGATTAAAATCAGTTTAAGTATATCAAAACAGTAATCTATACTTCTTAAGCTTCCTGGTTACAGGAATATTCTGTCCTGTCTATCCTTATCTGTTCTAGATCAGATATTGAAGGCAACATATGGTAATGAATATGTAATTAACTCACAGAGCAAAAGGAAGCAATCATCTTTTCATTTACTGTACTGTCCCAGCCATGATGCTCACATGGGGAATATGGAGAGATAAATTGTCAGATACAATTAACAAGTCTTGGTGTAAATCTGATTTCAGAAAGTGATTAGATTTGCCTTAAGTTATTATTCTTCTGATCAGAAAATAATTAGACTTGTTGCAAAGAGAATATTATTGCCCAGTAAAGAAGATAAAGACAGTTTAAATCATAAATAGAGCATTTTTTCAAATGAAAGCCTCACCATAAAGATTTCCTTTTACTATATTCTGTTATCTGACCTATTTTTAGATACAAACATATATAACACATCAAAATATTCAGTAATTCTTTTTTCATAATTCTGTTTTATGTGGTATTACAAACATATAATTTACAAAAATAAAAATCTATTTTTAGCTCTTAAGTGTACCGGTACCTGAAAATGATCCAGTGAATGGAAATCTGGTGTGTAATCATTTAGTTTAAAAGAGTACCTTTACATGTACAAGTATCTATTCTTACTCACCTTGAAACATTTATCTACATGTACATGTAGCGCTTGATTAGTCATTGATGATTTCATAAATTAAGAATCCTAAACACCTGCCAGATGTATGTGTGATATATGTACTGTTCTTTCTGTAAATATTTTTTTACATTCCATCAGAATTATTTACTTATGATGCATATTGATACATGACAAGCTCCATGTGAAGTGCAGTAAAATTGACTCGTGCTATGGACTTTCACCTCTGTTCTGAGTTTTTTGGCAAAAGAAAAGTTGCTAGTACCTGGTATAGTGGAACCTGTTTAGATAGACAAAGGAACAGTCACTTCCTATAAGTATTCAAGAAGTCCCCGCTTCGTGTATATCAGTATTGTTACTTGGTATACCGTATAGTGTAACCTGTCTTGAGAGACCACCCCATCAACCACTTAAATGTGGTTTCTCATGAGAGGATTTATTGAAGGATTATTTAACCAAGTGGTTTTCAGAATGTGGTCTCAGAAGACAGGAGGTCTTTCATGAGAGTGGTATTTCAAGACAAGATCCAATATATCAGTAGTCAGATATTCATATACATTGTAGGGCCTTGTAGTATTTACTCATCTGAGATTGCACACAAATACCACCATTTTAATACACTTTCTTTTATTATCTACAATCATTTGAAAATTGTTTTAAAAAGATCAACTTTGCAAATGTGAACATTGTACATATATGAGCTTAAAACTATGTGTACTTGTGCTATTTTGTCATCACTACAGCACAGGAAAACAAAAGAAGAATGGGTGTAGAAATATCAATTTGATCATGATTGCACAAAGTTAAAACTACAGGTAATTGAAAAGTAATGTTATATAGATATGACAAAACTCATTGAAAGGACATTTATAGCCAAACTTTATACATAAGCAAATATTTGGGCAAGTTCTCTAGACCTATATTTTATAAGCTACATATTGTAAGTGATATGTTTTTCAAAAATTCTAAACTCAGATAATGACATATTAAAAATTGATTTAAAAATATTAATCTTGGTATTGAATTTTTGTCAATAATTTTCACTTTCCTGTCATTATAATGTGCAGTTGACCTTCTACTCAAAATTTGCTTTGACCTTGTCTCTGTAGAGGTTGTATGACAACATGTAACTGAGTTGATCTATCTACTCATAATAAAATGTTAAGTAAAGCCACATATGTGCTTGGGACCTACATGTAAAGTCCTTCCTTGTCCCTGTATTTGAAAAATTTCAGAATTGTTCAACAACTTTTGCTGTCTAAATTTGCCATGTGAGTGATACAGGCTCATTAGAATCTTATTCTAGCCAGGCCTTTTTCACTTTCTCTTGGTGAATGATGTTTACATTTGTATAATAATAGGGAAACATTAAAAATAAACTCTAAACCATCAAATGAATGAAAAAACATAAACACATACTACTAATGCTGCATGTCATATATTTATATTAGATATATACAAATGTACATCACTAAATTGTCCACAACTAGTTGACCAGTATTGACCATTGTCCATCCTTCCAGTGGCTAAGACCTAATTACAGGTATTATTACAATGGAGAGGGTGTGTTTACTATATAGTTACAACAGTATTAAAATCATCCAAAGAAAGTATATATAGTAAGAACTAGAATTACACAGTATAGATTTAACAGATTAAGAAGTGGGTGTATCCTTGTCATGAATCACATGTAGTTAGTGTATACAACAGTCATCTCTTTGTGTCTTACAAAAAGAACAATTATTTGATGTACCTGTTTCTCAATTTTTTAATGGTGTTTTAGGCCATACTCAACAATTTCTCAGTTATATGGTAATGACCAGTTTTTGATGGTGGGGGAGAACCTGGTTTCATTGTATCCGGCCTTTTGCGAGTACGATAAACCTGCAAACTTTCTCACAAAATCAGCTCAGGTACCACCAAAAAACCACTAAAACAAAATCTTGAAAAAAAGTTCTTAATATACATGTATGAGTGTGTGTATATAGATATTACATTATTTAATTATTTCTATATATATTTTTTGTATTCAGTGAGAATGTTATGCATTTGAATCTTTTCACTAAACTATTTTTATTACAGCATTGTATTGCAGTCTGATTTCTCTTTTAATCAATCATTTTACATTTAAATATATTTGAGTCTGACTCAGTCATTTCGATCTGGTGATCTAACACCTAAAGTTTTTTGTTGAGTTCCACAATTCAACAGCAGGATTGAAATACAATTAACTTTTCTTATCTACAATTTGGCTGAATGACAACAAAACATGATAGGTTTGGATATATCAAGATATTATGTATAAAAAGAATACACATGTACCAGTACCTGAAGATTTGTCCATGATTTACAATATGATCCTTTTACATGTAATGGTCTTTCTGTTGGCATATATGTGTCTCTGTCTGTCTTTCTGTTGGTCTATCTGTCTCTGTCTGTGTCTTGTCTGTCTAAGATTTAACTTTCCTTATAACTTTTGAATCATATGGATATAAACATTATGGACTAAAGAATTTACATGTAATTGGGAGATTTGACTATAATTTTTAGCTATCCAGGAAAAAAGTCCTGAGAGCTAATGTCATACCACTTGTGTTGTCGTTGTTGGCTTCCATAGACAAAACTTTAACCTAACCTGTATCTTTTAAACCGCAAGAGTCAGTGCTTTGATATTCATCACATACGTTAATGTACAGATCCTCATCACCAGACCTTAAAACCTGACAGCTGTGGGTCAAAAACCTATTTTGAAAAAAAATAACCCCCATTTGGCAAGCTTTGTTATCTTGTAACAACTCCCTTGTTTGATCTGTCTTTGTCTTTATTTTCAGAAATCTTTGTGCATGGTGCCATCTATTTTGCAGTCAATTTTAGCAACAAATTGTTGCAGCTATATTGTTTTTCAAAATATGTCTTTATGTGAAACAGAAAATGTCTCATAACAGTCTCGATCAGTCTCATAAGTAAATTATATGATTTTATTTATTACACACACATACACACAAATAAACACACATACATACACACAAACACACACATATATATTTATTACATGCTAGCATAATCAGTTGAAATACAGAGTTCAATATGCCCATACAATACGCAATGTTGTATTACACATACAATTTAGTTGGATACGGAAATTTTGCTGGAGCTACTTTTCTAAATAGTAAATGGCATTCATGTCATCCAAAAAGATTTAATGACGTCGTTAAAAGTGGAATGAATTTAAAATTTGTGTGTATATATATATATATCTATATATATATATATATATATATATATATATATATATATACTGGTAAATAAATAATGGGCATGTAATAAATACAAAACCACACAAATGTTTCTCTGTATCATCAGACTGCACTTGATCGTTGTAGCAGATGGATTCAACTCACGCTACACTCTTGTTGAATCCTTCCACTATAGTGATCTCATGCAGTCTGATGATACATATAGAAACATACATGTATGTGTAGTTTTATATATATATATATATATATATATATATATATATATATATATACACACACAGTCAAACCTGCCTCAAAGGCCACCTGTTTTCAGCAGCCACTTGTCTTCAACAGCCAGTTTCTGTTCCCCCAATCAATTTTACTATATAAACATACCTAAACCATCAGCCACCTGTCACAAACACTAAATGACGTCATTGACAACCTTCAGATGAATGAAGAGATTGAAGCTACGTGCAAGTTTGATGCCATTATGAGAGTTCAAACCCGATAGTGTCCATACTACTAACCATCCGTTTTCAGTTATGGTAGAAACAGATTCAACAACTCGTGTAAGTTGATTATCATGTTTATCTAACTCTCATTAGTTACTTTTCAAAATTTGAAGAGATACTCAGTAAACCTTGTGTCGTTTCAAATTTTGAAAATTAACTAAGGATAGTTAGATAAACATGATAATCAACTAACACTCATTGTGGAATCTCTATATAAATATCCTAGGTACACTAGTAATGGAATCTCATTAAGAACTAGGATAAAGTAATATTATAAAAGCAAAATTTTCATAAAACTTAGTTTTCATATGTTCTCACTTTTATGAAAATAGTCTGTCCACACATAACTTTTATCGTAATCAGTACATTTACCCCATTTTGGGGGATATTTTATGCAATTAACAGCAATTCTTGGTTTAACCTATGCAATTAAAAGGAATATTTAACATATTATAAGAGATAGGAAATGGTTTTGTGTTTTGAATTCTTATGCAATTAAAAGTAATATGCAATTATGAGGTATGCAAATATGTGGAATCCACTGTATACAGTACTTTAAAAAAAGGGCATATAGAATAAATTCGGTCAGTTTATTTTTGAATTTTTGTTTAACACAATCATTTCCTGGACAAAAACTGCTGACATAGCTTTTATTAATACATGTACCAGAAAGACTGATTGAGGTGAAGTGACTTAAGTTTAATTGACAGAGAAGCATTGGAAATGTTTGGATTTCTGAATAATCTCAACATGATGTGTATAAATAGCTAGGAAATCTGTTGTTACTTTGCACTGTTTTCAAGTTTTTAAGAGGAAATGTTTTGGTATTTATCTTATCATAACATAGTATTACAGTATACTTCATGCTAATTTCAGTCACTCTTGAAATTTGGTTACAGAGCGAATGGGTATATCTTAGATTTTTATGTACATGTATGAGAACCATCAGAGACTCTTTACTCATACTGTTATACAAATGTATAAATCTATTGATTGATGCTACATAACATGTACACTTACATGTATGAAATGATATGGTCCAATAGACTTTAACTTAGTAAAAAAATTAAAAAGTTATGATTTTAAGTTATAGACATGTACGGAAATGTATTATACAGTATTTATGATTACTTGTATCCCATCTTTAGAAATTTACACCTAATTTTAAATTGCAATATGAGAATATTTTGTTTGCTTGCATGTATATGTATATCACTCACCATTATTGTATTATGATCTTTGAATTATTTATATTTAGGTCATTGACATTAGCATTAATTCTTAGCAGAATTAATATTGTGAAGCAAGATGTGAGTTCATGAATAGTTGAAGTCTGCCCATCGATCTGATTGTGGTTCCATGTGGTTCTCTTGGCTTGAGTCTGCCTGCAGAAATGCAGTTTGATGTTGTGTTATGCTACATGTACATGTTTTCTTGTTTCCCTGTGTAACATACCAGTATTTAACAAATGAATGCTTGTCAGAGTGCATTTATTGTCAATATGGATGCCGTTTGGGTGACATATAAATAAAGTGGCGCCTGCTAGGGTGCCATGAATATTTAGCTGTCACTCAAACAACATACATATTGACAATAAATGCACTCTGACAAGTGTTCATTTGTTATATTTATATATCATAGTTTTCAAATTGAAAAACAAAATACGAAGGAACCATTTTATGATGGAAAAATAACATGTAGCATTTTTGGAAATTTGTTGAATGCCTTTACTGAGTAAATCTCCAATTAGATTTCAGATTAAAATTCATTTTATTAATTTGAGGCAAAAAAAAATTATATTAAATTATATCCATGCTTTTTTAGTAACCATGGTAATTTATATAAAAATTAAGATTTTTTTATCATTTCAATGATTTCATCATATTGGATTTTCTCTTTCATAACTTCAATCAGAAGTAATAAACATTGACCTGAAGTTTAATATTATAGGAATTAATAGTGCAGTCTTTTTATCTTGGATTTTGACTGTGTTATGTTTAAACTGGGTAAATGTATCTTTCTGCACAGCTTGAGGTAATCAGAGCCCTGTAATTCTGTCTTGCAACATTCTACACACATTTGGCTCCATCTTTCTGTGAATTTAAGAGTAAGATTCATTCAAGAGCATGCTATTGCTTTTACTAATAGCACAAATCATTTCAGATCTGTCTTTGTAAAAGATGCCGGCCATATTGGTGACCTGTGCAGAATGACCTTCACTTCATTTATGTCATGTAATGTCAGTGTGCCTTCTGATTACTGAGACATAAAATCTGTTCTGACAGTATGTAGACAATGCTCTCAGAAAATATCTTGTCTGAAAATTACAGATAAGAACTCCCGTCATGAAAGTAAACAGATGTAAACATTTGTATAACACCACTTTTTTCATAATCCACAATAAAAATATGTTTATATGGACCAGTGGCATTCTTACTTTGATGTTGCACCAAGCATCAGCTGATTGCTTTTACTTTAATAAGTTTCTGAAGTTTTTTTTACATAAAATTTATCGGATGTGGGTTATGTTTTCCTTTATCAAAAAATCATCCTTTACTGCTGCTACTAAACATTTCTAGAAGATCTGTAAATTTATTAGAATATATTTAGTTTCAGCTACAGACCTACATGTTTCTTTTATAGAATATTTTGTATGTCACTAATGTGGGTCAGAATGCCTAGTATGTTACTGTATATGTGTGTGTGAGTGTGTGTTTTCTGTAACATTGTTTTATACCAATAATTTGTGATACATCGTACATGTAGAATAGTTTTATACAGTTACAGACTTTTGTAGCATTGGTCAATATTGGTGTTCTGGTCATTATTGCACTATATTCACCACTTAAAAAGTCCATATTAAACTCTTTTATTACATGTACATTTGTACATTGTATATAATACATGTAAACTTGTGTAGTAAATGTAACAAGACTAAGTTACAATCAGAGTACTTCCAAAAGGAGAATTTCCATGTTCTATTTTTTGACATATGATATCCAATGGTTTTCCATATAATATGTACATGTAGATATATTTCAAGAAGTAAAAAACCAGCTTTTCCAATCATACATTGTTTATTTTGAATCTGCTTTATAATAATTTCTATATGTAAATTAATTGCTGGTAATGGTTGAGTACGAGGATCTTCACTTTATTAGTGGGAGAGTACAGGTTGGAATAGAACTATTATTGTGACTGAGATTAGCATCACGATATCAGCGAATTTTGCCATTATCATGGCGATTATATCGCGATATTCTACAGAATTAATTTCAGAGTTTGTTTATTTCATGCATAAACATCCCCTCAGTAAGACAGACAAATAAATGTACAAAAAAAAATATATTTTTGAACAATGTAAGTGATTTGTGTTTGTGTAGGTAGCTCAAGTACATAATATATATTCAAACTATCTTTTCTGTCAGAGTCAGCAATATCGCGATGATTGAATATTTTCACGATATCGTCGTCAGGTTTTTAGTGTCATGATTTATCGCAATGACGATATATGATAACAGCTCTAGGTTGGAATTCAGTTCGGTCTTAAAAACCAAAGACTTTGGAAAACATGTTGTGGTTCTTCTGTTACCTAGCACTTGGCATGAAAAGTTTATGGTCATGTTTTTCTGAGAAAACTTAAAACCCTTTAGACAAAAGGCCTGGTGCATTGAAGAATCTTCTAAGTGTTAGAATAAGTCCATTACACATGTCAAAATTTATGGAATTTCACTAGTCGCTGTTGTATGTTCCATCTTAAATAAGAATTCATAATAATTTGCGTTCTTTACTTTAAATCGATAATAAAAATTTCTTTAATGTCAATGCACCATTATTTAGAATTTTTCATTGCATTCATTCAGACTTGAGATCCAAAGCTTTAGTTATTGATGTACAGGTTTTTGTTTTTGATGAGTTAACACTGTGGAAGGGAAATAGACAAGTTTATAGTGATACCAGATAGTGGAAGCAGATGTAGGAAGCAGATTTCACATTAAGAGCAAAATGGTTCTAATTATAATCCCCTAGATTTTGTTCTGCGTGATTCACCACATGGCAATGAAATACCTCTATAAGCTTTAACCTGAAATTAAAAAAGATTGGCATTCCATAATTGAGATGTGGAGAAGGATGTCTTATGGGATTATATAATAAATGAAGATCTGCTGGAAAACAAATCAAGTGAGAGGGAATCAAAAGATGCAATGGCATAATGCATTACCGATTCATCATATTTCAATGTATGTGGTGCGATTTCTCCAAATGGTATTTTAAAGAGCTGCTACTTGTTGTCAGTTCAGATGTAATTGAGCTGGCAGAGACTCAGTTGGAAATGAAGCTGACTGTGTCACTTTTGACCTATGGGTGGCAAGTATGAATCTATTGCTATTACAGTTGTATGGTTTCTAGTTTCTCCTCCTTTAGATTAGATAGTGAAAAACAATAACTCTATATAATGTTAGGTGTTGACAGTTTAAGAACTTCTCACTGCATAATTGTATCTTTTCTTGCATCCTTTAATTGCATCCTTTCATCCACTGAACATATGTAGATCTGTATATATATATTGACACATACTGCTACTAGTTTCATCACATGAATAAAACATACATGTATTTCTCAGTTGAACACTTCACATCTAGTGAGTGAAATGTTTAAGGTAAACCTGACATTATTAATTCTTGTGATTAAAAAATTAAAAAAAATTGGATCATTTCTTCAGCTGGAGGTGATTTAATTGTAGAGCATCTGCCTCACAAATGGAGAGTCCGGGTTTGAATCTTATTTGTCTAGTTACAATACTGCCAGGTCAAATTACAGACTCTTTAAGCATACTTATTCATAGGATTTCATTTATTTTCCCAGAAGCAGGTAACACAAGAAAGCCCTGAGATATAAAACCAAAATGTTTTGAGATGTTGATTCACTTTATTGGCATCATTCTACACCAAAGGTTAAAATTTGTGGCACTTAACCATACATACATTGTAAGTAGTGGCCTCCATGGCTGAGTGGTTAGAGCATCACACTTTAAACCATGAAGTATCTCACTTCTAGTCAGTACGGGCTCTAAAATCACAGGAGCCTAATCTGATGTTGTGAGAGAGTTTGCCAGTTTAATTGTGAGATGCCATTGGTTTCTTCCTTTGTACATTGTAACTGGGTTCTCTTATGCGCCATTAAAAGTTGGCCGCCATCATATAACTGAAAATTTTTTTAAGTTTGGAGTAAAACACCATTAAAACAAAGGAACAAAACCTAATGTTAGTGACATCTCCATAAACACATTTTGTAAGTGCAAATTCTTGGCAGAATGTAAAACAACAACAAAATACATATAACATTGATGGACATCAGATGAAGACCTAGTGTAAAATGTGATCCTCCAGTCACATGATGCTGTAGAGGCCTCTATTTTGTAATGACAATGATAATTGTATTTACACTTATAGTGGCACACTGTCATATTATAAAGATTTGTTTTGTTGGTAAATTGGCTTTGTCAGACTTCCTCAAAGTCACCGAAGCTTGAACTTACACGTTCATGTATATCATTTTGAGGTTAGAGACATGGTTTGAAGTTATTCTTTGACTAACAAGCACTTGGTCACAACTGCATTGATGACCCATTAGGAGTCCCAATTGTCCTAGGGTGTGGACAGAGAAATTCTGGCTTGGCAAAATGGCAGATATGCCAGTCCAAGGTGAGAAAAATATGTGGCAGGTGTTAGTTTTACAGAGGTTTACTTTATGTAGGTTTAGTTACTGAAGAACAGTTAGTTTTGGTTCTGTTGTATCTGCATGCCGATGGACTTGTGTACATTGTAAACGGCAAAGGGGGCCTCTGAGGCAAGTGTTTAGAGCATCAGGTTTTAAACCATGAAGTGTTTCACCCATTATCAATGTGTGTTCAAGTCCAGCTGGAACTTAAGCTGATTTTGATAGAAAATTTGAAGTTTACTTGCAGAAGACCATTGATCTCTGTCTGGATATATTGTAACCAGGCTCTCTTCACCATAAGATAAAACTGGCCTCCACCATGTGACTGAAAAATTGTTGAGTGTGCTCAACCAATGTTGAAAGAGGTATAATATGTTAGTGAATGAACAAAAGAAAACTGCAAAACTATCTACCACAATAAAACAGAAACATGTTGAAAGAGGTAGAATATGTCAGTGAAAAAAACAAAAGAAAACTGCAAAACTATCTACCACAGTGAAACAGAAAAACAAATGTTGAAAGAGGTAGAATATGTTAGTGAATGAACAAAAGAAAACTGCAAAACTATCTACCACAATAAAACAGAAACATGTTGAAAGAGGTAGAATATGTCAGTGAAAAAAACAAAAGAAAACTGCAAAACTATCTACCCCAGTGAAACAGAAAAACAAATGTTGAAAGAGGTATAATATGTTAGTGAATGAACAAAAGAAAACTGCAAAACTATCTACCCCAGCGAAACAGAAAAACAAATGTTGAAAGAGGTATAATATGTTAGTGAATGAACAAAAGAAAACTGCAAAACTATCTACCACAGTGAAACAGAAAAACAAATGTTGAAAGAGGTATAATATGTTAGTGAATGAACAAAAGAAAACTGCAAAACTATCTACCACAGTGAAACAGAAAAACAAATGTTGAAAGAGGTATAATATGTTAGTGAATGAACAAAAGAAAACTGCAAAACTATCTACCACTATAAAACAGAAAAATGTTGAAAGAGGTAGAATATGTCAGTGAATAAACAAAAGAAAACTGCAAAACTATCTACCACAATAAAACAGAAAAATGTTGAAAGAGGTAGAATATGTTAGTTAATGAACAAAAGAAAACTGCAAAGCTATCTACCACAATAAAACAGAAACATGTTGAAAGAGGTAGAATATGTCAGTAAACTGCAAAACTATCTACCACAATAAAACAGAAAAATGTTGAAAGAGGTAGAATATGTCAGTGAATAAACAAAAGAAAAAATCTAAACAAACAAAAAGTAAATATGACTGTGTAAATACAGGTACATCTTTTACTACATGTACATGTACATATGTACTTTCTATCTTGACACTTGTTTAGCTGTTTAATACTGTATCATAAACTTTATTGCATTTATCAGAATTTGACTTAATTGCGTGTATCCAAATTGTAGAATTATGTTTTGAATAAATAATTTTTTGTTTTGCACCTGGAGTTTTGAGATAGATAATTTGTATTTACACACAGGTGTACAAGTGATTTATAATCAACGCTTTATATTTCGTCAGTCGACAGAAACCTACAGGACCAGGTCGACATTGATTACTAAGAGTTTTGATACTGTATTTAATGAACTACAACTATCAGGTGTTAAGATACAATTGTTATGTTCTTGGGGAACTTTATTTATATCATTTTACTAGGCAATGTACTGTATGATACATGTCACATACAGATCTATATATAAAAATAAATACAGGTCAAATGAGTACACTGTACAATTGTAAGGTCGTACCAGACTTTAAAGACCTGTGTTGTCGGGAGTTCAAAAGAAAATATTAACCCAAATACTGTCGGACAAGTCTATATAGATAAATATCTCATGTGAGGTTCCAACATTGCTCTGTTAAAAATGTTTTCTTATCATATATCAGTATGAAGTATAAATGTTTTATGTCACATTCCAACATTAATATTATATTGATCACATGTCAAAATCTCTTTTATTATTTCACTATATAATTTTAAAAGATATTTTTTACACACACACACACACACACACACACACACACACACACACACACACACACACACTGCTCAAAATTAGCACTGGTCCAATGGCCCTTAACCAGTACGTAGTAATACTAATAGGACGGGCCAGTAGATTCCTCATCTGTATTGGCCCCATTGTCCAGGAAAAGAAATAAATATAGAGCGTAAGTGCTGTTTTCAATAATAGATAGCACATATGTAAATCTTACAAAATAATCTTCCTCATCTTCAATACAAACTGAAAACACCATGTCCTGTCTTCACGTGTTATATATGGTTATTCTTTATATATCTACATACATGTACATGTAGATCCTAAAATTATTTATTTACAGCTATTTATGAATCAGTAGAAGTTTAATGGGGCTAGTAGATTTTCTATGCTACATGCCCAGTGGGCCACTTGGGAAAAACATTCAAGCCCTGGTATATTTATATTGCATGTACATGTATGTACTTGTTGGTTGAGAACACTTACAACATTTTGAATTGTTGAAAATGATTTGCGGTATTTATCTAATGCAATCAATCTCTGATGTATTGTTGTTGGCAAGCAGGGTTTCTATTAATGTACTGAAGTGCATATGTTTGTTATAAAGAGGTAAAAAAAACCATACAGTGTAGATATAAATGCAAACACATATCCTATGCAGAAGTGATTGACATATATACATGTTCAGGAAAGTGATGTTATACTGTCTAGTAATTATTCATTCTCACACTTTATGGTCTATTAATCTCTTTTTCTGGCCAGTCAAATATGAATTATGTTTGAGATTCCAGTGTAGTGAAACCTGAACAAACAGAACCCAGACATAAACTAGGGCATTATTGAAACTATGATGATTGATATATATATATATATATATATATATATATATATATATATATATAGAGAGAGAGAGAGAGAGAGAGAGAGAGAGAGAGAAAAAAAAAATGCTATAGTGGCCACCTCTATATAAGAATTACCTGTTTATAAAGGTTTTTTTTAGAGGGAAATAAAGAAAGAAACTTTGTCACCAAAATAGCTGAATATTCTAATATATATATATATATATATATATATATATATATATATATATATATATATATATATATATATATATATATATATATATATGTGGTTCATCATCTATTCTGTCAATTGATTTTCATTTCCTTCTTAGAATGGTATCAATGAAATATATTGAAGTGAGTAAAATATGCAGAACACAAATAAATACATGTAGTTTGAATGTTACACTTGGCAATTACTGATATGTGTATTTGCCTATCTGTAATACCTAATTGTTTTTGCCTATATATTACACCTATTTGTAGTGATTGTACATTACACCTACCATATTTGTATTTGCCTATACATTACACTTATTTGTATTTGCTGATAAATTACACCTATTTTTATTTGCCTATACATTACACTTTTTGTATTTTCTGATACATTACACCTATTTGTATTTGCATATGCATTACACCTATTTGTATTTACCTGTACATTATACCAATTTATATTTGCCTATACATTACACCTATTTGTATTTACCTATACATTACACCTATTTGTATTTACCTGTACATTACACCTATTTGTATTTGCCTGTACATTACACCTATTTGTATTTACCTATACATTACACCTATTTGTATTTACCTGTACATTACACCTATTTGTATTTACCTATACATTACACCTATTTGTATTTACCTATACATTACACCTATTTGTATTTACCTGTACATTACACCTATTTGTATTTGCCTGTACATTGCACCTATTTGTATTTACCTGTACATTACACCTATTTATATTTTCCTATGCAGGAAAACCTCTTTATAATGCCTCTCGTTTCATTTGCCTCCTAGTTTTATGCCACAAGTTTTAAGTCCACTTTTCCAATTTCCCTATAATTTCACTTAAAGTTTCCCTAAGCCTATCGCCAACCCCTTTGTACATGTAATGTCGTATTTCAGCTGAACAAATATACAACACCTATAGATGTGACAGTGTATCTATTGTACCATTATGCATTTACCTATACATTACACATACATATATTTGTATTTACCTGTCTGTCACACTTATTGTGTATTTATCTATCTATTACACCTATGTGTATTTACCTATCCATTACACCTATGTGTATTTACCTATCCAGTACACCTATGTATATTTGCCTATCTATTCTTCTATCTGTCTGTCTATTTACTAAATGGATATAATTTTACTTTTTATATATCTAATTCAGAAAGCATTTAAGATTAGGTCAGCATTATGAGAAGGAGAACCAGTCCGGCAATTTACCATTGTATCATCTTTTGGTTTATCATATGCAAGTTTTGGTGTACAAAGGTACTGCAGAAAAGAAAATTGAACTAATTCTTTGTACTGACATAAATTGTAAGATAAAGGGGGATTTCTGAAGAAAATCAACAATAAATCCTGACAACAAATATTTTTGGTACAAGGCATTAACATTAAAAACTAATAAGAGCCTCTGTAGGGTTCTTCTTTTATAAACTGTTTTATGACAGGAAATCATTTTAAACGAGTACAAAAGCCTGTTCAATTGATTCATAGTAATATTAATGATTGAAGAATAAGAAGATGTCTTGAAGGTCTGCTCTCTTTCACTTTTTCCAGAATTATGATGTATTACTACAATGTATGTATATTATGTTCGAGTGGTAATGGTCAGGACCACCCCAACTGCCATGAAAATGTGGTGTCACAAGACAGGTAGTCTCTTTTTTAAAGAGGTTTTATTGAATACAGTAAATTTCTGGATGTGGTCTTGCAGACAGGTGTCTTCTCGTAAATCATAAAAATGGTGTGTATAGCCTACATGTTGTGTACATGCACTTATATATATTACTATAGAGATTTGAAACTGGTTCCACTGCACTTGTAGCTATTCCTATAGTGTATGCATTAATGCAGTCATTGCTAATTTGCTAAGTTCTAGCTGTTTCTCGTAACCTCACATCACATGAATAATATATGTAGATTATTCCAAACCCCAAGTTTATCCTAATGCTCAGTTTGGATAAAATGATTCTACATGTATACAAATAGTTTTAGGTTACCGTACTTCAATATACAGCTATACAAATAATATAAGTTCAGGTCACTGCCAAATAAATGACATATACAAATAACTTAAGTTTCCACAAAAAACATCTATACACATAACTTAGTTTACCACAAAATACATCTATACAAATAACTTAGGTTACCACAAAAAAAACCCACCTATACAGGCTATACAAATAACTTCAAAAAAATGCCAAATATATATGTACAAATAACCTAGGTTACTGCAAAATACATCTACATGTATACAAATAACGTCAGGTCACCACAGAATAGGCTATATATATATACAAATAACTCCAGGTCACCACAAAATACATGTATACAAATAACTTCAGGCACCACAAAATACATGTATACAGATAAAATTGTCTATCATTTAATTAACAGCTAGACTCGTGACTCTAAATTATCAATAGATCTTGCTGTAAAATCATGGTTTGACATTCTGGAATATAAATAGTTCATATAAGGCACAAGTATTATTTAGTTAGTATTAGACAAGAAAAACAGTGTTAGATTTTATATAACCCTGTTTAGTGTATGTTGCTGATGTTTTTTGGTGCCATATTGGCTGTGTAAAAGAGGCTTCATGTCACTTGCGTGATCAGAGCTTGATGATATCAAGTGTTGAGCTCCTTACGTGTATGTAGATGAAGTGAAAACTGATATAGAAATTAACATGAAATGAGTTTACAGTCACATGTACACATATGTATGTATTCTAATTGACTGGGTTTTAATATATGTGTTAAAGTCTTGTCAAAATTAATGTTAATGCATATTTAAAGCAGACTGATGTACAGAAATTGATTTCAACAGGGACACAATATCATCAATTACAGATTATGGAATCAGGGTTCTTTGTTTTAAATTTTAATGGTATTATGCCACACACAACAATTTTCAAGTTATATGGTTTTATGGTTGTATGGTTTTAATGGTGGTGGAGAGAACCCAGTCCAACAAGTAACTTGGGTTCCAGTTGGACTGTAGACCTTTTTCTATAGTATCCACAGGGGCTGAAATTCGACCCCATTCCCAATACAAAATACATGTATATGTGTATTTTCCCAATTTGATGAAAAAATTCCCAATTTGGTGTTGAGACCACAACCATAAAGAAAAATTTATTAATGTAAGGGGAAATATGTTTCAAAAAGAGATTCCATTACATTTTGATTTCCATGTGTGGAAACAATTTTTCACAATCAGACACAAATTCACATTAAAATACCCAATTAACATAATGTAGTTGCCAATGGCATTTTCCAAAATTGACAGTAAAAGGGCTGGACTGGTACCTGCACTGACTAGAGAAGGGAGCAGACATTTTGAAATTAAAAAAAAAATTACTGGTCAACCGGACCAGTGAATAAAGGAATTTCACTGGTCAAAGAAAGTTTTTTACTGGTCTGTTGGACCAGTTATCAGATATATTTCACTGGAATTTTGTAAAATATACCGTTTTTTTCTGGTAAGACTGGTGAATTTCAAAAACGCTGAGGGAGACTTCATGGTAGGGTTATGATCTAACCATGAGAACATAGCAACAAAATTTTGGGTACTAGTAATCATTTTCTCCACACACTCCTACTATACCGATAAAGCATTTTGTTAATCTGTTATCACATATCATCTGTTGGCCAATGTAAAAAAACTCAAAATATTTTGACAATCTTTAACCGCATGTACATGAAGCTACCAGATGATTTGGCTTTTCTTGAGTTATGTTTCCCATATGGGTTTTTTGTTCATACACATTCTAAACCATACAGTAAAAAAAGATCCCTTGGTGGTCCCCACCTTTATATCACATGTGGTTTTCTTAGCCACCACCCAAGATGATCAGTGCTGCTGAAATTAGAAATATCTCTCTTACACACAATTTAATTTAAATTATTTAGTTTTGTATTTTTGGTAGAATTTTGTTAATACTTTACAGATTTGTTGATTGTTTCTGTAAAGGGGTTTGTGGTAAAACACCTCCAAGTTATATTATTAGATGTGATGTGGAGAGACATGTGTAACTGCTATTTATAGTTGATATTCATTCGCTTTAGTCTCAGAATTCAGATTTATGCATTTATCCCTGAAGACATTTT
Source organism: Atrina japonica (assembly GCA_030159075.1). Classification (NCBI taxonomy): domain Eukaryota; kingdom Metazoa; phylum Mollusca; class Bivalvia; order Pterioida; family Pinnidae; genus Atrina; species Atrina japonica. The sequence goes on along the minus strand of BROG01000019.1, from coordinate 2,219,406 downwards.
GAACTGGTCAAAGTAACTGATTTACAGAAGATTCTATTGTTTATATGGCACAATGGTAAAATTGTTGTTATTATCGAGGACACCTATTGATACATGTATAATTCTTGATTGGAGACTACAGATAAAACATTACTTACAGATTTTCAGGTCCACATCTCCTTGTCAGTCAGCTAGAAAAGATTCTTGATTGTACATGTATGTAAAAAGTGGGGAGGAAAACTTATAGGGACATGGGTGCTAAATGGGTCAAATAAGCTATATGTAGTTAGTGAATGTTTCAAAGCTGAAAGGTGCTATTATGCTGATGTTGTACGCAGGGTCAAAATTTTATTTTTACTTAAATATGTGGATGATTACATCTGCTTAAAATGTAAAGAACTAAAAAGCAGGGAGAGAGTATGGGTTTTGCCTGGGTCCATCCATTTAGTTAAAGTTTTGTAATGGCTTACCATTTACAATGAAACCTCGCAATTAAGACCACCTAACTGACTGACTAAATGTGGTCTGATTATTGAGGTGGTCTCTTAATTGAAGTTCTTCACTTCTTAGATATATATTGAGAGACTAAAAATATGTGGTCAGAAATGCAAGGTGGTCCTCTAAGTGAGGTGGTCTTTAGGTGAGGTTCAAATGTACTTTATAATAGTTTCACAGGTGGGCATTTACATGTATTACATGTAATTCATCAGTACTCTAAGAATGCATTTAAAGGAAGTTACCCATCAGAAAAAGTCCAATTATCTGATAATTTAAGTGTTTCTTCCCAGACTGCTTATGGTGGTCCAGATGAAGAGCACTTGACTCACAAGGGGATGGTCCCAGTTTTAATTCCTGATATGGGACTTCAAAAAATGATAGAGCCACACACTCAGCATATGAAGTGAAAGTCGCAGGTCTTTTAGATGAGACTTAAAACTGCGGTTCCATTTCACGGTAGATGCGGCATGTAAAATACCCCTCACAGCATAGCATCAGTCCATAGCACAGGACAGAATTTGTGACACTTCACCTAAATATGATGACATCACTATATAAGTGAAATTTTTTGGGTGGACTGGAAAACAACAGTAAAACAAAACAAACTATTTCTCAATTCTATTGAGAATTTATTATCTTAAAGTGTTGACGTTATTCCAATATAGAGAGCAAGACAAATCACTGATAAAGTCTTTAGGATTTTTTACCTATAAATTTGATTTCTCTGATTTTTACATCTTTTGTAGTTTGTACACGTTACCACACACCTTGGTTAATACAGAGTGTTTGAAGTAGAAAAGGGTGTTATTGTTTGTACATATAAATGTGTTGTGTATAAATACACGAGTCTTATACTGATTTTAATGTTTGAACAAACAAAAAATGAATGAAGAGTAGGGATATGTTTTTTACCTATTCCATCAAATTGCACCGCGTGAATTTGTTTTGAGGAAGGTCCTGTTGGATTACATCTTGTGGCAAAGAGTCATAAATACGACAGCTTAAAGAGCGTGAAATACATGAATAAAAACATACAAGTCTTAACCACATTCACACATGTATAAAGAGCTTAGGTGCATCATTTTATGATTGATTTCCTCACATTTAGAATTCACCCATTTTTACGATTTTTGTTTTTTTTAATTTGTAAAAGATGCACAAAAAATCATTTGAATGAATGAGGTGTAAAATAACAGAAAAGTGAGTTCATATTATTTATCATTTATAATCTCTTAGTGTTTGTATACTTAATGGAGCAATGTTTGATACAATGCCTTTGAGATGAAAAAAAAATGTCTTCTCCCCCTTGCTGAGCAAGCCAGTGTTAGCACAACTTAAAAACCCAGATTAATTTTGCTTCGTTGGGCAATTAGGCAAAGAATATCAGAGAATTTCCAGATGTGGTGTTTCTCAAAACAGGGATGGCTGAGGGAAGAAAGAAAGCACAAGTTAATGATATTTATCAAAATTTACAAAGCAGAATAAAGTATCTGAGGGATCTTGTATGGTCGTGTATACATGACAAGTTATGGCGGTGTTATCACAAGTGGTGCTTGTATCCACATGACTTTCATTTAAAGATCTTTGTAATTAAACTTGATACATATAAAAATGAAAGGATCTTTTTATGTAGAAATACTCTTATGAAACAGAAAGATGATAATACTTTTAGTCAATTTTTTTTAATGATGCTTCTTGCCATTATCAACAATTTCTCAGTGGCACACAGCTTCCATGGTGAAGGAGAAAACCTGGCAACAATGTTCCCAGAAAGAGACTACTAACCTTCCACCTGTAAACGTGAAAAAACTTTCTCTCAAAATCAGCTTAAGTTCTGGGTTGGTGGGGAGGGGGGCTATGACAAGGGTCTTTAGGGGTGACAACTTTCATGGTTTAGTGCATATGTGATGGACTTACCACTAAGCCACAAAGCCCCAGAATATTTTCATAAACAGATGTGAAACAATTTTCTTCCACAACATCAATTTTTCTTGTAAATTTGAAGCTATCATTCCAGCCCAGTGTCCTATACAGTCCATTGATGACTTTTTAGAATGACACCATCAGACTATTGTAAAGTTTCTCAGCATTGTGACATTATAGTTTAGACATTTTGACACATACTGATTTAGGATTCACTGATAGATATACTTAAATTGTCATTTTGATACCTGATTCATTTACCTTATGTGGCCTTAAAGTCACCAAATTTACAATATACACAAGCTCACTTTTTATTGTTTTGACTATATAGTTGATTTTTCAAATCCTGGCTGTGATAAGGTAGGAAACACATTATTACTTTTTCCATTCGCATTAAAAAACATTGGCTCAAGATTATTATTTTCCCCAAAAATATGAATAATGCCTGGGTCTCATTTATGTAGAATTTGTCAGTTGTAAACATGCATGGCAGTTTACTTGAATTAAAAGGAGAAAGGTATTTCTTGAATACTGTCTAAAATCTGACGATCTGAAACTACTGATAAATTGGCGAAAAAAGAAACTGTCTTATTGAAGATAATACTTGAGTGTTGTTCACATATATAATAAGGATCATTATAGAGTGATAAGAAACTTCAGAATTCTAGAAATCACAGATGTTGTGACCTCTCAAGTTATAGGTTAATGATAGCATTTAAAATGTGTACATGGAGCCAACAGTATGTACTTTAACATTGCTGTGAATTGTTATAGTGTTCTTGGCTATAACAGAACACTAAAATATCAAAATGGACATCAAAGTCATTCTTTAGGTGCTGTGTATACTTCAAATGCTCGTAAATAGTATAAGTTTAACCTGTTCATCCCTTTGCTTTCACATGTAATTACCTTTTTCATTTATCAGGTATAGTTCAGTGTAGATTATAGGGAAGGTGGGATTCAATAAATGACTAACATGAATACTTTGAGATTTTCTGTGTTTAAGTAGACGAACATGAAATGATTAATTAATATGGTCTTGAAATATTCCCCTGTCTGTATCAATAAGTGCCTTACAACATACATACTTAATGAAGACTGAAGTTGAAATAAGAGTAGATACAGAATAGAAGTGAGAGAGTAGATCAAATACAGTGAAAACATTTCTGTATTCATTAAAAATCTGTAGCTCTGAATAATGTAGAAATCTCATGTGCCCTTTACATAAATATCTTTGAATTACCTTTTTTTCCTCCCCAAGATATGTGTTTTTATTTTTTATATATATTTTGGTGGTTCATGTCTATTCATCTAATTTACAAATGTACTTTTGTGTTTGTTTTGGGGTTTTTTTTGTGATTTATGTTAGACTCAACAATTTGTAAGTCATATGGTGGCAGCCAGTTTTTGATGGTGGAGGAGAGAACCCTTGGAACAGACCACGAGCCTTCCGCAAGTAAACTGGCAAACTTTCTCACAAAATCAGTTTAGATTCCATTGGAACGCAAACCAGTGCTGACTAGAGATCAGAAACTTCATCTTTAAAGCAAGATGATTTAATCACGTGATCTTATTCAGTATTATTATTATCAACCTCGTTCTAATTCAGTATTAACCTGAAGTGACAATGCTGTATTACAAATCTGTGGTCTGTGCTAAAAATAGATGTGGAAAAATAATGTAGTAACGTTTTTTCTAAAAAAAAAAACAAACAAAAAACAAAAGGTTTGTGCTTATCTAGAGAGTTGATATGTGCTTATAGGTTTTGTCTTCCAAGAGTTATGCTCTTAGCAATATAGAAAACTTGTCAAATTTGGGGTTTTAATACTTTTCAAGTATGCATGTCAATCATTTTCTGACACTTGGGGGAGCCTTTTTTTCACTTCCAGTACTTGTTTATCATTCAGGATTAGAATCAGAATACAAATATTGCTTGATATTTCTCCCATTTTCACAGAGTTATCCTTAAACATGTAACTAGTTTAAAATGATCAGCCTGTCATCCACAGCGGGTGGATGACAAGCTACACACGTTATGACATCACAATACAGTTTATGACGTAGAACTTCTGTGTCTTCCAGAATGCAGTACATATTCATGCCAGACATGACTCAGATATGTGTAGATCTATATAGACATGTAGATCATGCGTAAATCTACAAAGATATACATTTAATAAATGGAAGAAAAATAATCAACCCCTACCTTGAGGGTATGACAAAGGAATCTTAATCCGAGGGTAAGATTCTTGAATGACAAACCTGAGGCTTGTGAAGATTGAGATTCCTCAAGGTAGGGGTAAATTCTATTAGTCATCATACTAATTCTACTGATTTCAGAATTTGATGCAAAATTTAGTGCAGATTTAACAACATTTAAAAACAAAAATAGATGTGTCATATAATTCTAGGATATTGGAAGTGAAAGAACACAAACTCCTTATGGTACATTTATATTGGTTGTGATGTATTTATAATTGTGTGAGTAAATCAGTTTGCTATTAATGTATTCATGTATCGACTTCCATATACAAATATTGCAAGCTATTCATAACTTGTACAAGTTTTGATACAGTATACAACCCAAATGTATCACTATTTGTAAGGAAGCAATGTATGTGTATACAAAGCGTAAAACAATGTTAATCAATTACCAGCGTTTGTTTACCACATTTCATCTGTACGAAGCTAAATAACTTCTGTTTCGGTGCAATACATGTATCTCTTGATACGTGATACCTGTGGTATACCTTTTTGTAATTAACAGGTAAGAAAATGAAGATCTGATGCTTTTTATACAAAAAGAAAACAAAATTAATGTCTTATAAACTAATTAACTTTATTTTTTGAATTACAGATCGTTTACATGTCCAACTATATAAAGATATCAAGGATGTGGGCCGACCCGGTCAACCAAAAACAAATTTTTACCTGGAGGCATTTTTTGGCCTAGAGAAAGGTTTTAGTCATGATAAAGAACCCAACATCCTGGCTATTGTGTGTCAGAAACAAACTGTGCTTTTTGCCTTTGAAAATAAAGAAACGCTGATACAGTTTGAGATCAAACTAAGAAGAAGTCTCGGAGAAGGTAAGTCATACTTCATACAAGTGTGCTTCACACATGTAAATGAGAACATGTTAATGTTTTCAATTTTATTTTTATCACAGTTTTTATGTATAAACAACCAATTATGGGTTTGCTTGAAGGGCTATCCTGTCAGCGGCGAAGAGGTTGTTGTTTTTAAGTTGATGCATTTACATTAGAAAATAAATTCCAACTCAAAAATTCAACATTTACAGAAAAGTTAATTATTTTGGTGTAAATGCAATAAAATCTTGTTTGAAATAAAATATCACATAGTTCTACTTACTTCTGCTTTTTGAACTTATACAATAATTTCAAAACATTGTTATCAATTTATTAATATATACAGAATCCCTTCTAAATATAGATTCTAGTGACCTTTAGCTTGTAATAGAGAAACTCAATAAACTGTATTCCTTCGCCATTCATCACAGGAATAGAGTGATGTAAAGAAAAATTGTTACTTATCGCTGATATCAGCTGATATCTGTGAAACTTAATCTATTTATATTCAACCCTCAAGAATATCTTAGTTTTGTAGTCCTTGTGGAAATGAAAATAAAATCCGAAAAAGCAGAATTCTAGGATTAATATCAAGTACATGTAGGATGTGCTTTTCAGCAAATGGTTCGTGAAAATCATACCTTATACCGGAACTCTGTTTTGAATAAGTTCCTGTCCATTATTTAATTACATTTGTTTTCCCTGTGAGATAGTTAAATTCTTTAAAATTTAATTTACTAGTTTAAAAAATATGAAACATGCCCTAAATTTCTGATTTACATCTACAAGTATTTCAGTGTATGCTTTGTATCCTGACTCTGTTATTTACTATATGTACAGTCAAACCAGTCTTGAGAGATGTCTGTCATAAAAGAGCACCTGCCATATGAGACTACATTTTGAAAACCACTTAGTTAATATCCTTTACATAAAACCTCTTCTCAAGACATCTTCCACTGTAGTTAAAAATGCCATGTTTGTAAACATAGAAACACAAATTTGTGGTATACCTGTAACATTTAAAATCAGGTACATGTGTACTTTGTAGATATTGCTTTATAATATCAAGGACTGAAGAAACGTACATACACAATCATATTTCAGATCAATGAAAAATTAAGGAAAATTGATTTTGCAAGTATGTGACAGGAACGGTCTAATTAAGATTCAAGTACTTAACATGAACCTATCTTTTAGTAGGGTTTAAGAACCTAGTAAATATGAATTTTTCCATCTGCTGCATTTGTGAATGATAAGTGATGATTTAAGAGATAAACTGCAACAGCTAGGAATTTTATATTTTCTAAATATCCTATAGTAACATCATTTGAACAATGTATTGATGATATTGTATACTGATAATGTTCAATGCTGAACTAAGTGAGCATACTAAAAATCTAGCTTATCAATGCAGTATGATGTAAAATCTACATCTATAAAGTCAATAGACATGGTTGTTTCTTGTTTACAATTCATTTGAAATTCTATTTCAAATTAATTTGTACTGAAATGAATGTCATAGTCAGATTTGAAGTGATAAGTGAAGAGCTAGAATTATGAAGTACGTGTATAAATGTACCAGAATGCAAAAGTGTACGTACACGTACTTACAGGTAAAACATGGAAGGGGGGGGGGGGGGTATATAGATTTAGTCTGCATCGGTCAGTCCGTCTGGTCAAGGTTTTAATGTAAATGTATTGATTCATCAGTACTGTCAGAATGCTTGTTTAATGTTACTGACAACCCCCCCCCCCCCCCCCCCCCACCTTTTCCTCTTTCAAGTCATGTAAAGACCTGCCTAATGTACTGTATCGTAGTATTGAATGCCATGTTGAATTTAATATTTAAAATTCTAAGTCTGAAATTAATTTTTCCATGTGAGATTTAACGCTCCATAATAATATCCATTAAAAAAATAAACTTTTTCCAACAGGTAAAAATATGTAAAGCAATGTGTCTTAATTAGAACCTGGTGCAGTGATAATATATTTACTCAGTTTTGTTTACTTACTTAGATTAACATCAAAGCTGACATATTGTTTATGTATTATTGCATCTTAAACAAATATGTTATTGATAACCTATTGAATCAGATCCAGTTAGCACATCAGATGATAAAATACCAACACTTACATTGTACATAGTAGTAGCACAGACAATGTACATACAATGAGAAAAACAGGAAAGGAAATGTTGAAAGCTAACATTGATCATATTAATTGCTGTTACCTACATGTTTTTCTGTGTTGACAAGTTAATTCCATTCTGCCATTTCCTGTACATATTGAATTATGTTATTTTTATTTGAACATGGAGACAGAAATGCTTTGAGGCAACAGCAATTTTATTTGGTCATTATAAAGAATTTTAGCAAGAAAAAAAAATATGATGCATCTGAGGAATATTCCCTATTTAAAAGACAAACAGAATGACTTTGCTATGTATAAAAAGCTGAATTCTATTTCAGGCTTTTGTGTAGCAGCTGTTTTAATAAGGTTAATGTTAAGAATGGACTGATAGATAAATAGACAAATATAGAAATCAAAATTTATATGTATATATATATATATATACCCTGTATTCCTCTTTCCTTTCTTGATATTCTCAAAGGCATAAAATTCATGGTCAGCGTCACTTGACTTCAGGCAGACATGCTTAAATACAGTATGATTGCCCTCCTTGATGAGTGATCTTAAGGGAAATGGCAATAGAATAGTAGCAAAAATCATAATTATCATCATGATGATGATGGTGGTGGGGATGATGATGTTAGTGGGAATAATGATGATGGTAGTGGGGATGATATTGTAGGAATAATGATGATGATGGTAGTGGGAATGATGATGGTAATGGGGATCACGATGATGTTACTCTGAATGATGATGGTTGTGGTGATGGTACTGGGGATTTTGATGGTAGTGGGGATGATGATGATGATGGTAGTGGGGATGATGATTGTGGTGGTGTTGGTAATGGGGATGTTAATGATGATGATGGGAATGATGATGATGATAGTAGAGATGATGATGATGATGATAGTGGTGATGATGATGGTGGTAATGAGGATGATGATTATGATGGTAGTGCGGATATTGGTGATTGTAGTGGTGATGATGATGGTAGTGGTGACAATTGTGGTGGTGGTAATTGAGATGATGATGATGATGATGATGATGATGGTGGTGGTGATTGTGATGATGATGATGGTAGTGGGGATAATGATGATGGTAGTGGTGATGGTGGTAATGGGAATGATTATGATGGTGGTGGTGGTGGTAATGAGGATGATGATGGTGGTGGTAGTAATGGGGATGATGATGGTGATGGTAGTGATGATGATGATGATGGTAGTGGGGCTGCTGCTGATGATGATCAGATGATGATGGTTCAGCTGAGACAAATACATTAATATAATGATATGTCCATAAAAAGTGTCCTTAAATATTTCAATATTCTTTTTCAAACAACACAGTGACAATGGCCCATTTCAACACATTCGCTACAAGAAAAACAAATTCACTACAAGAAGAACAAAGAATTACAATTTAAAGACCTGAAACAAACTGTATTTGACAGATTTAGGTTGTCACAATATATGTAGAATTTGGTTTCACATTGAAAATTTGTCATTGTGATGAAATTTGCACATTTTCCCATGTATACTCATTTTTTGTCTTTGTTAACTCATTTTAGTTAGTGTTCATTATTTTTTCAGTGTTTTTTGTGAAATGTAGAAGCACATGTAAATGTCAACATATCTGTTATTACACAGACTTTAAGTTGTTATCTGGTATTGTTATTCCTGTTTTTCTTCATGGCTTGATTCACATCTTACTCTTAATACATATCGTAAAACAGGAAACACATTATTTATATCTCTCTGAAACCGCCTGATTGTGATCATTTATAAAATTCATTTCTCTGTGCTTTGTTTCAGAAGATGTTATACATGTAAAGTAAGTGATTATATTCACTTTATTTGTCAATTTCAGAAAATCGTTTTCCAGTTCAAATATCCAAAGTACCCAATCACAGCAAACTACAACTTGAGCGAGTATTACTACACATACATGGACAAAAATTTTGTTTTACCGTAAATACACCACCAAAAGTAATAGCATCATGGCAGATATCAGAACTCCGCAAATTTGGTATGATAGATGGAAAATTTGTGTTTGAAGGAGGATCTAGTTGTGTGAAAGGTAAGTGAATGTAATTACAGGGCTTCTTGTTTAATGACAGTAGTTTTTCAATGTTTTTCCAGAGTTTTTTTTTTTTTTTGTCAATTAGGGGGTGGACGATGAATTTTATTTTGTGAAGAAGAATACCTACCATGAACTTGATTGATTATAAAATGAATTAATTGAAGTAAAGCATAATTATACAAATGGGGTTAGTTACAAATGTAGCTGAGATTTTCAAGGATCTGCACAGGTAAATCTGTTGAGATTGTTCTTCTCTATACCCCTACCCTACCCATTCCCTAACTATATTATATATCGTGTATTTTGTTTAGCAGTAATTATATTGTGTTGATAAGCTTGAATTAAGTTGAAGAAGTGCTTTGTTTAACAGATTAAAGTAAACAATGATAAGGATAATTGATAAAGAAGCGCATCATTAATGAACTCATTAAGCAGTAAATACATCATGTATGGTAGGATGTTAATATTAGGTTTTCTAAATGAAATGTTGAATTATGATCGAATGGTAAGTGTTGAATGAAATTTTTTCATGTTTTGTGATCTGAATTATTCTCTTATATTGTCTAGAAGTCTGTTAAATATAAGTATGGTTGCAGTGATGACAATATCATTTTTTTTACCCTCCCCCTAATTGACAAATTTGTTTTTTTTTTTAGTGCAAGCAAAGTATCAGTTATACATCTATCACTGAACAAAAATGTTTTCATTATAAGTAATTCATAGAAGAAAACAACAAAAACAAAGCAATAAGATGTTGATTTCTTTATCTATAGGGGCTGGAGTTCATGTATTGACAACAGAACAGGCTGAGGACATTGCAGAAATTTTCCAATTAGCAAGTCAAGGAAAGACAGCCAGTTGTAGGAAATTAAACAAAAGACGTAAGTACTTGTAACATTAACTTAGATTTTTTTGTCGTGTAATGTGTCATATTTGTCAGCCATTGACACATAAGATCACATGACCAATTATTATGTCATTTGAAGCCATGGCCTCTTGATGTATGTAATGCTCATTGTTATGTAGTGTAAGTCACTTAATTATCATTATAGAATTGTTAGAAAACTGATTCATTTCTATTGTAGTTCACAAATATTTTAACTTTTTAGTCCTCTACAGGTGAGACCTGGGATCGGGGTTTTGGGAACTGTATATTTTGTCTGAGTCCATCTGTCAATACGTTCACTTAAGGTTTTGATCAAAGTTTTGTAATTGCTGTACATTCACTTAGTAAATGTTTCACAGGTAAAACTTAAAAAACTCTGAATACGTGGAGTAGATTGGCCCAGTAAATTCAGATCCTGGTTAGACAAGATATTATTATTATTATAACATGCTTATGGTGGAGCAGAGGGAGATTGCTGGCCTTTCAAGCAGAAATTCTGGTTTTAAACCCACAGTTATAACAAAGTTTTTGTAAACATAGGTATAGTGAGTGTTGTTTCGCCAGGCCCACAGTATGAGAAATGAGAGACAGGTCAATAAGGTTGAAAACAAAGGCTCTCATGTCATGGTAGGTTTTACAGGCTATTGTAAGTGTGAGAATGTGAGTCTCTGCGTATATGGGGTACACGCTCTCAGGCAAAATGTAGAAAATTCAAGATTTATCTCCATATTAACTCAATGTTTCTATGTACATATACTAGTTTCTCCCACATTACATGTACGTAATACACTTTCTAACTCCTTTTAATTTGGATTAAATTCCTAAAATTAAGATACATGTATATATACAATGTATAAATCATAGACTGAGAGTGAGTGTACATGTGTATAAGTTGAAAATGCAGTGGGTTCAGCGTTACCCCATATCCCGGTCAGATGGGAATGTAAGGGTTATGTAAAATCCTGGACTATTACATTGAATAAAAGTGTTTTTAAAAAAAGAAAAATGTCACGATAGGTTTGACATGTTTGAGAACCTAAGTTCATAACATAGGTCTGACTTTGTCAGTGTGGGTTCAAACCCTGCAGTTTGCAGAAGGCAGGTGCCAGGTGGTCTTTTTCTGGGTACATTACAACCCAATTTTCTCCTCAACCATTAAGTAGTGGGGACCACCATATACCTGGAAAATCCTCGAGTGTGCCATAAAACCTGATTTGAACAAAAAGGTCAGGGTGAGTTAATTGAATCTTTTCTATTGACATTTTATCTATAGGCCTTAACATGGATGGCAAAATAATACAGATTTCGTCAAAGTGATGTCAAGGAACAATGAGTCACTGTGACAACGTTGTCAATTTTTAGGTAAACTGTGTATGTTGCCATCCAAAGGTACTGAACTGCAGTTATAGATAACAATATTACTGTACCTAAGTTAAAAAGGTCTATAGCTAGTGATTTATGATCATGTAAGTTATACATTCTTGGTGGTCTAAAAAACAGTAAAATGAAATACTGTATACTGTATTCAACCCATTAAGCACCCATGTCCCTATAAGCGCCCCTCCTCCCCTTTTTTACATACAATAGGGAATCTAGCTGGTTGACAAGATGTGGACCTGAAACCGTAATTAACAGTTTGTCTGTGGCACCCCAACAACAATTATGTTGATAGGTGACCGCAGTAATGACTACAACAACTTTACCACTGTGCCATATAAAAAAATGAACTGTTTTATGTCAATTTGACTATTAATTGGTCCCATTAAGTGCCCACCCCTTTTCCCTGATTTTTGTAGAGCCCTGGGTGCTTAATGGGTAGAATAAGGTACCTGGAATTTTTTGTTCCAATTTGATTTTCACTATTTCTGTCCTGAGATGAGAGGGTGAATTTAAATTGAATGCAACGCCAAACTTTCAAGCAAAATAATTGAAACATGTCATGATGGACATTCTTGATATACATGTGATCATGGTGATTTAGGACAGGGTGAATATGTTTTCCGTCTGAAAACTAAACGGTTCAAATTTCTAGGTAAACAGTAATATTTTGTATCATTTGATGAGATGTTTTCATTTTAACAGTTATGTTATTGTTATTTGACAGTTTATGTTTACGATTGACTTTTTTATTTCAGGATCTCAGTTTTGTGATTACTTGGAACCTGTGAAGAATTCGGTGAGTGACGGAGTGTATAAAGATTTCCGCAATCGGCAAGTTTATGCTGATCAAAATTTCCTGGACGACAACAAGTGGCCGAAACGTCATTCGATTAGTTATTCGGATTATGGTAGAGCTTCAGTTTATGATGACAAACAAAGACTTATGAGCATAGAGAACATACAAAGAGAAAAACACATGCCGATATACGATGTCCCACCACGAACAATCAGAAAAGTAGAAAGCTTTAAAAGAAAATCCAGTGCTAACCAGAAATTTCATAGACAAAACGGTACTGTGAATTTAGATTCATCACATATGTCTCATATGCGACATTTCAATAACATGTCACAGTCTCAGGAGCCCATACACAGTGCTATGAACAACGATGTGAAGAAAGATAACTTGATGGAAAGTCAGAGTAGTGTATCATCTGTTAGTGTGCCCAGTTCTGATTCTCCTTTGAGTGTCTCTTTGGAAGATCACTCTACATCACCTGTATGTTTAGGATATATGGCAAATGTCTCAGCTAGTGCTCCAGCATTGTGTGGTTATGGAGCATTTTCGTTTCAGTCAGAGGACAAAAAGAATTTCCACAGCTCTGTTCCTAGCAGAATTGATGATGAAATTGATAAATGCCAACGACGAGAGGCTTTGGAAAGTTTGACGGAACAGGAATTAGACCTTCAAAGAGAAATCTCTCTTTTGGATGAGATTTTGCAGGTAGGAATGTGAGGAAATGATGAATGTAGACAGATTTTTATGCCTGATAATAGAAGATCAGGGGCATATTATTTTTATTTAAAATGTTTGCAATATTCTAGTTTCCTTCAAATAATGAGTGTCTTTCCTCAGTTGTTCACCAAAATCTGTTAAAAAGCTTTATATCTACAAAATTAAGCACAGATTTCCCATCCTATCCTAGGGGACTGAAAAAAAAGCCCTATTCCAAATGAAAAAAAAAATGCAGTTATTCCCAATTTGCAGTCAAATGACAATCTATTCTAAGAGATTCTAATATTCAAATCACCTTGAGTCCGTGGTCCATCAGTGTCCTGAACAATTTGTTACCTTTATTTCTCAGAAAGTATTGAAGGTTCCCCTTGAGGTCTAGTTTTGCATATTGCATTTTCAGAGAGATCAGAATCCAATATGGCTGACAAGGGACCATCTTGGATTTTGACCAAAGGAAATTTGTCATTGCTATTTCTCAGGAAGGGCTGAAGGGATCTCCTTGAAATTTGACATGAAGGTTCACCATGAGGTCTAGTTGTGCACATGACATTTTCAGAAAGATTGAAATCAAACATGGCCGACAGGTGGCCATCTTGGATTTTGACAATGGATGTATAATACCCCTATTTCTCAGTAAGTACTGAAGGGATCTTGTTTAAATTTGACATGAAATTTCCCTTTGAGGTCTAGACTGTACAGAAGGAATCTTTTTGAAATTGATGATGGAGGTTTCCCCTGAGGTCTAGATGTGCATATTACATTTTCAGAATCCAAGATGGACACCTGTCGGCCGTGTTGAATTTCAATCTCTCTGAAAATGTTCAGTTCAAGTTCAAGCTATAATCTTTTGGAAAAAGTATTTCACAGAAATATAGATTCAAGTTCAAATTCAATGGTGAGACACAAAATAAGAGAAAAGAACAGTCTGTCATAGATCGGACATAGAACATTCCATGGTGGGCACCAATATCCCTCTGGGATCTTTTGTTAAACAGTTTATATATTTCAAGATTTTCCAATTTCAATAGAATGTTGCTAAAATTCCCAATTCAAAAGACCCATGCCAAATTCACAAAAGAGTGTGGGGAATCACTCTAGAAAGAATCTGATTATGACCAATGTTTAGCAGTATTTGCCAGGGTAACAGCTTTTAAATACTCATGAATGACTTATGTGTAGTTATCAGTGGCAGAGTGTCTCTCAAGTATGCTTCATGCATATGTACATTTATCAATCCAGAGCCAACCTTTTTGTTAGCTTATCTGACAGTATTTTTGTCATAGGCTTTTACACCTCATCCTCTTCTTTGTGACAGATTTTATCAGAAATTACTTAAAAGTGGTCTGGCTATATTGTAGGATACCTCATATAAGGTTTTTGACTGGTTTGCAGTTACTGCTCTATAAACTCATGGTGTCTGGATACCTCAAGATCCTAATGATAATCTTGATTTTTTGAAAATCTTGATCTGGTTTATTGCAGTTTGACTGACGATCCTGATGATAATCTTGATAAACATAATGGTGTCCTAATGAAAATCTCTGTAATTAGTCTGTTACTTCAATCTATCTGAAAGATCCTAATGAATCTTGATCTGGAATCCTAATGATAATCTTGATCTAAAGATCCTATTGAAAAATCTTGATCTGAAGATCTTATTGATAATCTTGATCTGACGATCCTACCATAATGAAAATCTGGATCTGAAGATCCTAATGAAAATTTGGATCTGGAGATCCTAATGAAAATCTTGTTCTCAAAATCATAATGATAATCTTGATCTGAAGATCCTAATGAAAATCTTGATCTCAAGATCCTAAAGGTAATCTTGCTTTTGAGAGTATTCAATAATTCTACAGATAGTGCTGCTGTCAAAATTATAACTATATTATCTACATTTTCAGGATGTCCAGTTTGAATTGAAATCAACAATGGATCAACCAAACCTTAGAGAAAAACCACCACCTCTGCCAAGAAAAAATTCCAAGTCTCCCTGTCGACCCACTCATATCAATTTAAGTCCTCGAGATGATCGTTATTCAACAATTAGTTCACAAGGAAGTATATCTGGATATTCTGACAGTGCTCTTCTTAGTCCAAATCTCTCAGCAAAACTGAGAAGAATTCCCTCTAATTCCAAACTATCGGCACCTCTACCATACGTCAATTTAGCGAAATACGATGTAGGAGATGTGGATAACAGTCATGTTTATATACCTGCATCACTTGCCGATCAGGGCAACAGGAGTGCTCCGTGTAGAACAAGTAACTATGGTAACTGTCATGTGAACAGAGACAGCAATGCAAACAAAGAAAACAATGTTTTGCGATCTTCATGTAGCAGAGAAAGTCTTGGATGCAGACAAAGTTCTGCAGGAAATGCCAAAGAACCAGTTTATTCAAATGATGAATGTATTTATGCTAATGCTTTTCCATTCACAGAAAACTCACCACCACCTCCTGCCCTTCCACCCAAAGGGCCAGCTCTTTTGAACAAAAATGTTTGCTCAAATGATTCATCACGACCACCTCCGATTCCACCGGCAAAACATAGATCATCTATAAATCATCATAGAAGAGATCGTTACTCTGCTCAATATCAAAGTCCCCGTCAGGGTATAAATCCTATAAGAGACAGGCGTGATCGTCGAAGTCAGCCCTCATATTTACTAATGTCAGGGTTTGAATCACCACCTATGAATAATAGAAAATTTGATGATTCTGGATCTTTGAAGAACGACACTGAATGTGTTTTGCAAGTCAAGATTCCGAAAAGACCATCAATGTCAAAGCGTAATTCAGGCGCCACAGCTGTGCCATGTGGCTACATGGACATGTCTGGTATGTTTGAAGATGAGAAAGCCATGTCAAAATCCAGAGATGATGTAGAGTCGTCTTCAGATCATTCACCTCTGAAACAGTATGTACGTTCTCACAGTGCGTCCGCAATTTTAGATATTAAGTCTTCTCATCAGCATGCTCCTCAATCTTGCACATCAGTTGCAAGTAGTGCTCCTATTCGAGAGGAAAACTATTTGTTAATGTCTCATTTACCTAGTCCTGAAAAAACTGTGCTAGAAAATTTAAAGTCATTACAGACATTTGTAAGTTCAACGTCCATTAGTGAAGATTCAAAAAGGGAGTCTGTTAGTAGCAATTCTGAGAGTGATTTTCAGAATAAAAAATTACAACGGAGTTATAGTGAAGATAGACCTAGAAGGAGTTCTGAACAAAATACTGTTCATCCATTTCCCAATCTGATGAATTTTCAACAGCACATAAACAAAAGTCCCACAAATAATTCTCTAACAACTACGTGTTCTGCATCAGTTCAGTCTGTGTCTAGTGAAAAAAATGAAAATGTTGGAAAAAGTCCTGGTTTTTTAACAAGATTAATTCGTAGGAATTCAGGAAACAGGAAAAGTATGTCTCAAAGTCAGGAGAATCTACTAGCTTCAAGTTCTAGTGAGAGCTGTCTTGACAAAACTCAGTCAACTGTGTATCGTGAGAATGCAAGTATGAAGGATCTGTCAAACTCAAGTGAATCTTCATCAGCCAGCAGCAGATGTCAAAGTCAACAAGATGTTTGTGTTAAGAATACTGAAAGGAGAAGGTCATCAAGCTTTCCAAACAGATCTAGTTTTCTGGAAATGTCATCTCCTGATGGAAAAGAGGTAGCAGGGAAAAATGATTCTCAGGACTCTTTTTATTCCTCTGTGTCGGCGGATGACCAAAAACATTTACTTGAATCAGTTCATGGTCTGCAGCAGAATACTTCAAATCATTACTCAGATTCGGCAGAGAAATCACATTCAGGGTCATATTACATGGGCCCATGTAGAAATAGTGATAATGGAGGCGATGAGGAGGGATCAAAAACTGTGCAAGGAAAGGATTCAAATAATAAAGATTCAAGTAATTCTCCAAAATATTACAAAAAATTCCAATCAACTAAAGAAATGGGAATCTTTACAGTTTTGCATGTAGACCAATCAAAATTTGAGCTGGAACAATGTAAAAATTCTAGTAAAACAGATGATGAAAAATTGATAGAACTCATGAAGTATCAGAAAGTGAAAGACTATTATTCAGATACCGATTCTGAAAAATCAGAATCACTGAAATCAGATGATTTAAAATCAAAACTGAGTCCTCCAAAAACAAAATCAATGTCTCCAAGTGAAGAAGCTGCAGCCATTGCAAAGCATGTAGCATCCCTCCCACCATTTGTACCTCCAAAACAAAAAATTTATCCATGTTCATTGTCTCCAGTTTTAGAAAGTAATCCTTTTGTGCAAAAGGAAGATGGCATGTGCAATGGCCAATCTGAAGACAAAAAGAGCTTAAAGTCACAAACTTCTAGTGCTGGCACAGTCACAAAGGCAGACCTTGAGAATGCACTGTCTAAAATAACTACCTCCAAAACAGAAGAGCAACAAGACTCTGTGTGGATCCCAAGAAGTGTTAGTGGTAAGTTGGCTGAATGTGGTTTTAAAATAAAGATAATATAAAGCTTGATTATGGTCATTTTAAACTGATGTCAGCCAGATGCAGATATTTTTAACAGGGGATAATATTATCACAGTAACTGATCATTTTCTGGTCGTCTATATTAGTTTATATCATTTAGCAATCTAAACGTGCAGAAATGCTATACTCATGAAAAAAGACAAGATATAAAAAGAACTATGTAGGTTTTGATTTTGTTTCTCCAGATACAATTACAGTTTTTTTTTATATGCCCGTCAAAGACTGGTAGTACATGTATTATATTTTCACGGGGGCGGGCGGGCACATATCGGTTTCCGGTCAATAACTTGAGTAATTTTCAGTGGATTAATTTGACACTTTATGAGGTTTATTGCCATAAAAGCTCGGACTAGTTTGATAACCAAACTTTTTCGCCAGATATTTACAAAGTTTTGGCCCCTTGATGATTTGCGGAAACAGTTTCCACTCAATAACTTGAGTTATTTTCAACTGGTTAATTTGAAATTTTATGAAAAGGTTTATTGCCATAAAAGCTCAGCCATGTTTGAAAACCAAAACTTCTCGCCAGTTATATACGGTGTACTAAACTGCTCATCGACCAATGACAGGTGTATTTTGTACAGTCTTTGCGGTATCCTTTAGTTCATGGATCAAGAGTTTCATAAAAATAACATGGAGTCCTGTAAAAAATTTTATTGAAGCCTTATTTATCATTTCTTAGATTCACAGATTTATCAGCACCTAGAATATAGCAAAATTAAAAACAACAATTTATTTTATGATTAGTAGGTGAATATTTGATGATTGTTGGTCTCCAGAGTTTTGAACCTGTTAGGACAGTTCTAGTTACAGTGTAAAAATGATTTTGTATGAAGTATTGATGTTTATTTCAAATTTATTACAGAGAAATCAATTACCACCACAACAACAACTACTGAGGACCAAGAGGCCAAATTTGCTGCACTTGTTGTGGAAGTGGATGAAGATGTTGAGCCATCTGATACTGCTTCCCTATCATCACATGATAGCAGCGTAACTAGTGAAGATGCAGTACGCAGTAGTCCCGCATCTACCATTCTGAGGCCTCGTTCTGGAAAAGAGTATAAAGTTGTTGAACGTAAACGGACACTACATGAAAGTTTGAACTCAAGCCCCTCACAAACACCGAACTCTCCTTCGTTGGCCTCAACTGTGTTCACATTTGACCAACTCTCTGTCTCACCATCAGTGTATAGTGGGTATAGCAGAGAACGAGACTCTCCCAACCTTCCCAAATTTCATAGATCAGAAAGTATTCATTCTGACAGAATTAGTCCAACTAAAGTGTCGTACATGAATATTGATATGACTCCAC
This sequence comes from Atrina japonica, assembly GCA_030159075.1. Classification (NCBI taxonomy): domain Eukaryota; kingdom Metazoa; phylum Mollusca; class Bivalvia; order Pterioida; family Pinnidae; genus Atrina; species Atrina japonica. Next base: position 2,200,088 of record BROG01000019.1, on the reverse strand, counting down.
CATCCTCGCCACCTTACTCACTCGGGCTTTCTCTTCCGGCAAGTGAAAAACAACTAAATTATGCAGAGATTGATTTATCCTTGCCAACAAAAGTTTCCAGAAAAATGCGGAAAGCATCTCAAAGATCTGCGAAACTGCAGAAGTCATCTTCTATTGAATATGCAATGATCGATATGGAGGCTACAGTGGCCATTCAAAGAGCAGGACGAGAACACAAAATGTCTCGAGAGGATAGTTTAAGAAGATCTGATCAAAAGTTATCATTGCAGGCCATGAAGAGGTAAGTTTACTACCCTCCCAGTGACTATCAGTAAATCTATGCCAATGTCAAAGACTCTGTGCGGACTGACTTCTTAACACCACTGACAAGTCACAGATATGTCAATGTCTCCAACACCAAACGATGACTCATTTCACATTCACCTGAGTCATATGGATGAAACCGTGGTTTGTGAGGAAATGTAAGTCTCCTCTGAACTATCCTTCTGGCCTATTCGAGAGAACCAGGATGACCATACAGTAGCGAGGACGTTGTGAAGAAGACTCTTCAGGATGGGGTGGTTATAATTGTGGAGTAATTTAAGACCAAAATGATAACCAGATTTTATGGAAAGGTTTTTTGTATTGTATTGTTCATCCCAGTAATTGATATGGTCAACAAAGGAATTAATTTTGAAACAGTAGCAATACCAAAATTATCAAATATTAGCCGTTTTTTCTGTCTTTTTTTTTCATTTTTTTTTCTTTGTTTTTCTTTTTTTCATTCTTTTTTTCATTTTTTCTTTTTTTTTTTCATCTTTTTTTTCTTTTTCTCTTCTTATTTCTTTTTTTTCTTTCTTATTTTTCTCTTTCTTTTTTTCTCTTTTTTTTTTTTTTTTTTGTTTGTCTTTTTTTTTTTTTTTTTTTTTTTTCTTTCTCCTTTTTTTTCTCTTTTTTTTTTTTTTTCTTTTTTTTTTTTATTTTTTCTTTTTCTTTTTCTTTTCGTTTTTTTTTTTTCCTTTTGTTTCTTTTTCTCTTTTTTTTTTTCTATTCTTATTCTTTTTTTTTTTTTTTTCTTTTTCTTCATTTCTTTTTTCTCTTTTTTTCTTTTTTCTCTTTTATCTTTTTTTTTTTTTTTCTTCTTTTTCTTTTATTTTTTATTTTCTTTTTTTTCTCTTTTTTTTTTTTTTCGTGTTTTTTTTTTTTTTTCTTTTCTTCATTTTTCTTTTTTCTCTCATTTTTCTTTCTCTTTTGTTTTTTTTTTTTGTTTTTTTTTTTTTCTTTTTTTTTTTTTTTTTTTCTTCTTTCTCTTTTTTTTTTTTCTTTTCTTTTTACTTCTTTTCATTTTTTTCTTTTTTTTTTTTTTTTTCGTTCTTTTTTTTCTTTTTTTTTTTCTTTTTTCTTTTTTTTCTTTTTTCTTCTTTTTTTTTTCTTTTTTTATTCTCATTCTTTTTTTTTTTCTTCTTTTTTTTTTTTTTCTCTTTTTTTTTTTTTTTTTCATTTTTTTTTCTTCTTTTCTTTTTTTTTTGTTGTGTTTTTTTTTTTTTTTTTTTTTTTTTTCTTTCTGTTTATTTTTTTTGTAGTTTCTCTTTTCTTTTCTTTTCTCTTCTTTTTTTTTCTTCTTTTTTTTACTTTCTTTTTTTTTTTTTTTTTTTTTTCTCTTTTTTTTTTTTATTTTTTTTTTTTTTATTCTCTTCGTTTTTCATCATTTTCTTTCGTTCTTTTTTTTTTACTCATTTTTTTTTTTTTTTTTTTTTTTCTTTTTTTCTTTTTTTTCTTTTTTTTCTTTTTCTTTTTTTTTTTCTTTTTTTTCTTTTTTTTTTTCTTCTTTTTCTTCTTTTTTTTTCTTCTTTTTTTTCTTTTTTCTTTCTTTTTTTTTTTTTCTTTTTCTTTTTGTCTTTTTTTTCCATGAAAGAGGAAGTTACTACCCCCAGTGACCTATCAAGTACATCTATGCCCAATGTCAAAGACTCTGTGCCGGCTGACTTCTTAACACCACTGACAAGTCACAGATATGTCAATGTTCCACCACCAAAAGATGACTCACTTTCACAATCACCTGAGTCTAAGGATGAACCAGTGGTTGTTGAGGAAATTGTAAGTTCTCCTGAAACTATCCTTCTGCCTATTCGAGAGAACCAGGATACCTCCAGTAGCGAGGACGAGGATGAAGAAGACTCTTCAGATGGGGAGGTTATAATTGTGGAGTAATTAAGCCAAAATGATAACAGATTTTAGGAAAGGATTTTTGTATTGTATTGTTCATCCCAGTAATTGATATGGTCACAAAGAATTAATTTTGAAACAGTAGCAATACCAAAATTATCAAATATTAGGTCATTACTGACAAAAACTGTTTGTTGATCATCTGACTCCTTACCATACATTTCATTTTGATGGGGGATCTTAAAGATCACCTCATGTTTTTTACACTGTATCAATATATGCTGCAAAGTTAATTTGCATATTTGTGGATGGGAATTTTTCCAATAGTCCAACTATTATTCTGCCTGTTAGAGAGCAAACTGAAAGGATTATAATTTATATCAGTGTCAGTTTTATCTAGGAATACAAGCAATGACTTAGTTTTTAGTCACCTGTGGCAAAAGTTGGCAGATTACCTCTTACCGGTAATTTGTTTTGATATACTCTTGCCTATCCAACAAAATAGCTACTCCTCAAAGTTAGTTAGCATTTCTAATCAATCGTGAATTTTTTGGATTTGAACTTTAAAATTAAAGGAGAAAATTAAGTAAAATTCAGCTACACACCCACTTACTTTGGGATACTGTTGTTGAAATTTTAAGTTTCAATGATTTTAAAGTGTATTATGTTAAAAAATTCTAAGGTACTGGTAAAGTCACTCATATAAATTTACTGATTTTCTTCTTTAAAAATAAATATAAGCAAACAATATCTAACTGTTCACCACTATTTTCGGAAATTAAACAGTATTATTGTGGTTTCTGATAGATCCCGGATTTGCCCCTTTGTCATTGTAGACCTATGAGATATTAAATGGCTGATTAGCGAATTACCTGCAAGTTTTACACATTTGGTATATGTTCTATTTAAGGTGCTCTGATACAGTGTTAGGTTGTATATTCACACTTTCATTTTTACTTGAAATTGTGTTTTTTGGTTATTATTTTGTAAATTGAAAATGTTACATCACCTGGAAACCATTGAAATAAATTGAAAGCCTATAGTTAAGATTTTTCTGCAATGGCTTTATATAGCTAATTTTATAAGGAAATCTCAGTTTCTTTGCTCCTTTGCATCTTTTATTAAATCATTGCATTGAATGATATTTTTAGATAGCAAAAATAATTAACATTAGAAAGAATAAAACAGGATTTGATAAAATCCTGTCTTAAGAGTTCTTTTAAAAAACAAATAAAAATTTATTACATCTTTAAGTATTAAGACACCTATGAATTGTTGCCTTCTAGTTTATAAGATATCTATGAACTGTAACCTTTTAGTTTATGAATATCTTAAATGTGGCCATATTGTTGATAAGATATCTATGAAATGTGGTTTTGGCTTATAGTTTATATTTTATATAAGATATTTATGAAATGTGACCTTATGGTTTTTAAAAATCTTGAATGTCACCATTGTTGTATGAAATACCCTGAATGTGACCATACAGTTTTTAAGATACATGTATCTATCAACCTTTGCCTTCTAGTTATAAGATATCTACGAAACATAGCTATCTATGAACCGTGGCCTTATAATGCGAAAGATATCTATTAAATCTGGCCTAATTGTCTGTTAGCATTTGGTTGTGTACACCTCAATTTTATTACTAAGCACTAGGCATTGGACAATAATACAATCAAGTAGTGTATATTTTCGCACATCATAATTTTAAAATTTTATCGCTCGCTTGCAGAAGCAGTGCAAGCAGGATAGATTGAAAAAGGTGCTTTAAAAATTACTTTTTTTTAGGAAACTGAAACAATGAACCTGGCAGCAACACACAGAACATGCTTTTTTTGTATTTAACCCACAATTTGGTCATGTTTAGCCAGTATTATTTTAGTTACTGCTACATGTACATGTAGTATTTTTCACATTTTACTGGAAGATTGTGTTTTTTATAGCTTTATCAATATATTTTTATAGATAGAAAGTTTTTAATGCTGATTTTTTTCATCTTACATTTTGAAAATTATAGTAGTTTTTGTTTTGTTAAAAAGCTTTTTTATGTATATCATTTGCCTATTCCTTATGGTTATACTGAATTGTTTTAAAAAATCTGATTTATTAGAATTTGATATTTTAAAATCAGGTTATTCTCTCTGAAATTCAACTTTGACCAAGTAAAATTGTGTTTAGAGTGAATGAGAAATGAGAAAATAATAACAAGGTTGTATTGTACCTTTTTTTTTACATGCATAAATATTATTTAATTTGAAAAGAAAGTCTCATAGATAAAAATCCTGTCAGTTTTGGAATCTTGTTATCTTGAAACTAACAGGACCACCCCTCTTTCCTCGAGATATCAGGTATTCAAGGTAACCGAAATTTTTAATTGATGTATTATATCTTTAAAAAATCGGGACTGGACTTTCAATTTTGATATAATCGAAATTTCAACTCGACCAATTTCAACATAACGAGATTCCTCTGTAATTTATTCCCCAATAAAGATTATGGATGGACTGGTATATTCCATTGATTGGTAGTGCAGTCCATTGATTGAATGGAATGAATAATAAAAGATTTCCCAAATTTTCAGCAACTTTGATTTCAGAGCTTAATATCCAAATACAGGGGTTGTTTATTTTTATTTTTATCCAAATATATCTAGAAAGATTAATTAGATGAAATCTTTGTGTCCAAAAACTGAAGACATGTGTTGTCATTGATTATAAAAACCATGTAAATTTCAGTGAAACAAAAAAATGTAAATCCTGACAGAGAATGGATCTTGTGAAAAATAACAATTAAAAGTAAAATTGTGGGTTGCTACACATCTTTTGATTTTCATTCTAATGTTGACGTGACCAGAAATACTGTATACCTGGAAGTATATGCCTCTGTTTATTTTCATCCCTTTACAACAGAAACATTTTAAATTCATCCTCTTATCTAAGGGTGTAAATGAAATTGGCAAAAATTAAACAGCAGCAAATATTTCTAGGTATACAGTGAGCATAATAAGTTTTGAAATCTTAAGGCTAAACCTTTTGTGATAAAAAGGTTAAATAAATTAACCATACTTGTTAGAAAAGTTTTAGAAAGTACAGATATTTGGTTTTTGCATATGTAGTAAAATAAAATATTGTTAACTCTAATATTTTCCTTACTAAATGGAAGTAAATAAGTTTGGGTTTGTTACAGTCTTAATGTACACATTCTTTACATACATTTGTATTTTATAAAACTTGGGAGACTGTTTAAAAGGAGAGTTTGTGTAAGCTTGCATTGGAAAGACCTTTACAATCTAAACATTGAGAGCATAAACAGAAAATGTATGTTGCCCCACAATGTATATCCTGATTTTTCTTCTCTTTCTCGCTTTTGGAGATGACAAATTGTAAAGTCATTTTTGTCAGATGTAGGAGGGCATATTTTGCTGTCATATTGAAATGCTTTCATTGGCCCTGTGGATAGAGTTTTTGCCTTACAAGTTGGAAGCCAAGGGATTAATTATGGATCCACTTGTATAAAAATTTAGGAATATTCTTACTTGTGTTTGAGAATATTCATAACCTGGCTTAATCAGCCAATCAGAATTCAGGATTTGCTGACATTGAGTAAAATTTTCAGACTATAGTAAAACTGTTTTGAACAGGTTTGTCCCAGTCCTGGTCACTATAAAGACTTCTTTGGTACAACAAGTGACTTCCTTCCCTAAGCTCTTGGCCATAAAAAAAAGGAAATGTGTGAAAGCCATGGGTCTTTCGATTGAGACTAAAAATTTCGGTCCAATGACTTATGTATGACAAGTAAAAAAAAAAAGTATTTAATGAAGGATGAAAGACAAATCCAAGTTACAATGTGTACTGGTGAAAATATCATCAGTTTATTGCAAGAAAGTTGGTGTTGAAGTGTTTTTTTCATGGAAATCAAGTATAAAAAACCAACAAGATTTTGATATAGCAAATTTATAAGGCAAAACACTTGTTGTTTTTAACAAAATGTACACATACTACATGAGTAGGCCTACTATTTCTTCCACATTTACTGATATTTATGTGCTATTTTGTAGCAAAAATTTAACACCAAATATTGTGTATTCATCACCATGACAACCATGATACTTTCTACATCTGATGTTTTCGCTAGAGAAAGAGAAGAAATATTGTTTTTGCTTCATGTAAATTTAATGCAAGTATTTTTGTTTCTCGAAAATAGTAAGTCCTGGTGCATCAAGAGTTGTAAATAAGAACTTTTATAATGTGTTTACAAACTGTATAGAACTTCTGCATAATATTTGTGTTGTGCCAAGATTAGCTGTTCGTATGGTTTTCCCCATCTTTATGTCTGTATTAGCGCTTGTTCATCATATTTTGTAACGTTATTTCTCAGATCTGATGGAAATCACATTGGACTTTTCCATCCCGTTTTGTCCTTCATTTGACAGGGTCTGTATAATCACAACATTTTAAAGTATATTATATTTATTTTCAATCAATGAAAAGTCCAAGAAACAGGATGTAACAAAAGTGATTTTCATCAGATTTTTTGTTAACATTAAATAATCATTATTTATACTGTAATATAATTACACATACTTTGATGAGCCACAGAAAGGGAGCATTTGGTAGTTTTCAGTATAAGAACTTTTTCTTCATGTCCATAAAAGCATCATTTTGAACATTGGGAACACTTAATTTTTTATATACGTATGCAAATTATCATCTTTTAGGACATTTATTTTTTACTGAATCTTGGTGCTTTTATTGTGTTCATTGTAGTAGCTTATTTAAGGTCACACCACACCTATCTCAATAGGAATTAGTTGAAAATATTTTTTTGTGTTATAACAGTCCCCATCAGTAGTAAATTCATATAGAGTATTTTTTATTTTACAAAGAATACTTTTGAACAATAAAATCATTGTGCTAAAGATATACTGATGTCATTAATTCATTGTTTCCATAAGCAGACATTTCCGTAAGAAGACATTATTTATTGAGTAAGTGGAACCTCCATAGGGGAGTGTTTACAGCTTTATGCTTTAAACCATGAAGTCTCTCATCTTAAGTGGATGCTGGTTAATGTCCCACTGGAACCTAATCCGTTTGTGAGAATTTACAGAAGGCTGGTGGTCTTTTCAGGGGTACATTATAACCAGGTATTCTCCTCCACCTTGAGAAACCAGTCCCCACTGTATAATTGATGACGAGTGTGGGGTAAAACACCATCAAAACAAATTCTTTAAAGTTACTGTCCCTATTTCTTGTGTATCTAAAGCAGATGTTCCACCACAAAGTCTCCTTCAGCCGTTCTTCATCACATGATAGCAACATCATACAATGGAAAAACAGATGTAACCCCAGCACTTAGAATAAAAAGAACTTTTAATGCTTGTCCTCTTTCTCTTAACAAGTTGAGATTTGAATCTAAAGCTTTGTTATGTAAGTAACAGGCAAGGAAAACTGTATGGCCAGACCAAGGATCAAACCCAGGATAGTCTGAATGCTAGCTGGATGCCCCACCTATGGGGCTATCTGGGCTAACACCAGCAGTAGTGCTACTCTTCCTCCCCACAACACCGCAAGACTTATAACACACAACGGTTGGTTATTTTGTTGGGCGCCAACTGTAATGGGAGGAAAACTTTGGCTTACCTGTAGGTCAAACCTAGTACCCTCCATATACTATCTGATACAGCTCTGACTTTAATACATGTCCTCTTATCCTCAACTTGTACTGCAGGTTTGAATCTAAAACAGTGTCCATGTACTTGACATGCACAGACATTAGCAGAGTCATGACCAGGACTTTAAGGAAACATTAGCAGTTTCATAACCAGAACACATCAGCCAGGTGATGAACTGAACTTGAAATATAAGAACCATTAGCAGAGTTGTGACCAAACATATCAGCTAGGTGATGAACTGAACTTGAAATATAAGCGACATTAGCAGAGTTGTGACTGAACTAGTTGTTTACTGTCCCACTCAAGAATCTTTCACTTATATAGAAAAGACACCAAATGCCGGTGAAGGGCTTCAGACTTTGGCCTATGCTCGGCACCTGCGGCCATTCAGTAGTGAGGGTTCTTTAACATGCTGACACCTACTGTGACACAGGGTCTCGGTCCAAGGGACAGGAAATCAACCTGCTGCTGGCTGGCCTTGAACTCACGATCAAGAGTCGAGTGCGATACCAGCTGAGCCAGGCTGGCTCTCTAACAATGTTGGAGGTAATAATCTACATGTTAGTCTTAAATTCAGCCAGGTGATTTACATGCCTGTGCTATCCAGTCATGTATATTGTAGTAAATATCTAACTACTAAACTAAGGTCCAAACATTGATTATACAGGTACATGTATTACTATATCCTGTTAGGTGTTATTCAAAATAACTGCTGAACATTCCAAAATGATACACAGGATTTCATGTATCACTATTTTTCAAATGCTCACAGGAGAAACTATACTTTACAAGCACATAAAATAAAAACAAGAACCCAACAATTAGAAAAATAAAGATTTATTCCTGCAAAAAATATAAACATCAACAATTGTAAAAATAGTAAAAACAAAACATGATATGAACACAATTGTGGATTCTGCACCCCTCCCATCAATCATTTCTCAAATTAAATGCATATTGGCAAACAATAATACTAGATATTCAGTAATCAGTTTCCTTGTTTGGTGTAAATACTAAAATTAATTATGAATCCAGTCTATGTTGCTGAAATAAATTGAATATTCATCCCAATAATGACATTAAAAAAATCTCTTGTTTGGCATCACCTGAAATTATAAAAAAAATTCCTGAAAAAGATGAAAATGATATGTTTATTTGATTTTGAATGTCTTTAAAAATGAATCTACAACATAATTGATCTAGTTTCAAATTTGAAACCATGAAATCTGCCTTTGTCTTCCCCATTAAAACTTCCGCTGTCATTAGTTTTACAAGAGTAATATAACACACACATCAATTTCTCAGTTATAACAAGTAGCCAGTTGTTTATGATAGCTTTATACAAATCTAGGGAAATTGATGCGGCTCACACTCGTGCTAACTGGATGTGAAAGCCATGACATTTAAAGAGTGATGCTTTAGTCACTCAAGTAGGGAGGCCTGGTACAGTCAAATTCATTCTCTGTAAATAATATCACCCTTCCACTTTATCATCATACATATTGTCCCAGTGGCCTCACAAAAATTACACTGTTTTGTGTCAATTTTGCTGTGGTTTTATTTACCAGTTATTGTTTACAAGTTAACTTAAGAAAGAACACCCAAACCAGTATTTAAAGTCATTTATCTTTGACCGAATTTTAACCTGAAAAAGTACAAATAAGAAGAGTAACTTCATGCCATATGAATTTTAAGCAGCCTTTAGATTGGCAAGTTCAAATATACTGTAAAATTAGTGACAATTATATTACTTTTTTATTGAAAAAAAGTTGACTTATTTTCTCCTGGAAATATAGGTATCTGTTCTGTGTTTTCTCGTCCGATGAAAAAGATCTTAAAAATCTTCATTAATCTTTGTAAATGGATGGAGTCATAAAAAAACACCATATGATGTATATGTTAAGTTTTAGGTAGTTAAAAAAAAAACAAAAACAAAAAACCAGCATTGCGATGATAAAACAACAAGACAGACCAGCATGCACATCCACACATACAACTTACAGTCACCATATCTTACAAGAATACTTCAAAATAACTTCACTAGTTTATTGTCTGTGTATTGCACTATATCTAAAATATACTTAAGTATGAATAAAAATTGTGATTTCAGAAAGATAGTAAAAGTAGACAATTTCACTAAGGAATAGGTATGGTGATATAAAACTATCATTCCATCATATGCATGTACTCTCAATGTCAGACTAGCACACAATCATTAACATTCTATCCCATACATCCCAGAAACAAAATGAGATTAAATTAGTAGTAGTCTATACAAGATCACCAACTTTGGTTTAAAGGAAAGACACCTTTATAGTAATATTTCTACACAGAAAATTACAAACTTGTACCTGTACTTTTAAGGCATATTTCTGTTGGGGAGATTGCAATGGAGGCATTTAATAAACGTTTGGACTTTCCTATCAAAATACAAATACCATCATAAGCTCATACAACCCTCAACATGGCCTGTTCGACCAAGTGAAATGATAAAACATTGGTAAATCAAGACTATTACAATGAAATATGTCTTATCATTTGCCACAGAAAAAAAATATATTCCATGAAGACTTGTCAAAAGAGGTTAAATTCAAACTACAGTCAACTCCACTTATAACAAAGTGGAAGGGAGATAAATTTAAACCTCGTTACAGCCAGGTTTTGTTATTAGGATTCATAGAGTGTAATGAAATAAATGTGTGAGGAAGAGATATATCCTCACTATAGCTGGTATCTGTTGTATATAGTCTCATTATAAGTGGGGTTGACTGTATTTAACTAAATGGTTTTCATATGGTTTCTAAAGACAGGTGGTCTCTCTCTAATCAGTGGTCGATCAAGACAGGTTCCACTGTATTACCCAGCACATTATATCAACAATCATCCATACACCATGTGATATCCTAATGTAGTGATACCAGTATATATACAATGTGTATATGATATCTACATGTAAGGAGTCTGTTACTGCAGAACTGATATCAGTTTTTGTATTATACAATAATTGTTACAACACAATTAAATGACAGACATTTTACTGTCTTAGCTAGATCTTAATTTTCGGCATAAAAGTATGCAAAAAATGTTTCTCACTCAGGAAAAAAAAAGAAAGTTTCGAGAAAAGCACATGGAGAAACTATTTTCTTGGAAAATTGTCAGTTGTATCTTGAAACAATTTCTGAGATAAGAACATAATCATCGAACTAGCTTTGCATTTACAAATAATATTGAAAAAAAATTCTGTCTTGTACTTGCAATTGAATTTCACATTACACTGTATATCTGTGTATCGTATTATTATATGATTTATATTTATATAATATAATTATTACATTGAAGATATCTCACACAGATTTTCTATCACAGATATGTACTCACAGATGGATAGTACTTGGTAATTTGTATATCAATCTGCACTGTAAAATGCCATGTGTCAGTTGTATCTTGAAACAATTTCTGAGATAAGAACATAATCATCGAACTAGCTTTGCATTTACAAATAATATTGAAAAAAAATTCTGTCTTGTACTTGCAATTGAATTTCACATTACACTGTATACTGTGTATCAATTATTATCATTATATTATAATAATATAATTATTACATTGAAGATATCTCACACAGATTTTCTATCACAGATATGTACTCACAGATGGATAGTACTTGGTAATTTGTATATCAATCTGCACTGTAAAATGCCATGTGTTAGTACCATGTATGAAGTTGAAAAATACCAGGAAATGGTAAAAGTAAAATAATCATAATCATAATACTAACAATACATCATAATTAGAATAATAATAATAATAATAATAATAATAATAATAATAATAATAATAATAATAATAATAATAATAATAATAATAATAATAATAATAATAATAATAAATAATAATAATAATAATAATAATAATAATAATAATTATAATAATAATATAATAATAATAATAATAATAACAAATAATAATAATAATAATAATAATAATAATAATAATAATAATAATAATAATAATAATAATAATAATAATAATAATAATAATAATAATAATAATAATAATAATAATTATAAAATATAATAATAATAATAATAATAATAATTATAATAATAATAATAATAATAATAATAAAAAAAAATAATAATTATAATAATAATAATAATAATAAAAAATAATAATAATAAAAGCAATAATATTGATAATAAAAAAATAATAATTATTGATACTAAAAAAAATGATTATATTGATAATAATAATAAAAATACTTGTAATAATAATAATAATAATCATAATATTAATGATTATAATAAATCAATAGAAATAGATAAAAAAAACACATAGAAAATCAGTGTCTTATTCATAATCTTGTATCTACAAAATCTGATCACCTTGGAATTCATTTTGAAAATTCCAGACATGAAATACAATATCAAGCAGAGAAATTTATACACAAAATAACTATCCAACTGGAGTTTGCATCCTGTACTACCCTATGTCTTTCTGATACGCAAAGTCCATATTTAACAACTGATTTAGTTGGTGACTAAAATCAATTTACAATTAAAATGGACTCCATTATTGGTTCCACCCAATTGACACTGCTGCGATCTAATAAAAAACTTATCTCTAACCACTCCTGTTATCTGATGTAGTGTATTTTGTTCCGATTTCTTCAAGAGGTTTATACTGGACACTTCCAAATACTGAAGTATAATCCAACTGTAAGATACTGTTGTATTACTATAACATCTAAATTTACCTTACTGTTGTTTTACTACAATAGCTATACAACAGTATGGTGCATACAGATGTTACAGTAATACAACAGTTTCATACATTTAAATGTATAACATCTATTGTACAATACTGCTGATCAGAAAACGGGAGTGATCAGTGATTGGTTTTTAATTAGATTAACACTGCTGGACCACACTGAGGATGAATGGTGTAATGTTATCTTCAAATTATGCACAGTTTATATACAGATCCTTAGAACCTGACAATATAACATCTTTAACTCTTTCATAATTAATAGATTTGGATACAAGCGGCCACTCTCTCAGAAGGCACACATAATAAAGTTCATGAAATTATAAACAAATACTTTAACTGCTATAGTAAAAGAAAACATGTTATGCCAGCTCAACATTTCTACATGAATTTTAAAGTACACATGCAGTTAAGAAAGCATAGCTTTCACATCACATTCTCTCACAAGTATTTATCATAAATGTTATGGTTCAACAATACGGTGTTACCAGGATGTAAAACATCAGATTTACAGGATATACAGAGATAAAACAAAGATGTATATTAACAACATCTTACATTGTTTACATACAGAACACTCAGGTGTTCATACAGAAATCATAAATACATACTGCATCTATATGGAAAATGTGTGTAGTGTATTTTGGTTTACTTTTATTAATAGGTTCATGCTGGAGGATGCTTCCAAATACTGATGTATAAAACTAAGTTACAATATTAAATGTACGATACTGTTGTATTACTATAATATTTAAATACATGTATATCTGTACTCCTGCTATAATCCAAGACACTCACTGACTGAGACTGGACACATGAAGATGGTATATATTCCATATACTGCTTCCACAAAAGGTATATATAGCCGAAGTCACAATATAAATCTTATGTGTCACAGATTAATGACGTCAGTATTGTACGATTCATTAAGGAGAAATAAAATGTGTAGGCCCTGTAGACTACTTTTATACATTGTAATATATATTTATGAAACACCATTTAAAATGTTAGAAAACATTACGAAAAGGGCAGTTGTACAGATATAAATCTTAGTCTTTGTTTGACCTAATATGGGATATACACGGTCAGTAAATTCCATACAGGACTTCGCTTTCGTCCCATATGGAATTTACTGATGGTATATATCCCACATTAGGTCAAACAAAGGCTGTGTAAGTTATAGTATGATGCTGTGGTATTACTATTACATCTATATACGTTATCCTCTCATCTATAGACCAAAATTAAATCGGAGAAAACATTTTCCAGGTATGCAGTAATCTATCTCAGAGTCTTGTTGAATTTCTCTTAAGCACAATATCCCTCACAAATACTGTATAGTTGCTTTTATTTGGGGGGGATTTAATTTCGCTATATTCACAGTCAAAGATATTTCCGCGAAATTAAATACCTGTGAATAAAATACCTTCCACTTATGAAGTATCAGAAAGATAATTCGCAACTAATCTTGCGCGGAATTTCCTTTCAGAGTAAGTTCCTTTCAGAAAAACATGAAATTTTCTCTCCATGATATTAAACAACTATACAGTAATCTAACTCATTAATCCCTGTTGTCCCATTTAAACTCACCCAAATCAATAACCGTAACATCCATTTTCAAAATTCAAAGGTGACCAAGTTAGTATTGAATGTAAAATCATTTTGCCATTTGAATTCTAAATTATACACTCCTGAATTCTGAAAGTTGACTTTACCATTCTTTGAAATGGATGAGTCCAAATGTGTCTACAGGGGTCAATGAGTTTAGAAATTATTCAGGTTTAATTTCAGATGATTTATGGTGTTTGAGGTGAAAAAAAGACTGCATGATATAAATACTTCTTTTCTTCACCTAATTAAAGCACTAACCCCCTCAAGTTACATTTGTACCTGTCCATTTCAAATAATGGTAAGTCCTCTTTCAGAATTCAGGGGTGTATGAATAAAAATGTCATAATGATTTAACATGCTATATGCTATATGAACTTGTTCACTCCTGAATTATGACAGTAGACCATACTATTTATTGATTTGGGCGAGTCTAAATGTGACCACAGGGGTTGATGAGTTAATGGGTATATGGCACAGCAACAAAAGCATTGAAGGTAAAATCGCAGTTAACTTAATATCAGATTTTAAAAGTGAACAACCTGTTATATAAATGTATCTATTAAAACTATTGATACTGTATTTCAAGTCACAATTAAACTGGTATATGATATTAACAGTCAGAGAAACTGTATCCTGAAATACAACTCACAAAGCTATGAATTCTGATGATTTTCAAATTCTTATTTTCAAGTTATGTTTAAATATAAATATAACACAAAAATATTTAAGGATCCATGAAAATTAATTTTCATCACACATGGGAACTTAAGTGGAAATTTAAAATGATAAAATTCTTGCAATTTTTAAACCGATTCCATGTTAAGAATGACCTTAAAGACAAAATCAAAGCGAGACACAATAATATTTACAGTTCTATTCCTAACTTTATACAAAATTTGGCACTTCAAGTTAATGTGTATACCTAAAAATCCATCACCTATAAAATGGTTAAGAAACAGTGAATGTCTAAAAATAGTTCTATAAATTTGGCACAAATGATGGAGGTAAAGATATTTCAATGAATAAGTTGCCAATAGGGCTCCTAAAATTGCATTTGAATGACTTCGCTTAATTAGAATAGATAAAAAATTGTAAATTGAAAAACTGTCTCACAAAATAAAGCAATTACCATTTTACTACTTGTATGAATTACTGTCCTAACGTTTCATATTTCACAAGTTACCATCCCTGTTATAGTCAAACCCGTCTGATACCTCCACATGGCCATATCAATTAAAACTGGATGGACTGAATTGATAATAAAATATCCTATCAATGAAAAGAAATGACCAAAACATTTTTACATTTGTAACTGAATGGACTTGATGTATACATGGTTGCTTGCCTCTAAAGGCAATATTTCTCTATTCTTACCAATAGCTCAGAAAGGCAGGTTTGACTATATGTAGAATTGACTGTAATTTATTACAAATTCTGATAACACATATATTACTGACCCAAATGTAGTAAAGTGGAACCTTTCTTGAGATACCACCCCTGCTGCCACTGAAATGTGGTCTTACAAGACAGGTGGTCTCTTAAAAGAAATTCTATTCAAATGATTACTTACAAGACAGGTTCTATTGTATTATAAATGCTTCAAAATGTGTATATATGACACAATGACATATGGGTATATATCCTCATTTATAAAGGGTTTGTTAAAACCTTTCAGAGGATTCATATTTCCTGTACAAATATGAAGTTATCAAATACATACAAAATATCAACACAACTCTAAAATGAAAGCCACTATATAAACATAACTAAAACAATTTCACTATTTCTGAGCACATACTTTTAATGCAAAATATTTTATATGAAAAGAATTTACCAGTTTTGCATGTTCCACATTTTTTGTGGTCAATGTTAGAGAGAACATAATCAAAGACTTGCGGACTCTTAACCAAATTAATACTCACCAACCAGTTTAGCAAGAACTTAAATAACATGGGCTCAGTAGACGGTAAACTCACCATTCTCACAATTACAATGGTTTATTTTTCAGTGATAACACGGTAGTTATATTCAATAGACACACTGTACCAGATCTAGAGAGGTAAAAGACCAACACCTATATACATTGGGAAATGTTATTCGTAATTTCCAATCTAATTTTAAAATCTCATGATTGTTTGAGCTATACTGTAATATTTGTATTATTTTATAAACCTCAAATGCAATATTTCCTGAGTTGACACATGGTATATTCTACATGTATATAATCAATGCACCATATTTTTGACATGAAATCAGTTTTCACCCTAAACCATTTAATAAAACAAGAAGACAATATGGCTGATCTGATACAAAATCCTGCATTGTTGGCACTAATCCTGTACATCGAAGGGTGTTTACCCGCAACTGACACAGAAAACATTAGCACACAAATATATCATCCGTAAATTTCCTTATCCTCCCGTACTTCCTGTTGGCGTTTTACTATTTCTGCATTCCTTTTTTGAATAAGAAGAATCCTTGCATCCAAATCTCCTACAAATCATAGGAAAAAAGATCTATACAAATATAAAAGATAAATTAACAGAGAAATGATGATAAGTGATAGGTCAACATTTCAATACATGTATTGAGTTGATTATTCTAAACTTCAATCATTTCAATAACGTACAAATTCAGAATGAATGTTCTAAAAGTTCATGCCAAAGGGGATATAATACAAACTACAAAGGTCTCTGAAGTTTATAATTTGAATGTTTCCCTTTTTTTCTTTTTTATAAGAGCCAGCCTGGCTCAGTCGGTAGCACACACAATCGACTCTTGATTGTGAGGTTGTGAGTTAGAGTCTAGATGTATGGGCAGTACAAGTAGGTAAACCTGACCTCAACCAATCATAATAATCTTACCACATTACTTTTGATGTCTGGGCAGTACAAGTAGGTAAACCTGACCTCAACCAATCATAATACATCTTACCACATTACTTTTGATGTCTGGGCAGTACAAGTAGGTAAACCTGACCTCAACCAATCATAATACATCTTACCCATCATAATAACTTTTACTTTTGATATGGGCAGTACAAGTAGGTAAACCTGACCTCAACCAATCATAATAATCTTACCACATTACTTTTGATGTATGGGCAGTACAAGTAGGTAAACCTGACCTCAACCAATCATAATACATCTTACCACATTACTTTTGATGTATGGGCAGTACAAGTAGGTAAACCTGACCTCAACCAATCATAATACATCTTACCACATTACTTTTCATGTATGGGCAGTACATGTAGGTAAACCTGACCTCAACCAATCATAATAATCTTACCACATTACTTTTGATGTCTGGGCAGTACAAGTAGGTAAACCTGACCTCAACCAATCATAATACATCTTACCACATCATAATACATCTTACCACATAATACATCTTACCACATTATTTTGATGTATGGGCAGTACAAGTAGGTAAACCTGACCTCAACCAATCATAATACATCTTACCACATTACTTTTGATGTCTGGGCAGTACAAGTAGGTAAACCTGACCTCAATCTTACCACATTACAATACAAGTAGGTAATACAATCTTACATCTTACCACATTACTTTTGATGTCTGGGCAGTACAAGTAGGTAAACCTGACCTCAACCAATCATGATACATCTTACCACATTACTTTTCATGTATGGGCAGTACAAGTAGGTAAACCTATTATATAGGTAAGAATTTACCTATCTCTGATAATATTACATATGTAAAAATTTACATGTGTCTGATAATATAACATCTATAAGAATCTACCTACATGTATGATATGTAAGACGTCTTTTCTTTTATTAACTTCAGTGACAGGTTTGTCTTTACTTTCTAATTTGAAATATGATTTAAGTTGATACCTTTATTTGTGTCTTGACTACTGATGAGTGAGGTCCTGTTTAACTTGATTCTTTTTCTCGGTGATATATCAGAACGATCTACAGATGCCTCAGATCTTGATTTCCTAACCACGACAGTATCTGCATTATTTGATATATCTTCTTTAGCATGTACAGGTAACCCAAGCCTTGAGTGGACAGATACTCTGCTACTTCTCCCACTGTCTGTTGGCAATTTTGATGACTTTTTAACAGTTGGATCTGTTTAAAAAGAAAAAGAAAGTACAAATTATTGCAAATAATATATATCCGATTTTTTTAGTTTTTTTTTTCATTTTATTTCACATTCTATCATGGAATATTTTGCTGATGCAGACATCACTATGCCATAAATTTAGACCATCATGTTGGCTGTTAAACTTTGACTAATAAAGTGAGTATTCAAAGCTGACCATGATACAAGATTGTCTGTTTTAGGTCTTCTAAATAAAAAGACTCCTGACTTTTACTTTTTATGTGGAAGCTTAATGATGGGTAATCAGTTTTAAATCATATCTTAAATTCAATAGCATCCAATATTAGGAATGTACCTGAATCAAATGTTATTCTGACTACTGGACTGTCTTTCTCTGATTTGCTATCTTTGGTGTTTCCATCAGATAGGTCATTTTCATCTTCAGACATCTTTTTTCCTCTGCGTATCAAATACCTTGCGTCCATTTTTGACCGTGTGATACCTGAACACTGTTCTTCCTCCTGATCATGAGCTACAATTATTCTGTCACTTCTATCACCTGATTTGCTATTAGAAGCACTAACACTGACTCTCAATGGCTTCGATTTGTTACCTTGGATACTCGACATCACAACACTTGTCACAAATTTCCTTTTTGTTGAACTGTCATCACTATTGTCACTGTTTTCTTCAATCTCCACAAACCTTTTCCGTTTTCTTTGATTGTATCTTAATTGATCTCTTTCTTTATTACCAGATTGAAATTTATCAAAGTTTGAATTTCTTTTATTGAATTTTTCATCATTTCGGTCACTCATATCATGTTTTTCCCTTGCACTTTGTTTTTTATCTTTTGATCTACTTTCTTTTTCATTGTCCTGTTTTCTCTCTTCCTTCTGTTTAGCATCTCTTTGTGCTCTTCTAGCCTCTCGCTCTTTCTCTCTAATTGCCAGTAGTCTTTGACGTCTTTCCCGCTCAATATCATCCCTATTTCTCTCTGATGTTTTTGCTTTCTTATTTCTCCAGGACTCCTCATCGGAATCACTTTCACTGTCATTTATCTGGGAATCTATATTATTAGTGTCACTTTCACTATCCGAGTCCTCTTTGCTCCGTTCTGACTTAACAGATTCTCTACTTTTTCTTTTATGTTGAGTTATTTTTGCACTTTTTTGTACAGTATCTTGCTTTATCTCATATTGTTTCTTATTTCCTTCAGTTTTTAGAATCAATTTTTTCTCTACTTTTACTCTATCTTTTTCCTGTACAGGAACATCATTTTCTCTTTTTTTCTTCTTTCCTTTGGACCTTGGAATAATACCTTTAAGTGATATTGTCTTTTTATTACTATTTACATCAACTTCCTTTGCACTTTCAAATTTCCTTTTTCGTGCTTCTAACAGGTCATCTTTCCCTGTGTCACCCTCTTTTGTCTCAGACTTACTGCTTTTCTTTTGTTCAGTAATAGATTTCTCTTTCACAATTGCTGATTCTTTTTCTTTCACCTGTGCAGAACCTTTTTCTTTAATAGTACCGGTAAGTGGTGGTTTATCTTTCACTTTAAGAGATTCCTTTTCTTTTACGTCCATTGATTCTTTTTCATTTTTCTTTACAAACTCTTTGTTTCTCACAGAGCTTGTTGGTTTGTTATCCGAGAGAGTTTTATTTGACACTGACTGGTGCCCAGCAAGTTCTAACAGTTTGTCAATAATTCTAGGCTCTGCAGGAGACCTTGACCTTTCTTTATATGAAGATCTAGAAGCACCATGAGATGGATACTGTCTTTCAAAAGGAGACCTTTCTCTTCTACCAGGGGATGTACCCCTCCTTTGTGGAGACCAACTATTCCGTGGAGATCTGTATCTACCTGGAGACCTTTTTCGTGAATTTGGTGATCTATTCCATTGCTGATATGGTGACAAAGATCTTCTAAATGGTGATCTGCTTCTGCCACGTGGTGAAAGAGATCTTCGACCTCTCCCAACAGGTGAATATTGTCTATTTCTCACTGGTGAAAGTGATTGTCTAAATCCTGGGGATCTCCCCCTGTTATAGTAAGGTGATTTTCTGAATGGTGAACGACTCCTTCTTCGAACAGGTGTAATTGATCTCTCACGTCGTCTTGGAGAAGTGTTCTTCCTCCTGGACGGAGAGAGAGAACGATTAAAAGAAAATCCAAATCTACCTGGTGACACAGATCTTCTGTAATAAGGTGAATTTGATTTTTTATCAGTCCTATATGGAGGAGTAAATGATCTACTTCTTCTTCTTCTAGGAGAAAAAGACCTGTTTCTTCCTCTTGGAGATGGAGATCGACTTCGACTGTACTTACGTGGAGAACGAGAATATCTAGCCCTTTGTCTAGGGGAAAAAGACCTACTCCTACCACGTCTAGGAGATACAGACCTACTTCTTGGTCTCCTTGGTGATAAAGAACTATTTCGGGGAGACAACCTTCTTCTTGGGGATCGTGAGTAATGTTTTCTTGGTGGGGAAGTGGACCTCTTTCTAGGAGAAACAGATCTCCGTCTTGGGGAATGTGAGTAATTTTGTCTGCGTGGGGAAACAGACCTTTGCTGTGGAGAATATGAGTGATTTCGTTTCGATGGAGAAAAAGCTCTTTGCTTTGGTGAATATGATCGATTTCGACTTTTCACTGATTGTCTATGTCTTGTTGGAGATTTACTTCTGTTTTTTGAAACATTTGATCGATCAGATGACACAGACCTGCTGTGAGATCGCCGTAAAACAGATCTATTTTCTGATGACACAGATCTGTTTCTTTTTTTCCAAGAAACCTTTTCACCACTATCTGTTGATGAACGTCTGTTACTAATGATGCCATTGTCCTTTATATGACTAGAATTTTCACCTCTACTTCCAGAGGAAAATGTTCTTTTTCTGTTGTTCAGTGATACTGAATCTTTATTTTCATCAGGTAATGTTCTTTCCTTGTTCCCTGAGGGTTCAAATTTTTCAGCATTATCTTGAACTAAACTTGATTTTGAATCTGACAATGAATTTCTTCTTGAACCATTGAAAGAACTATTTCGAGAACTTGATCTAGACACAGGTGGTGAACTAGCACGCGAACTAGCTCTAGAATTTGACTTTGACTTGACAATACTTTCAGACAGTTTTCTAACCCTATCTTGCGGTGAATTATTTCTTGAGTTTTGATTTGAACTTTTAGCACTTAATACTGATTCTGAATCAGACTGATCAGAGTCATTACTTTTCTTGCCATGCGACCTTCGACCTGTATAATCAGGAGATGGTGATCTAGACTCCTTGTCATTCAATATATTACAGGTGGGTTCTGAATCACTACTTTCATTATCTGAATCACTGTTTTCATTACTTTCATTTTCACTGTCAGACATATTCTTATCTGAATCCTCATCTTTGTCAGAATCATGCTTATCACACTCTTTGTCAGAATCGTCACTTCCCGTTTGTTCCTCAACTGAATCATTGTCACTGTCTGTGTCTTCATATCGAGAAAATTTATCCGACACTGAAAGTAAAAAGTTCAAAAATAAAGTTATGGAAACCAGGGTATTAAAAATCCACTCGCCCGCTCGCATTGGCGAGTAAAAAATTGTTTCTGGCGAGTAAATATACATAATGAACTCGCCTGTGTGGTGAGTGCTAACGCCCTACAGAAAATCTGTTTTCCTTTTAAATTTCGAAACTGATCCATTTCCTTCAATTTTAAGTTCAAAATACATTAAAATAAACAATTAGAAACTTAAATAATCATTTTATTGGCAATTAAACACTTTAATCTTTATCTTCATGGCCCAAAATGTCACAGATCACACATCGTGTGTTGACTGCTGTTTCTTGCAGTTTGTGGAGGAAGTGGAAGTTGGATGTGTGTAAATAAAAGAACCAATACCGAACGGTCCTGAATTTCAGGATTTGGTAAAATAATCATAACACTATAATTTGTATAAAAGTTGAAAAATCTGAATTAAATGTGAGTGAATGATAAAAGTAAAAATAGTTACTCACTACTGTAAATAAAAGTTTTAATGAAAATACAGAAATGGATAGCTGTTGTTTTCATCTAACAATAGTGAAAGCTTACTTTTGTAACTTATATTGATTTGATTAAACACATAGCAGTAACATCATAAAATAGTAATAATAATAATAATAATAATTGATTATAGTATTAATAATGATGCATTTACAGATGATTTAGATGTAAATGCATCATTCAAAAACAATATATATTGTATATACATGTAAATTTATCTATTAAAATAACAATAACTTAAAAAAACAAAATTAAATAAAATATTTTTTTTCTTTGTGGGCAAACAGATTTTTATTGTGGGCAACCAAAATTTCAGTCAAGAATTTGAATTGTAAAAACTTAAAATAATAGCATACAAAAGATGTAAGATTTTCACACATTTTCCATCTTAATAAGTAGAAAAAAGACAATTTGTCAAATAAAGAGTATCATATCTGTTAAGTCATATAAGATCTATTTACTTTGAAAAATTTTTTATGTGCTTATAACACATTTACTTTGAAATACTACGTTTTCATACTTGGGCGAGTGCAAAATGAGCTCGGGCGAGTGGAAGTTATGTAATCACTCGCCTGAAGGGCAAGTGCTTTTATACAAATTTTTCGAACCCTGGAAACTTTCTCATATAGATATATAAATACAGCTGTATATAAACATATACACACACCATGGCAATGTTAAGTATACACTGCATCAAAATTTGTTTATTGTGTATTTAGATGGCAAATAACATTTGTCCTTGTCATTCAAGTTACAAGCTTTTGGCTAGTTTTATTTATGGTACCATCTCACAAGACTGAAGTGGAAAGTCCAGGGTTTGATTCATAATACCAGATCATAACAAAGACTTTAAAAAATAGACTATTTTTTGCCAAGCCCTTGTCATATAAAATGAAAGTCACAGGCCTTTTGAGTGAGACTTAAAACTGAGGCCCCTGTCATAGCTCCTTTTTAAAAGAACCTTAAACACATTGGTGCCATAGCACAAGTAAAAATTTAAAACATTTCCCCTTAAGCTGGTGACATCTCTGTATACTGTAAATCCGGTCTTATTCACGAGAATTTTATTTACGTGTAATTTCGCGAGAGCTCTCGTTCACGAAAATAAAATTATTGCATAATGAAGTATGATTAATAGTATGACAATATGGGTATACAAAATCGTGAAAATATCGTCTCATGTATAAATATAGAAATCATGTATTGCAAAAATAACGTCTCACGTATAAATATAGAAATCATGTATTGCAAAAATAATGTCTCACAAAAATTTCCGGATTTACAGTAAGTGAAATTTTCTTGGCATGATGTAAAACAACAATGAAATAAATATCTAATCATTGTGTACACTACACATTAGAGCTTAAATTACATGTAGTACCAAAAATCAATATTCCAATATTCATGACTATTATTAAAATCATATTCAAATATTTGTCTTTTCCACATGCATTTTTGTCTTCCATTCTTTAATTTACCCTTTGTATTTTTAGGCATTTTTAGTTTTCAGTTTGAATTTTTTTAAGGGCACACTTTTTCAACGATTTTTCAGTCATATGGTGGCAGTCAGTCTTTAATGGTGGAGAGGAAAACATGGTTACAATGTACCCGGGTAGAGACCACCAGTCTTCCACTGGCAAATTATCTCACAAAATCAGGGAGGGGGGGTTCAAACCCTCACTGACAAGAGGCGAGACCTCAGGATTTGAAGTGCGATGTTCTAACAATACGATCTATGAGGCTCTGTATTCTTAGGCAACAATGTGCATATTTAAACATCAAAGATTAAAATAATTTAAACATTAGTATATATGTATATTTGAAAATACAATTTTGATCTCATTAACTGAAGCAATACTTTTTAGGAGAAATTTTCAAATACCAAACTGATCGTATTCATGTTGTTTTGTGCTGGCACTATGATGCTACACTGGGTAACATACTGGTACTAGACGTGTGATTGAATATCTGAATTGTAATTTTGTATTATAATGTTCACCATTAACATACCTGTAGAATATAGATTGGAACATTTGTTTTAGTTCTACTGTACCTTTGTCTATATACACATGTAAATGACTTTATATAACCCAGTCAGTTGGGGTACGGTGTATGCATTCAGTGTCATTTATGTCGTATCATATTTTACAGCCTATAGATTGACGTTGTGGGGATAGGTCAAATCGTAGATTTTGGCAAAAAAAATCAGATTTAAGTATAAAATACTAAGGTCGAAGTGGAAAATAGGTCATGTCAGCAGAGATGAAAATATGGACAGGACAACACAAAAATACATTGTTTATGTTTGTTAACTTACGCTAAAATATTGGTACATATGTACCAAATAAACAGAGCAATATTTTACTGTACATCATTAGATAAGAATGTGATTTAAAAAGTTTACAAATACTATAGAGTTGTTTGTGTTGTATTTTTCATATCATACACCACTCATATTGCTCATTGTGTACTAATAGTGTACACATAAATCGCTACTGTTACCTACCAAATCATCATTAAATTCATATTGCCTTTGTAACTGTAACGTCAGCGACATCGATCCTTGTCTTATCCTTAATTTGCCTAAATTATTCTGTAGCTGTAATTGTCGAACAATTAAATACTCGAAGATGAGTGTCTGATCACAATCATCTGTGTGTTTGTGCATGTATTAACAACTTTTCAAAAATTTTCCAAACTTCTGAGAGCACCCAATTTTTGCAGGCCAAAATTTCTTTGCAAAACCAAGGAGAAAATTTGGAAAATATGAATGACAGGAGATTTCTTGTATATGAAAAATTCTAAAAACATTTAAAGTCAAGTATTCTCTAAATCAAAGAAATAAATTTCAGAAATGGTAAATAATCTAAATCACAAAACATGCCGTCCTATAAGAGTTATCTCCCTTACACAATATACATTGAAGAGTGAAGTTTACATTCAGATATTCGGGTATTCAAGATTACTCAGTAATAACCTGTACCTAAGTTTGAGTCCATACCTTTTCCACACAAAATTAACTTATAACCACAGAGACACTGGATGTAGTTCAGTTCTCAAACAGGGACTTTCTTTTGTACTCAGTTCAATTAATAAGCATGATACCTCATCAATTCCTCATTTTCATTCAATATAAATATTTATTATATACCTATCAATATTCCCAGTTTTGATACTGTTGATTTCACACAGTGTGATCTGACTTTCCGGATCACCACACTGTAGTTTTCTGAATCCATATAAGACCTCTCAGAAACTGATGATGTAGTAAACAAAGCAGGACTACTGTCCCCATTTCGCATCTTGTTTGATCAGATGATCTGCCCCTGTCAACTTGACGTGATCCAGCTCTTAGGATCAAGTTACTGTTATAATAATCTCGAAATCACATTCCTTACCTTTTGGTTTCGTTGGAGTGGATGATTGACTATTATCATCAGAGAGGCTGGAGGCCCATTTATCTTGGGGTCTTATCAATATTGATTTACTCTGTGATTTGGTCTCTATATTCTTCTCCACATCTTTTGGCTTTGGTGCTGGAGATACACTAGCTTCTGGAGTTAGGAGGATAAGATTACAAGTACGTGGAGGACCTGAAATAGTTTGATTTCCTCTACCTCTACCACGAAATGGACGGCGATTATTGAAAAATCCTCTATCTCCACCTCGTCTGTGACCATAGCCCCTTTTTGGAGGCTGAGAGTTGAAATTACTGTTGTTGAAATTACTGTTGTTGAAATTTAATGTATTCTGAAATACAAAATGTATGACATTAATGACTTGTGTAACAATATTCTGAAAATGATAGAACTGAATTCTTACTGTTTATCTCATCTTTGTTAAAAACTTTTATGTATATGCATCATTTGATTCATTACCAAGGACTCTCACACCTTATTTTGGGAATGTGGCCAATCTGGGGATAGTCAGATATGATAAGTCATTGCCATTGGCATTTTTTCATGAGCTGTAGTCTTTCAATACAAGCTGACAGCCAACAGATTCTGTCAGCAATTTTCAGGAAGTGCAATGTAAGTTGTCAGCAACTTTTTATTTTATTTCAGAAAGACTGGGAATTATCATTAATATATGGGGGAGAGTGTCACTTTTTGAATGGGAACAAGCTTAAATTTCTGCAGTAGTTGAATGAAAAAAAAAAACACTTTGTAAAGTGTAAGGTCAGGTCTAGTAAAATTTTCTGGTACTGGTCTGACTGGTCTAGTTCTTTTTAAAGTTAATGTTGAGCCCTGTATAATGTCATAAAAAAAAATCTAAAAATTAAATTTCAGCAAAATTCTTGCACAAAAAACATTTCTTTACCTAATTACAAGTACTATATTTCACCCATTAAGCACCCAGGGCACTACAAAAATCAGGAAAAAAGGGTGGGCGCATCATGGGACCAATAATAGTTATTTTCATATATGGCATAGTTGTAAAGTTGGTGTTGTTATTACCAAAGACACCTATAAACATAATTCTGTTACTTGGGGGCTACAGATAAACTGTTACTTATCAGTTATGGTTTTTCTGGTCAATATCTCTATGACAACCAGCTAGAAATGATTCTCCATCAAAAGGGGGTGGGGCACTTATAGGGATATGGGAGCTTTATGGGTCAAATATGGTAAACACATTAAATTAATGCATCAAATTAAATACAAGGGGAGATAATTGAGGAAACCATGCAAAATTTAATGAAAAAATACTAAAAAGACCTCAAAAATGCATAAAAAATTAATTGTTTGGTTTTCTATGAAAAATACATATTTGAATCACACATTCATGTAGATCACTCACAAAAAAAAACATTTTTTAACTCATGAAATGGTTCTGGAGATAATTTTTAAAGAGGGGAACTTTCTGGGACATATTTTGCCCCACCCTGGATCCACCACTGGGTTGATCTGGCTGAAAACTACAACTTTGGTAAAGGACCTTGAGCAATTGTTACCTTTTAAGTTTCGTCAAAATCTCTTACGGACGGAGGGACGACAGACGTGGAGTGATCACAAAAGCTCACTTGAGCCTTCAGTTTAGGGGAGCTAAAAACCAAAACACAACAACCCTAAAACCGGACAATTCCAGCATCTGAAACATGGCATATGCTCAGAATCATAAGACATATACTATGCAAATCTGCTTGATGTATGAGTAGTAGAAACAGATTAACCTGGCCTCAAATAATCTTTTTAAACAGTCGAGATATCGGAGCACAAAGTGTTACATAATTTTGATTTAACAATGCAGCTTGTTTCATGATTTTCCACCCATGTAACAAAAATTGAGATATTGTAGTAACATAATGCCAACCAAACTTTACCTGATTGCTATAATTAATATTCTGTGCTGCTGGTTTCACAGTTTCAATGGTAGCATTACTTGTCACTGGTTCATCTCTATTCCGTTTCAATGATGCCAATGCTGCTAATCTTAGAGCTTCTAAATCATCCTGCAACAACAAATGAAAGAAAATGATAAAGTGTAAAGCTGAGTTGTCGAGTTCCTCTTGTCTAATCCAGTTTGTCCATTCCTGACAATTAGAATGTACTGGCAATGTGTATGAGCAAGTATAGCGTATGTAAACAAAATTAAGCATTAAATTTCTATCTACATGTAAATTTTAAAATATACTAAATTCTGAATATTCTAATATAACAGTTGGATTTGGAATGCAGAAAATAAATAACTAGACTTACCTGGAAGAAATATAATCTCAGTATGATTGCTAAATATTTGGAAGTATGATAATTTTTAAAGTCAAAGGCTTGATTTATTTATTTATTCATTTATTTATTTTTGAGATTTGAACATTTATTAGCAAAATATTTGCATACCCAAATATTAATTTGAAGGTTTTTATCTTCATATTGTACCTTTTTCATTAATTGATAAGATAAAACAATAAATGATGACTGATAAGTTTACTAAAAAAATGAGATTTGTTAAAGAAAAATCAAATCTGCTTTTAAAAAAAAAAAAAATTACTAAGGTTATATAAATGTGTTTACTTTCATTACTGACACTTTATTAAATTCAATTCAATGTTTTACAAGAAGATATTATTATGTTTGTATAAAATATTATGTAAATGAATTAAAACATCGTTTTTGTATTGAAATCATCACAAATTTAAGATACATGTATAACACTGTTTAGTATGTGGAGTGCGGACGTCATAGAAGACACCACGATCCCGTTTCGCTATTTCTCAGCTAAATTTTTAAAGTAAAATCATTGAGGATTGATACAGAATCTGCATGAAATTAATATAACATCAATGATGTTAATCTTTGATAACTGTATATAGGACAGAACATATGGATAGTGATCATAGGTGTGGATGTTTAGTCTTTAGATATACAGGTAATCAATCTGTATATTAGGTACCTGTCCACAGTACAGGTCAATGTGTAATTACCGTCGGCACACGTCCAATAATAACACCTCTGTCTGGTCTAATGACATTAATTAATAAACAGGGTTATTAGTCCTTGTTCTTCATGACTATTTGGAAGATACAGGGTCTTACAAAACCTAGAATAGATGTCTTAATACTTCAATGATATGGAGGCGCCAGAAATTTCAAGTTTTTTTTTGTCACCAATTAATACTAATAGATTGAAAATTATGATTTAGAACATTCAATCCTGACAAAAATGTCTACCTATCGCCAGAAAATGGACAAGAAGTGGTAGAAATATAGGGAAATCAGTTGAAAATGAGAAAAATCGGTAGATTTTTTCTTGGCGGTAGACAAGCGGTAGATGAATAGAAAAATCAGTAGACTTGACCGGTATGGAGTTCATTATGAATATTTACTCGCCCAAAACGATTTTTTACTCGCCAATGTGAGCGGGCGAGTGGATTTTTCGAACCCTGTGACTGAATGACCGGGACATTTAGGCCTACATGATAAAAACACAAGCAGCACAATTTACCCAAAAAGACCCCAAAACACCCCAAAAGACCAAAAAAACATCCAAAATGACCCCAAAACACATAAAATGACCCCCTAAACACACAAAAACATTTAAAACGTAGCAATTTTAGCAATCTTATTATAATATGATGAATATATTTTATGACTGTAGATGCTTTTGACTTTGATAATGCTG
Organism: Atrina japonica; assembly: GCA_030159075.1. Classification (NCBI taxonomy): domain Eukaryota; kingdom Metazoa; phylum Mollusca; class Bivalvia; order Pterioida; family Pinnidae; genus Atrina; species Atrina japonica. The sequence continues at coordinate 2,170,649 of BROG01000019.1, read as the reverse complement.
TTTTATCCAATTTCACAATGTATTTCTGAAACCATAATATACATGTAGCCAGCATGACATTTTAAAATGTACCAGAATGATACCAATAATGATACTTTAATACATTTCATCATCACACGGAATAAAGAAATTTGACATTATGAAAAATACATAGGAATGTGAAAGCAAATCATTTTCATTTTACACATTACGTAGAATTTTTATTTTTTTATTTCTATATGAAATATTGACATAAAAAAATATTGAAAATGATTATTGATGCAAACTTATTTCGAAATCGTGAAAGCAAATAATTTTGGCGTGTTGTCCTCGACAGGGAGAAGACCCCAAACGATTTGGCTCTTCATTTTACTAAATGACAGTGTTCCGATACGTTCCATGAGAAATGTGATACAAAAAATCGTGTTCTGGTATTCAATTGTTTTTTATTTTTGTCCACCATTTCTAGCTGTATAATGAAAGATTTCTTTATACAGAAGAAAATGCATTGCAAGAAAATGATTATTGATGCAATTATTATATTTTCGATTCACCATAATTATTTTATTATAGTTTCATTATATCAATTACAATGAAATTTGTCTGTTTAATTCGTTATCCTTAAATTTGATTGGTAAAACTCGTGCCGCCGTAAAATCACTCCTTTTGGGGTTTTGTGATTTTGGCACACATACGCGTGTTTTCTAAATGATCCTCGACAGGGGCAGCAACACGACAGATTGCCCAAAACGGATTAAACTTGATAATGTGAGTAAAAAAGATATTCTGGACGTAAAAATAAATTTTGATGTTCTTTCGCCTTCTCCATAGGTTTACCTATGTATCATTATTTATACTTTCAATTTCATGACTTGTTCGATAGTCCTACTAAAAAAAACTTCGAGATATTGATGAGCTCTATAATGTGTAACACAAACTACAAAAAATCGTGTTCTGGTATTCAATTGTTTAACATTCTATGTAATTTGTCCACCAACTACTTCTAATGACAGAAAAAGTAGGCCTATTGAATTGATTTAGATTTCTCGTTACCTCTTCGTCTGACGCCATGTTGAATATGAAATCTCAACTGTATGAGAGTTTGCAAGAAAATGAAATATTTTCTAGAAACATTATTATTATCTATTCTGATATCACCATAATTATTTTATTATAGACTATTCATTATATCAATTACAATGAAATTTGTCTGACGTGAAAAAAACATCGCGTAATTCGTATCCTTAAATTTGATTGGCTACATAAAAGGAAAGGAGCCATTTTCAAAACTCACAGGTGCTCGGAACAACAATTACAAATCCGGGCTTACTACCTGGTTTGACGGTGGTTTTGTGGATGTCACCCTGAAATTGGCACACATACGTAAGAATTGATGCCACTGCAAAAATATTCATTGTTTTCTAAATGATTTATAAAGCGGCCCATGCCAGCCAATTTGTTTTTACAATTTAAGCCTTTCTAATTCTAGGGGCAGGGGTTTCTGAAGGAATTCAAAGATCGTACTAATTTTAGCCTGGACTGGTCTTGTTTTAAATTAGATATGCCTACATTTGTAGGGCTATGTATCGGGTTATAACTTGGTATAAAGCATGTGAGTAGTTAAAAAGATATTCAATATATGATTATATCGTAAAAATAAATTTTGATGTTCATTATATTACAATTTTTCAATACTCAGTCATGATAATTACTTCAAATCAAGGCAAGACGTCTGCCATTACGGAGTCTTTGGTTGGTGTCCATGGACAAGTGCATTATAAAGAGAGAAAAAAGAAATCTAGAGTTTAGAGTCCTATGAAAGTATATCTCAGTAAACATTGGACAAGTAAAAATTTATTTTGGGCAACCAATCTTTTTGCAAGTACTTGCCCAGGGACAAATGCATGAAAGTCATTTTTTTCACATCCCTGGTGTTTAAAGTATCTACATATAAAATGTAGGCCTCTGGCAATAGTCGTTATAATGTATGAAATAGAATAGAAAATGTTATGCCTAATTAGGCATTCCTACATGTCATACTGTCTCTAAAGATGCCCTAATCAACAGCAAAGGTGTGTAATCAATTCCTGATTATCCGTTAATTACATTTGAAACTCTGAAACTTTTACAGAGTGTCTTTGACCAGCGATATACCAGTAAAGCTTATCGCTGTTTTGACAAAGAATTGTTGACATTGGGCTGCTAATGTCATTAGTGATTAGTTTATGATCTTTTGTTCTCTGAAACAATGTTTCAGAATTCAATTGTACCAGTGATATATAAAGCCTAACACAAAATTTAAATGTCAATACCGGTATTTGTAATTTTTAAAATAACCTTGATATCCCAATTTTCTCTGTTAGCCCTGGCACCTGTTCTTCAAAATAGTAGGCTAATGCAGATTGTGAACATAGGCCTGTTTTCTTGATGCTAAACAAAAATTTCAAACTGAACAATGGTCAGAAATGGCAAATGATACTATTTACTTCATTGTAACTTATTTGTGACAAACAAAATCAAAATATGGAATTAATATTATGAGTAATGTCCTTACTCTGAGGCATTGAAAAAAGTAAAAACAGCTTGTATAAATTGTATCAATGATTGAATAGGGCCAGTGATTTTCCATTTCAGATTTGCTTTAATTCTGTTTTCAGTTATGATGAATTCTGGGGGTTTTTTTTGTTTTTTTTTTCATAAGAAAAAAAAAATAAAAACATACTTTAGATTAAAAAATATTTGACAATAGGCCCTACAGACTCATAATCATACTTTCAATAGTCTGCCGCACAAATTTAATAATAGATTTAAATGAGTAAGGGAAATGAATAAAACATACATGTATATGCAACACTGTATGTTTTTATAATTTTGAAATATTTGATAAGTTATTTGTAAGTCTATAGGCCTATACTCAAAAGTACATGTAGGTAACAAGTTTTGTTGGAAAGTGTACCCATAATTTCTAATTACTTAATTTTGCTTCAATCTGTGGTGTTTTATTTGGTGTTTTTACTTGAAATTAAATAAATTTATAAAGTAGATCTACATTATTCTACATGTATTTTATTTTTGTAGTATTTAAATTATTGTATCAACACTAGCATAATCTACACTTTGCTGACAGAATATGCAAAAGTAAACATCACTATCCTCATAAAGGTTCCATGGAAACTGATCAATCCATGCTGATGTATATATTTTTTAAATGGTAGGAAGTCTTCTCTTTTTACATACTTGTGTCTTCAGCTATCGTAGCTCGCTGTCGAAAACATCAAGGTGTAAACACATGTTTGTGTTGGTAACAAAAAACCAACTATCAATCGAGCAGTATCATATGTCATAAAAAGTTTGGATGGATTGTACACTGTGAATACTATAAATTACAAAAATTGGTATATATATTCAGAAATTGAACTAAACATTATGAAAACCTAATTCAATATATCAAAGTAAAGCTATTTTTGTTGTAGAAGAATCCAGATATCTGTCTGTACTGATGTTACGACAATGGAAATGACTGCATTTATTTTCAATGTATAAATCATTAAATGTAGGCTGATAAATCTACAAGATGAAATATTAATTGATGTAAAATATTGTGATGAAATATTGTAAATAAACTAAGAAATGAAGTTTATAACACGGAAATAACACACTAGTTCACAATTTAATAAATTCTACCTCATGTTGGAATTTTTAAAGACTTTTCAAAAACGCAAATTCTGTTTCAGATTGCCGAAAAAAACAATTTTTTTTAATAAATTCTACCTCATGTTGGAATTTTTAAAGACTTTTCAAAAACGCAAATTCTGTTTCAGATTGCCGATTCCGCGATTCTGTCCCTAATTGCTGGAAATCACTGGCCCTAATTAAAGAAATATTAGGTATTTTTAATTTTTACGACAATTTCAGTTGTTTTGTGATCTGAATAAAGTAATATTTCATAGCTTTATTGACTTACAAATGTAGCCCTCCACAATAAGGAGTCTATCTTGCCTGCACTTTGATGCAACAGTGACCTGATTTTTAGTTAGTGGTCATTTGCTATTTTATAATTACAGTGACACAAGATTTGTGCACCAGACCAGGGAAAGCCATGGTTGAACACAATAAATTAAAAATCATATCACAAACATAAAATACTGAAATAATTGCAAATATTTTGTTGTAAATTAATGTTAACATGTACAAAATGGCAAATGCCCAAGATAAAAATATACAGGTATGTTATATACCATTTTGGACTATTTCCAAATTTGATTTGAAATTCAGTATTGAGTAATAAAAATGTTGTTTCATTGGTATTAAGGGAACAGTAAAAATATTGTCCCTCTGTAGCTTGGTGAAAGGGAAGTCACTGGAAACTTAACCTTGACCTTAGGCTTTCCCACAACTTCCTTAAGCTTGGTGTCTTGGGACAATATTTTGACTTACATGTATCTCTTGACACCCATGAAATAACAAAACTGATGTCATGGATCAAGAGCCTTATATGTCAGTGGGCACGAAGAGGATAGGTAAGATGAAGTGATGTCATGGATCAAGAGCCTTCCATGTCAGTGGGCATGAAGAGGATAGGTACAATGAGGTGATGTCATGGATCAAGAGCCTTCTGTGTCAGTTCTAGTGGGCATGAAGAGGATAGGTGCAATGAGGTGATTTCATGGATCAAGCTAAACAACAGTAATGAATAAGTTGTGTATTTACTTGTAACCAATATCGTTATCAATATTATTTATTTTCAGTCACACCTCTACAGATCCTGAAAATACAGTACTGAAGCAGGATGAGCTCTCAATACTCGGAATTACGTGGTTTATACCACTTGCGTGAAACTATAGGCTCGGGTAAGTTGTAGGTCTTCAGATTCAAATATAATGATGTTCTGTTGAGGGAATGTTCCTGTTAAGACCAAAATAATTTTCACTGTTTTTGTACATATAATTTTAGTGGCAAAAATGCATTCAAATGAAAGTTTACTTTGCAATGATCGATATGTTTCTATAGTCTTAGACTATACCTCAGTCACAGTTTTTAGTTCACCTAAGCCAAATACTTGAGTGAGCTATTACTTCATGTCCATCCGTAAACTTTTTGCATTTTTGACTTCTTCTCTGAAACCACTAAAGAGAATTGGATGAAACTTTACAACTTACTTATCCAGTCCATTAAAGAAATCTCTCTCATCATTTCCTTTTCTGATATGTTGTTTGCATGAAATGGGAGGTCTAATGAAAACCAGCTTGGAGTCGCATGTAGAGCAGGGTTCGAAATATTTGTATAAAAGCACTCGCCATTCGCGCGAGTGATTACATAACTTCCACTCGTCCAAACTCATTTTGCACCCGCTCCAGTATGAAAACGTAGTATTTCAAAGAAAATGTGTTAAGAACTTAAGAGCGTATAAAATCTTTTTTCAAAGTAAATAGATCTTATATGACTTAACAGATATGATACTCTTCATTTGACAAATTGTCTTTTTTTCTAATTAAGTACTTATTATGATGGAAAATGTGTGAAAATCTTACCACACCTTTTGTATGCTCTCATTTTAAGTTTTTAGAATTCAAATTCTTGACTGAAATTTTGGTTGCCCGCCATAAAAATCTGGTTACCCACAATGAAAAAAAATATTTTATTTAATTTTGTTTTCTTAAGTTATTGTTATTTTAATAGATAAATTTTTATACAATATATATTGTCTCTGAATGATGCAGTTGCATCTAAATTAACTGTAAATGCATCATTATTATTACTATAGTCAATTATTATTATTAATATTTTATGATGTTACTACTATGTGTTTAACTAAATAAATATAAATTACAAAAGTAAGTTTTCACTATTGTTAGATGAAAACAAGAGCTATCCATGTCTATATTTTCATTAAAACTTTTATTTATAGTATTGAGTACGGTAACTATTTTTACTTTTATCATTCACTTACATTCAGATTTTACAACTTCTATACAAATTATAGTGTTATGATTATTTTACCAAATCCTGAAATTCAGGTCCGTTCAGAATTGGTTCTTTTATTTACACACTTCCAACTTCCACTTGTCAACAAACTGCAAGTGTCAGCTGTCAACACACAATGTGTTCTGTGACATTTTTGGCCATGAGGTAAAGACTAACATGTTTAATTGTCAATAAAATAATTATTTAAGTTTCTATTTGTTTATTGTAATGTATTGAAAATAGAAGGAAATTGACCAGTTTCGAAATTTAAAAGGGAAAACAGATTTTCAGTAGGTCGTCAGTACTCGCCAATGCGAGTGGGCGAGTGGATTTTTCTAACCATGTAGAGCTGTCATCGTATAAGGATGTCTCGATAAATCATGATACTGAAAACCTGACAACGATATCATGAAAATATATTCAAGCATCGTAATATCGCTGACTCCAATAGAAAAGAAATTCTTTATATTTACTATGTACATGTACTTGAGCTACATTGTACCTAAACAAAAACAAATCTCTTACATTGTTGTGAAACTCCTCAAAAATTTCTTTTTTAAAAATCTATTATGTGTCTGTCTTACTGAGAGGATATTATGTATGTAATAAGCAACAAACAAACACTGCTTAATTGGTATAGTTAGCAAGAATACTACTGATTTTAATTCTGTTGAATATCACAATGATATCGACAAATTCTCAATCATGATAACAGCTCTAGTCACATGTGAGTGACCACTCAGAGGTGTGCCCTATTTGATCAGTGATAATATGACTTCGATGAAAAATGAGAATGATGAATGATAAGTATTTAATTAGATTGGTGGCTACCAAATCTTATATTTGTCTGTCCAGGATTTTTTCCAACACTTTGGGGCTGTTGTCAGGGTCTAGCACCATAAAACCTAAGAATTACTAAAGTCTAAAAAATTTACTCAAATGTGGCAAATCTGATATTTGACTGGCAAAGCAAACCAATTTGAGAATATTCTCAGACTTGAGCAAATTCTCCAGTTTTATGTTGGCTGCTGGGCCCAGGTACCTTACAATTGAATTGATATTAATTGAGAAGAATCTGAATTGAAATTTGAATCACTGTCAACAGATTTAGTTGTTAGTGGTCCTTTTTTCCTTTGATGATGATAATTTCATTTTAACATCAATTACACTGTCACTTTCAGAGGATGTAAACCTTTTATGATGATCTAAAATGAGCAAATTGTTGATTCTTTTACTATTATATTTTCAGGCATTTAATTATGAATAGACTCATGAAAATTTTCAGCAAAATTTTAGGGAAATAAAGATATGATTTGTCTTTGGTACTAGGTACCTTTAGTGGACCCCTAGGGCAGGACAAATCCACTTTAGCTAAGGCAATTTGAAAAATATGGATGGCTAGCCATTGGGCAAGCTTAAAAAATAAAAAATGTTTTTAAAAATTCGTCTACTTTTATTACTACAACAAGTGTTAAGGGATCAGAGCAAGTTAAAAACCAGGCCTCGACCATAACATTTTGAGTAACTTGCCAAGCCGGTCAAATATACTGACATTTTGGTTGACTGCCATGAAAATTTTGTGTGCCCGCAAAGAAAAAAATATTTTATTCAGTTTTACAATTTAATAATTTATTGTTATTTTGATAGATACATTATAGATATAATGTATATTGTTGCTGAATGATGCATGTACATTTAAATTAATTGTTAATGCATCATTATTATTATCATTATTATTATTGTCTATCAGTATAAAAGTAAGTTTTCACTTTTGTTTATGTTTTTCATTAAAACTTTTCTTTTCAGTAATTGTTTTTACTTTTATTACTCACCTACATTTCAATTTTACAACTTTCATACAATGTGTAGTGTTATCCTCGTTTTAACAAATCCTAAAATTCAGTTCTGTTCCGTATTGGTTCGTTTATCACAAACCCAACATCTACTTCCTTTCTCCATTAACTGCAACACACAACATGTTCTTTGTGATTTTTGGCCATGAGGTAAAGACTAACATGTTTAATTGTCTATAAAATGACTATTTTAGTTTCTAATTGATTTTTTTAGAAATTAATTTTTAACTACAAATAACTTTTACACTTAACTTTTTGCATGAAGAATATTGAAACCAGTGTCTAGATACATCGACTAGTCTCCAGGATTCTGGTATGATAATAATTTAAATAATTCATGCCTGCTCTGTTTCCAATTCTCTCCATCCTGCGATAATGCAGGGATCAAAGTGAACAGAATATAGCTACTGAATTATTTGTGTTAGTATGATAATAAACTTTTAACACTCACCAGCTGGGCGATGATAATGTCTATTTTATGTCCCCCAGCACAACTTTTACTTGCATGGGCGACTGCTAATCCTATTCCCTGAATTACTGTCAGCTTGCCCTGGGCAAGCTGACTCCAAAAATATTTATCCATCCCTGACCCCATCAGCATCACATGATTCTTGCTTGCCAGGGCAAGTCTGTAATATATAAACATATCTATTGTTTATATTTCCAATACATCCATTATACATATTTAATCATCTCGTGTTAGGTGGTTTTGCAAAAGTGAAACTGGCATACCATGCATTGACAGGAGAGAAAGTTGCAATAAAAATTATGGACAAAAGATCACTTGGCGTAAGTATGGTTTACTTGTTTTATTTCTGTTCATTTCATTGGACGCATACTCTTAAAGCTAGTAGTTCTTTTAAAAATATCAGTTAACTAAATCCACCTTTGGTTATCAGGAGAATGTAGTTCATTTGAAAACATATTTGAAATGAAACAGTAAAGTCACATGAAATTCAGAAGAAAAAAATTGATTCAAATGTTATGCTGATCACACATGTCTAATGCATAGAAATGGAACTTTATAAAGTTGTTGGCTGCCATATTTCAAAGCAAAAATCACAAAATTTTATCAGTTGGTTGACACATGGACCTGTCATAAAGAATTCTCTATTTGCATATCAACTTGTTTTAGATGAACAAAACTAAACCTTGCTCACATAGGGACCCAGCAATTGTTTTAGGGGGGGGGGGGTTCAGGTGACCACAAAAGCCCCTCAGGTTACTGGTTACATAGATAATTCTAGTCCTTTCAAATGATCGAGGAGAAATCTTTCTGTGTAGTTAATTACAGGAAAACAATTTTAGCTGTATTGGGAATGTTTGCTTGTTGATTTCATTTTTGAATATCTTTCATTTCAAAGGATGATCTTCCCAGAGTGAAAACAGAGATAGAAGCCATGAAAGATTTGTGCCATCAACATATCTGCAAATTATTTCAAGTTATAGAAACAGAAAATAAGTTCTACATGATTTTAGAGGTATAGAACAAGGTTTCTGTTTATGAATAAAGCATTTGTATTTCACAACATCTAATTCAGGAATCTTGTTTTCCATTACAATAATCATTGTCCACTCACCCAATGAAGATAAGGAGAACTTTGAGTAAGTCTCCCTGTACAACTTTATAGTGGGGTGACATTTACATATTATCATGAAAATATGTCTGCATGTTAGAAATGTTTTTGTTTTCAATTTCACTGGTTACATATTACCAATGCATATTTACCATTTTCGACCCCCAATGTCCCAAACTTTAATTCACAATTTTTCCATACTACAAACTTGATAAAAAGATACAGTTTGGTGCTGTTTACCTAAATGTCTAGATCTATATAATAAACTTTAATTATACACCACTGATTAAAGTTGAGAGTGGGATATACTGGAATTGACCACCCCATAAAATGATTTTGTATTGTGGCCATTAATTAGAGTTATGACCCTTTATAAGAAAAAACAAGTTTTAAAACAATTTTATCTAGCTATGCATTCATATTTTTTAATAATTGTTTCATTTTGGGGGATGTTAGGTTTTTTTTCTTTCTTTCTTTTTTTTTTTTTTCTTTTTTTTTAAATTTTGAAGTGCCATTACTTTATATAGTTGTGCCCCTAAAATAATTTTGCATTAAAACCCTATTGTAGAGAGTTAGGCCCCTTTATATGAATAAATCTACGAAGTTTTATCGGTTCATGGCTTTGCTGATTACTAAATTACTTATTTGTAGTATTGCCCAGAAGGTGAATTGTTTGATTACATTGTATCCAAAGACAGACTCTCCGAGGATGAAGCCAGAATATTCTTCCGACAAATAGTTGCGGCCGTAGCTTATATACACAGTCAAGGTTATGCCCACAGAGATCTTAAACCTGTAAGTCATTAGTTTCTATTTTTCTCTTTAACAAATGTCAGAGATATCTATGCCAGTTTATAAAGAGGTTCTCTATATCTATGTCTCACTGTCATTTTTTTTACACGCCTGTTGAAAGACGGGTAGTATTATGTTACCACATTTGTGGACAGGCGCATTTCAATTTCTGCTCAATATCTTGTGCAATTTTCAATAGATTAATCTGAAACTTTATTAGAAGGTTCATTGTCACAAAAGTTCGATAACCAAAATTTGTTGCCAGTTATATATGGATTTATGGTCCCTTGAAGATTTGCTGAAACAGTTTTTGCTCATTAATTTGAGTAATTTTCAATGGATTAATTTAAAAAATGAGGTTTATTGCCATAAAGGCTTGGCCAAGTTTGAAAACCAAATTTTTTTGCCAGTTATATACAGATTATAAATTGCCCATCGACCCATGGTGGGCGTATTATATGCGGTATCCTTTTTTTTTTTTTTTTTAATTTTCAATCTTGACCTCCTGAAATGAACATAAAGATATATTTGAGTAATAAAATACAAAAAATCAAAGACCCTCAACCTCAAAATAGACCATTTTCGAGTTGTCCGATTCTGTTCAGTTTCGTCACAATAGTTCGTACTTAGACTATGTGATGTCATTTGAAAGTTGGGCATGGTCAATTCAGGTTATGTTTTATTTTCATTGACGATATTTGGCAATATCTTATATCACTTCATCTGCGAGGAATTAATTTTTGTTAAATTATCGCTCGTAAATATGGAAAGTGTCATCACTTTCCTGTAATCTAATTTTCATATCTTGCACCTGTTACTTCATGATATTAATATCTCTGGCCATAGAGGCGATAAACTGCTTATCCGGAATATAATGATGCCTTACTTTGCTCTTTGAAACCGCACTCTGTTATGACGAAATCATGACGTAACAAGACAACTCAAAAATGGTCTATTACAAGACACAGATTCATTTTGTGTACTATGATGAGCAGAATTAAGAATGACTTGGTACTGGATATCATACTGTAAGTTTTTAGGAATATGATTGATTCTTTAATTTTTCTGATATTACGTTTTTAATTTAATTTCAGGAAAATTTACTACTCGATGAAGAACAGAATTTGAAATTAATCGATTTTGGATTATGTGCCAAGCCAAAGGTAAGAATTTTTTGTATCCTTGTGCAGTAAAGAACATAGGATTGAATTGAGTTCTTTTATGCACCCGTCTTAAGAGGGAGAAGATACGTTTAATTGTATTATGTTATACCCACTGTCTGTTAACTTTCCTTGTCATCAATTTAACGCTTTCACTTGGACCAGAAATATAATATACATCAGACATCTGTCAAATAAAATTTCATTTTGTAGTATTTTCATGCAGAAACTTCTTCATAGTTACAGGAATGAATGGACAACATCCTGAAATATTTTATTTTGTAGCAAGGGGTTTCCTACATATTTTGAACCATGAAGTTTCTCCCTTCTGGTCAGCATAAGTTTGAGTCCCACTGGAATTTAAGCTGATTTTTGTGGAACGTTTGCCAGTTTACTTGCAGGAGGTCATTTTGGGTACATTGTAACTGGTCCTCTCCTCCACCATTAAAAACTGGCTGCCACCATATAATTGAAAGTTGTAGAGTGTAGCATAAAACACTATTCAAATTTAAAAACCTATTTTGAAGTGGGCAAAGGGTACATGACAGTATGTCACTCCATTACTTTTTGTCCATGAAAACATTTAAAATTATTTTCAGCATAACTCTGACATGATAAAAACCGAGAGAATAAGATTTGAAATTTGTTTCAGAAAATTGGGAATGTTTTAGCAGAAAATGGGGAAATATTGGCAAATAAATCCTGTATTATATTATCACATATTTTGTTAAGATTACAGGGAGTTACGGAATATCCTAAAGTATTTGATTAAGTAGTCTCCTAGTGATTTATCTTGTTCTGATTACAGGGAGGTATGGACAATCATCTGTATACATGTTGTGGAAGTCCAGCTTATGCTGCACCAGAACTGGTGTCAGGCAAAGAATATTTAGGCTCAGAGGTAATACAACTTTCTGTTTTCATGCGTTCAGACCATCAAGTGATTTTGCTTAAAGGGTATTCTTTTTCTTATTTCATTCATTAGTGTTAGATTTTCTGTACAGTGAAGCTTATCTTATCAGAAATCCATTTTGATATAAATTCTTTAAATCAAACCTCTGTTGAGACTGCCTGTCTTGGAAGATCACATTTTATCCCATGGTTCAATTTATACCACACGAGTGGAAATTTCCTTATCCACTCATCTCACACATGTAAGATTATGTTATCCATGGATTTATGTGGTAATTTCTCAAATCAGTTTCTCTCATCTTCTCAAGCCAAGGTTTTCTGATTCACTTCATTCCTCATACACCTTGACAGATTTGGCCAGTATATTGTGACTTTGCAGCGACGATTTCCATTAGCCTCAACTACCGTTGAATGAGCTAATTAGAACACGTCTAACAATTGATCACACATCGATAACATGATAAAGGGGAAGTACGTAAACACAGAATAATGGCAGCGTGCAGGCTATGCCACAAGTCTTTTTATTGGCTGGGCCAGTGTCAGGTCAATTTCAATGAAATTTTAGATTGGCGCTAGATGTTGCCACCAGTGACAGCCAAATATGAAATGTAATCTGTCAAAGTGTATGAAGAACGACGTGAGTCAGAAAACCTTAACTTGGGAAGATGGGTTTCTCTATACAAGGTTATTTCATTGCCCGATACATTTTGGCAGATATGTTCTTTTAAACAGGCATTTGATGTAAATTAAAGATATAGAAATCCACTGCCATCTTATCAGACTCATGGAACTAAAATATTTTTTCTAAAGTCATAAGTTTGTTGTCAAATTTATTTATTTTTGTTGTTGTATATCATAGCTTTTCTCAAATTTCTGTCAAATAATGAAATAAGATACTGTAGATATTCAGATAGGAGAGCTGCCAAATTCTTTCTTGGTGTAATTTGAGATATTTTATTATTGTAGGCTGATGTTTGGAGTATGGGAATACTTCTGTATGCTTTGCTTTGTGGTTATCTCCCCTTTGATGATGATAAAATTCCATCACTATACAAGAAAATTCAGGTTTGTTGAGATTTCTAGCTAAGGCAAGTGACTTTACAAATGTGTAAGTGAAAAGAGGATAATTTAAAAGTAAGTTTATGTTGCTTGACTGATGAATGAATTATAGAGTTGAAACAAATAACAAAACCAATATTTGAAAATTTGTGATTACTATTGTCTTTTAATATTCATGTACTTTTTTCTTCCATTCTTTAATTTACCTTACTCTTAATGTTCTCGGATAGGTATGTGGACATTTAAATGTCAAATATGATACCTGAGTATTAAAACGTATGTTTATTAGAAAATAAGTTTTGTACCTTACTACTTGAGAAGTACCATACCAAGCTTATCCTATCCATCAGGGGTGAAGATTAAAGACATAGTATCTACGATTTCCTCAAATATTTCAATCTCAATTGTTTGGGTCAAATATGTTAATATATGGAGATAAAAAACGAAAAATTGTTGAATTAAAACACATAGAAGTATAGTTTTATTGTATTTCACAACTTTCCACGTTTTTTTTTATTTTTTGTCGGTACGACAAAAATTCGTTTGCAAGCCCGCCCATATTCATATAACCTTAGCGTGACCTGTATTTGCGCATGTGCATTTCCATTGTTGATAGTGAAAAGCATGGCATCCAAAGCAAAAACAAATCGTGGCCGACCTGTTAAATTGACAGATTCAGCTAGAAAAAGAAATCGGAAAGAAGTTCTGGCGAAATACAACAAGACCAAGATAAATATTGGAAAGGAGCATGATCGATGGATAAGCCTCAAGGACCGTCTAAATGTAGGATTATGTATAAATATCGAATTGTAAATAAATCAACACGTGCTTACCTCAGCATCCATTGATTGATATCGATACGATCTAGGTCATTGCGTGTGCTTCTGGGATTGTTTCTGTGCATAATTAATGAGTTTGATTCTTACAGACGACGACAACAAATCAGCATTTATCCGTTAATTACGCTAATTATACAAAAAAGTGTCGACGTGGAAGATCATTATTCAGTCATATCTTCGATATTTCCGCAAAATTGCCGACTAAAAAAAATAACCATTTTCGTAGATACTATGTCTTTAACAATTTTGATTGAGAGCCAACTGGGTCCCTAAATCTAGATTCTAGGACCCCCCCCCCCCAAAAAAAAAAAAGGGGATGGGTGGGGTTGGGACTATGATAACATGTGATTCATTGGCTTACATTTGCATATTGACTTGGTTGGGGGGGGGGAGGGGGTTGGTTGGTCACACTTTACAAAATCTTAATACACATTGTTATTATTATCTTAAGACAAAGGAATCAAATAATGTTTTTCACTCATTATATAGATAAGTACCCTGTACAAATGTCTCATAAAATCTATATTGTAGTCATGTGTAAAATATGTCAACTTTCAGAGTGGAAAATATGATGCTCCTTCTTGGTTATCAGATGAGAGTAAACAGCTGATAGCTCAGATGTTACAAGTTGATCCCAAAAAGAGGATAACAGTCCGACACCTGTTAAATCATTCTTGGCTCACAGCCGACACCAAAGTCCCAGTAGAATGGTACAGTAAATACAAGGTAACAGTGTTATATCATTAGACTGGACCTTAATGATGACATATTTCTTATTGATATCAGTAGTAATGACCTTAATGATGACATATTTCTTATTGATATCAGTAGTAATGACCTTAATGATGACATATTTCTTATTGATATCATTAGTAAGGACCTTAATGATGATATATTTCTTATTGATATCAGTAGTCTGGACCTTAATGATGATATATTTCTTATTGATATCATTAGTAAGGACCTTAATGATGATAATATTTCTTATTGATATCAGTAGTAAGGACCTTAATGATGACATATTTCTTATTGATATCATTAGTAAGGACCTTAATGATGATAATATTTCTTATTGATATCAGTAGTCAGGGCCTTAATGAGGATATATTTCTTATTGATATCAGTAGTCTGGACCTTAATGATGATATATTTCTTATTGATATCAGTAGTCTTGACCTTAATCATGATATATTTCTTATTGATATCAGTAGTCAGGGCCTTAATGAGGACATATTTCTTATTGATATCAGTAGTCTGGACCTTAATGATGATATATTTCTTATTGATATCAGTAGTCTTGACCTTAATCATGATATATTTCTTATTGATATCAGTAGTCAGGGCCTTAATGATGACATATTTCTTATTGATATCAGTAGTAAGGACCTTAATGATGACATATTTCTTATTGATATCAGTAGTAAGGACCTTAATGATGATATATTTCTTATTGATATCAGTAGTCTGGACCTTAATGATGACATATTTCTTATTGATATCAGTAGTAAGGACCTTAATGATGATAATATTTCTTATTGATATCAGTAGTAATGACCTTAATGATGACATATTTCTTATTGATATCAGTAGTAAGGACCTTAATGATGATAATATTTCTTATTGATATCAGTAGTAAGGACCTTAATGATGATATATTTCTTATTGATATCAGTAGTAATGACCTTAATGATGATAATATTTCTTATTGATATCAGTAGTCAGGACCTTAATGATGATATATTTCTTATTGATATCATTAGTAAGGACCTTAATGATGATAATATTTCTTATTGATATCAGTAGTCAGGACCTTAATGATGACATATTTCTTATTGATATCATTAGTAAGGACCTTAATGATGATATATTTCTTATTGATATCAGTAGTTAATGATGACATATTTCTTATTGATATCATTAGTAAGGACCTTAATGATGATATATTTCTTATTGATATCAGTAGTTAATGATGACATATTTCTTATTGATATCATTAGTAAGGACCTTAATGATGATATATTTCTTATTGATATCAGTAGTTAATGATGACATATTTCTTATTGATATCATTAGTAAGGACCTTAATGATGATAATATTTCTTATTGATATCAGTAGTCTGGACCTTAATGATGATATATTTCTTATTGATATCAGTAGTCTTGACCTTAATGATGATATATTTCTTATTGATATCAGTAGTTAATGATGACATATTTCTTATTGATATCAGTAGTCAGGACCTTAATGATGATATATTTCTTATTGATATCAGTAGTTAATGATGATATATTTCTTATTGATATCAGAAGTCAGGACCCTAATCATGATATATTTCTTATTGATATCAGAAGTCAGGGCCTTAATCATGATATATTTCTTATTGATATCAGTAGTCAGGGCCTTAATCATGATATATTTCTTATTGATATCAGTAGTCAGGGCCTTAATCATGATATATTTCTTATTGATATCAGAAGTCAGGACCCTAATCATGATATATTTCTTATTGATATCAGAAGTCAGGGCCTTAATCATGACATATTTCTTATTGATATCAGAAGTCAGGACCCTAATCATGATATATTTCTTATTGATATCAGAAGTCAGGGCCTTAATCATGATATATTTCTTATTGATATCAGTAGTCAGGGCCTTAATCATGATATATTTCTTATTGATATCAGTAGTCAGGGCCTTAATCATGATATATTTCTTATTGATATCAGAAGTCAGGACCCTAATCATGATATATTTCTTATTGATATCAGAAGTCAGGGCCTTAATCATGACATATTTCTTATTGATATCAGAAGTCAGGGCCTTAATCATGATATATTTCTTATTGATATCAGTAGTCAGGGCCTTAATGATGATATATTTCTTATTGATATCAGTAGTCAGGGCCTTAATGATGACATATTTCTTATTGATATCAGTAGTCAGGGCCTTAATCATGATATATTTCTTATTGATATCAGTAGTTAATGATGACATATTTCTTATTGATATCAGAAGTCAGGGCCTTAATCATGATATATTTCTTATTGATATCAGAAGTCAGGACCTTAATGATGATATATTTCTTATTGATATCAGAAGTCAGGGCCTTAATGATGACATATTTCTTATTGATATCAGTAGTCAGGACCCTAATCATGATATATTTCTTATTGATATCAGAAGTCAGGGCCTTAATGATGACATATTTCTTATTGATATCAGAAGTCAGGGCCTTAATGATGACATATTTCTTATTTGTCAGTTTCTTTGTGTCTGTGTGAGTTTCTTTTGCCCAGACACTAAAGTACAAGTAATGGTATAGTAAATACAATGTACTGTCAATGTGGAAATTGACACTAAATATGAGAGTTTTTTTGGTGTAAATTATCCCCTCCATACCAGTTCCACTTGTGCTAAGAATTATCATTTAATACAGGACTGCTCAAATTAAAGTGTGACAAAATGTGTAAAAAAAAAATGCATATGGTTTCCATAATAATTAACCCTTTCACCCCTGAATATCTGAGTGGTATGTTCTTTTCTATTGTTTAGGATGAGTCTATTATGCTCTGTAGGGTTGAAAGGGTTAAAAACACACAGAGATATTACAGTAGCATTACTATATAGGTAGTCAGGACCTTAATGATAATGTATTTCATATTAGTCAGTTTCTTTGTGTCTATGTGTGTTTATTTTTATGCCCCTAAATTGTTTATGGGGATGTATTGTTTTTTAACTATGTCAGTTTACAACATCAAATAAGTTGAGTTTCTTTCATAAGATTTGGTATGTTGCTTTATATACATGAAACATAAGATGAGCTCAGTTTTGGCAAACATTTAGCAGGATTTGTTATAGGTTATGGGGCTCTTAAAAAATCTTAATGAATGGCGTAGCTCTCTAGAATAGGAATTCTCAAACTCGTTAGCAGCATTACACAGAAGATGTGAGTGTACACATCACTTGAAATGTATATGAGAGGTTTCAATCCTTCGGATGAGATAGTAAAAACTGAGATCCTATGTTACAGTAGGTGTTGGCATGTTAAAGAACTGCTCATTGGTTATAAGTGCCAAGCAAAGGCCAAATTTTGAAGCCTTTCACCAGCATTTGGTGACATCTCCATATGAGTGAAAGATTTTTGAGTGGGACGTTAAACAACAACAGGAGACTTCAAACCACAATCATTTGTTTATATTTGTGATCAGTTGATGTAATTGTTCTGAAGCCATTTTTTCCTGGGTTCACTGTAACCAGGCTCTCCTCTACCATTAAAAGCTGGCTGCCACTGTATCACAAAAATTGGGTGTGACATGAAACAGCAGAATTTGAAACAAATTTATTGCTAAAGCACAATTCAGATTGACAGTTATGTTTGCCTGTTGTGGAGTATACTTTTTCTTCATACTGAATACTTAAAAATTACAGAGAAAGGTAGACGAGGACTGCATCACAGAGTTAGCAGTGCATCATGGGAAAAGCAAACAGGAAATGGAATACTTAGTGTCTGAGGTATTTTAAGCATTACTGCTATATATTATTCATACTAGCTATTGAAGGTTATCTTAACAATACTGATTAGTTCTAAGGTAACCTGGATAAAATGAGGTTTCTCATTTTAAAGGAAAAGAGGTGCATCAAAGTTTAAAATATTGAATCTACTTCAATCACAGTTAAACAGGTTGCAGTAAGTTGTCTTCTTGTTAAAGATTCATTTTTACAAATTCAGATCAGATCTTCCTTTGGTTTGCATTTGAAAAGGTAAAATATTTGTTTTGTCTCCAGGGGGCACCATTGATGAAAAAAAGTGTTGATGGGGTGTAAAATTGAATTTAAAATGTGTTGGGTAGGGTATGAATAAAGAAAAAAATATGCATTGGGGGTGGGATTAACACTGATTTTGAAATGAGCATTCGACCTTGCACTGCCCCTCATCAGTGATTAGTGTCTCGTGTTTTTATCAGTCCCCAGTCACATATTTGTATAATTTTTCTTTCATATCTTCCAGTCGGTAATTATATTTTACAGATCGCTTTGTATGAAAATGACAAAACGCACTTTATTTTATCCCTATTTTATGTTATTTTACAGTTATATTTTTATATAAATTTGTTTTATCAAATAAATTAAAATCTTAAAATTATAGGGTGATAAACACATATGTTTTAGTGAACTTAGTTCTTTAAAATAGATATTGGTTTTGTACAGATTTGATTCATAAAAATGGCGCGCTTCTGAATGGAGGTTGACGTTGTCATGTCCTGGCCAGAAGTGGCCTGGAACAGTTTACAGATAAATTCTTTGGTACGTTGCAATATAAATTTGATGTTCAGGAAAAAGTATAAAGTTTATTGTGCCAATGTATGCTGCAATTGTTGTTTGGTTTTACTTTTTTAACCGTCTATGTATTGGTAGTCATCAAAGTGAAAGTGAAACTAAAATCAGAAAATGGCATAACAACGAAAGGTAATAGGGATATCTTATTGTCAGAAATAAAATCGCAATATATTGTTGTATCGATGTATTGTTACATCACTAACATGCATTGTCTTGACCACTGTATTGCAATAAAAGGCTAAAACTCTATAGGATTTAATCGTATTCATTATAATATATGGAAAAAGCAACTTAAATTTAATTCAAAAAGTTGCTGGGGATTTTACCCAAAATGTAAAGTAGTTGGTGGGGGGCAGTTTTTAATTAAAAATTCATTAGTGGTACCCCTAAATTTCATGGCCATTCTGCGCCCGGGAGACACTTTTTTCTGGAAAAGCCCTAAGGGAGACTGAGTCCATATCACAAGTTCTTTATGTGGTTGCATGGAAAAGTTTGTTTACTTTTGGAAAGTCAACATTGTAATATGATTTTTCCCTCCACCCTTATTAACTGACTGCCACTATAATACTAAAAAAAATTTAGCTTGGCAATAAATGCCATTACAACATTCAGTCTATTGTGGACAGATTAGCTCATTCGGTAGAGTACCGAATCTCCAACGTGAAGGTCCCTAGTTTGATCTCCGGTCATGCCAGATTTTCAGGTGAGATTTCATCTCCTGTTTGCACAGCTCTATGCCTATATGCAGGGTAATTGTTCTAGTATGTGCAATTTGATTACCCTCATCAGATTTTTAAAGTGTAGTGGGACTTAAAAAATTACAGACCTCTTAAGCAATAACATAAAAACACTCTGCATCTCTTTCCCTGTCTCACAGGGATGATCATGAGTGGGAAGCGCTTTAAGTAATCACATTGCTCATTAAATCAAGCCAAAGCAAATAAATAAACAATCTATTGGCTTACAATTGATTTTTTACTTTGGACAGAATGCTGGGCCCTACACCATAAAAGTAACTTAAATATGAGATTTACATTATTTGGCTTGCTTAGCCAATCGTATTTCAGGAATAACAACAGTTGAAATTTTTAAGGCTAAAATTTTTTGTTGTTGTTTTTTTTTTAATTTTATGGTGCCAGGCTCTGGGCCCACTTGCTGGAAACCTAAGCTCTACTCAGATCTGTGAGTTCTACACCATCCTGAAATTTTATTGGTGTAGCAGACCGAGTTGAGAATACTATCAGAATTAATAACATTCTTAAATTTTGAGCATGTTGGCCTTGGTGATGTAGATAAAATGAGTCACTGCAATTATTAATCCTATTAAAATCTTCTATTTATGATTTTTTCTAACTTTTCAGTGGAAGTTTGACTATTTAACTGCATCATATTTTTTGTTGCTGGAGAAAAAGATGAAAGGAAGGCCTGTGAGGTTATTAAATAAACACAGAAACCAAGAAAGCAACAATAATACAAAGGTAAGTAAAACAAGCTTGATTTCTTGTTAGAATTGTGTAAATCCAAAATGAAATCCAGAATTATGACTGGTTGGCAGCTTTTATCTGAACAATTACTATGATGGGAAATAGTTTGATCTCTTGAGGTACTTCAATTTGGCTCATCTCTATGAAGATGAGGGGCCTGTGCTATCTTGGTTGAGGTCAGGTTTGCCTTCTTCTACTGTTTATACATTAACTAAACTTGCAAGGCATATGTGCCTCATGATTCTGTAAATAGCATATCCTATACTTTAGATGCAGGATTAGTTCTTCTTTTTTTTATTGGGTGGTGTTGCAACAATAAACCTGTGGTTAAGAAGGTTGATCAAGGTCAGGTTGATAAGGGGGTGATGTGATAAATGTTCTTACAATATTAAAATATGAAATGAGCTTTATAATTGTTATGTATATATCATCTGACCAACTTGCTCACACATAAGCATATCAGTTTAAGCATACCTTTGTAAGTACAGTGGTCCCCCCCTTATAAGACCACCCTAAATGAAAGAGGCATGTGGTCTCATAATGGAGGTGGTCTTTCCTGGGAGGGTGTATACCAATAACTTGTCAATGATAAACGACATCTAGTAATACAATTTTCAGACAATTTTATTCATTTATATTACATCTCCATGTTAATTTGGTTCTTTCTGGTGCAATAGCCAGTAGCATCATATGATTTAAAATGTTCACAATGTCACTCACACAAACGTGTTCACATACAATGTAATAATTTGATTAAAAATGTTCCAAACACTAAACATAATCCTCGAGTTTATTTCACACCTGTACGTTGTTTTGACAGTACCCAGTCTAAGGCCTCCGGCGCCGATGTGTATACAATAGGTAAACTGCTACTTGTCACGCCTAATTAAACATACCTGCAAATCATCTTGTCTTTCGTGTTACCCTAATCAACATCCACAATGATAATTAATTCCTAATAATCCTTTAATTAGATTTCAAACTCGGAAGACTTCACCAAGTCGGCAAGTGTTGATACGACAGACGAAGGACTAAAGATATCGGGCAGGTTGTGTTGCGATCGATTACAGGCAGATCGGAAATGCGTATTTGTTGGGAATTATAGGCCTATTATTTTTTTAATCGAGGGTACAGCCGTGGGGAACGTGTCCCCTTGGCCCCTTCTGAATCCACCACTGGTACAGTCTTCTCGTTTTCACGCGACGCAATTTTGTAAATAATAAAAACATTGGTTACCCGGTAGAGCTAGCGTGTAATTGAGTTTCGTATTTTAAGTTTTCGTACTTTATTTTTTAAATACCGTAACCCGAATTATTCGGTCGTTATATTCTGTTCACTACGATCACTACATTAACCTAGAAGGATGAAGAGAATCGGATACGGTGCGGGCTAGAATTATTCGAGTTTAAAAATTAAAAAAATCTGTCGCTCAAATTTTGGTTACGCGGTAGAGCTAGCGAATAATTTAGTTTCGTATTTAATGTTTTACTTTTTAAAAAAACACTCGGTCGCTCTTGAGGGGGGGTTTCTGTGGAATCAACATGATTTGGCCGATGAAAAGTGGTCGCTGGTCGCGTTATGGGAGTGGTCTCTTATAAGAGGTAATTTATCATTAAAAAAGGCTGATGTTTTGAAAATTTGGTCGTTTAAGGGGGGTGGTCGCTTGTGGGGGTGGTCGCAAATAGGGGGACCACTGTAGTAGAATATATACACATCCTTACATTGAGTTGTCATCTTAGAACATATCAAAGCTGAATGTTAGACACCAGTTGTACATCTCTAATTGATATCCTTTGTTGTTGCTGTTGTTTTGTTTTTGTCTAAACTGCTAATATTTCTTATTGCCCTAATTTCAGGAGAGGAGATGCCACAGCGCTGATGAAGCTACAGACTACGAGTTATCTCCTCTTGTTTACACCCCCAAATCTCAAAAGAAGCACGTTGACACACCTGTCAGTCATAAAAATGAACTTGGTCCACGACCCACTACTTACGGAGGATGTGAAGAAAGGGGGAGGAGTAGAGCAAGAGAAAGATTACCGTTTTCTACAAAAGAGGAGAATGAAAATGAGAAAAACTCATTGTTACAGGAAAACAAAGAGAATTTTCTTGTTCCACAAACACCTGGTTTGAAAACCCCAAAACCTAGGAATGTTAAGACACCTTATCAACAGCTGGTATCACAGCCTTCTAAACCAAGATCACCATTATTGGAAAAACACATTATAGATGGGACGCTGGATGACACATGTAAGAATGTTATAGGTTTACTAAAATAAACTGAAACTCTAAATTGAATCATAGCAGGGATGGAAAAAAATTTTTTTTTTTTGGTATTAAAAAAATATTAGAACAAGAGTAATACATGGAGTTATGTTTTACCTGTTTTTATCTTTGGAAATTAGTCTGTATTGTTTTGGTTTTTGACAGAAATCAGATGTACCACTTTACCTTGGTAGACCTTTAGTTTAACCGTTAGATGAAAGAGATGCTTGTGATAAGTACTTATCTTAATTGCTATGTCTGCGATTTACTTCTGTGACCTGAATAAGTTTGATTTACTGAATTGAAATAAACAAACACACATGGACATCACCAAAATAAAATTTAATGATTTCATTGCAGAGTTACCTCGTATCATTGTTAAGAGTGACATTTAAATATATAAAAATCTAATGTCAACATTTTTGCTTCTTTATTTTAAACTCCCTAAAGGAGGAGGAAAGTAAGATACTGTAGGCTTTGTGTATTTGTCAGTCTTTAGAGGTTGAGGTTTGGGTTCAAGTTTTGTAATTGCTCACCATTCCCTTAATAATCGTTTCACAAACAGGGAACATGCATTGTTTCATTTATACTCTCAAAATGTTTGCTTCTAAAAGATTTGTGCTATTTATGTATTTACATGATAATCACATTTAGTTATTGTGGATGTTTTTTTATCTTTCAAATCATCACCACACCTAAGTATTATGAATAATATAAAAGTAAAGGTTTTTTTTTAACACTTGCTTTCTTGGTAAAAATAAATTTTAATGTGATAATAATTATTATAATGAAAGAACATTTTATGAAAGAAAATATAAGAAAACGGTTCGTGTATATACCTTTTTGTGGCTGATTAAGTTTTATGATTTAACTTTTAATTTAACTCACAGTATGTACACCTGGAAAATCTGACCATTCTGTACTGAGTACAACACTGTCACCATCAAGGTCATATGATTCTCAGCTCAATAATTTGCCAAAGACACAGCAACCATTGAGTGCTTCTAAAAAGTAAGTATGTGGTATTTATGTACGCAGGTAAGGATATGGTGTATATCTGGAAATATTGTCCTTAGCTTATTTATGCCCTTTTATGACGCAAAACATATTCGCCCCGTCTTAAATTCGCCCTCAATCACCACAGTCACAGGGATGTCATCAATATCCATGCTTCAGCTTGTAAGTTTTACCTCTGTTTGAAATTCTCCCTCTCACCTTAGGGGGGAAATGGCAAAAAATTATTCGGGAGCAAAATATCTCAGGTAATCAGACTCTATTATCTAACTAATCAGATGCTCATAGAACTCCCTCCTTTAGAATGTGCTTGTGGTAGGAGTTTTGTGGTAATTTAATGAATGAATTCATGGGAACTTATCACTAAAATGTGAAAAACAACATCATTTTGTGTGAAAATGTTTCTAACCAGTGAGATCCTAAGACTTACATCATTGTTGATCATATGGAAGCTCAGTATTAAAAATTTGAATAGTTTGATGATGAATTTTAAATTCCCTTGTGAGTTACGACTTCTGTAAAAGGATACATATATAGGATTTTTTTTAATGTGCAAAGTTTTTTTACCACATCACTTCAACTTCCTTGATTTGTATGTCTCAATTTCTCCCTCTTTGAGTCACAGATCTAACAAGGCAAAGGCACTTGTGTAGCTCTGTTTCCAGTTCCTCCTCTTGAGCCACACATCTAACAGAGTAAAGACACTTGTGCAGATCTGTCTCAATCCCCGCCTTTGAGCTATATATCTGACATCTAACAAAGTAAAGACACATAGATAGCTCTGTCTCGAGTTCTCCTCTTTGTCACACACATCTGACAGTGTAGGTCTGTCTCGAGTTCTCTTTGTCCCACACATCTGACATGTAACAGTAAAGACACTTGTGTAGATCTGTCTCTAGTTCTCTTCTTTCAGCCACACATCTGACATGTAACAGTAAAGACACTTGTGTAGATCTGTCTCGAGTTCTCCTCTTTGTTCCACACATCTGACATGTAAAAGTAAAGACATTTGTGTCAATCTGTCTCGAGTTCTCCTCTTTGTCGATCTGTCTCAAGTTCTCCTCTTTGTCACACAAATCTGACATGTAACAGTAAAGACACTTTTGTCGATCTGTCTCTAGTTCTCTTCTTTCAGCCAAACATCTGAATTGTAAAAGTAAAGACACTTGTGTAGGTCTGTCTCTAGTTCTCCTCTTTGTCACACACATCTGACATGTAACAGTAAAGACACTTGTGTAGATCTGTCTCGAGTTCTCCTCTTTGTCACACACATCTGACATGTAACAGTAAAGACACTTGTGTAGATCTGTCTCGAGTTCTCCTCTTTGTCACACACATCTGACATGTAACAGTAAAGACACTTGTGTAGATCTGTCTCGAGTTCTCCTCTTTCAGCCACACATCTGACAATTAACAGAGTTACAACACCTGGGCAATTCTTTGATATTTGGCTAGTGCTGCACTAAAAATATACACTCTTTTAATGTGAATAGATAAATTAATGAATTTGAAAAAAAATGTTTTGAAATGGCTTATGCTGGGTAGATAATATATCGTCTAATTCAGAGGTAATGGATTTTTTAATCCAGTTAGTTTGATGCCTTGTATATATATATATATGCTGTAAAATAAGCTTAAAAGTTTGTAGTATATAGTATATGTGCATGCATTACACAGAAATATATTTTATTTTATCATATATTTATTGGACTGCTTTATGCTGCTTGTATTTGGAAAGAAGTCTCTATATATAGAGAATATTTGCCAATTTTTTATAAAAAACATCTGGAAAGTTGACCAATTTAACATTATACATGTGAACATTTAACTTCACCAGAAACTGAACAATAAATACTAATGAAATGACTTTCACTACTCTTTGTGGTATCCATATTCTTTTTTTATATTCGCTATCACATTCTTGACCTTTCACGACGTAGTCATTATCTTGCTGGAACTTAGACTGATTTTTGTGAGAAAGTTTGCCAGTTTACTTACGGAAGACCATTGGTCCCTTCCCAGGTATATTGTAACTTGGTTCTCTCGTCCACCATTAAAGACTGACCGCCAACACATGGCAAGTGTTGCGTATAACACCATTCAAACAAACATACAAAAAACATATCCACCTCTGATTTTCTTTCATTATAACTACCGTATTTTACGGCCTATAGGTCGATATTTTTTTTCTCCAAAGTTGTGACCTCGACCTATTCACCGCATCGACTTATCTTAGAAAAAAAATAGTGAAATATTTAACTTGTATCTGTAATTCCTCATTTAAACATCGTAATTCAACATTTTCCACAGGATAATCTAGGGGCCTACTCCAAACACCCATTTGTATTTACACTTAGTAGGACTATTAAATGTGACCTAGTGTGTGCGTAATGCACTGTGTTCATAATCAAGTGACAAAATAATGATCTTTCAAGTTACAATATCATTGGGATTCAAGACTGTGTCAGAAACTGCGTAATAAAAATACATCGTTTACATAATATTTATACCGGACAGTTTATACTTTTTTGAATGATTCCCTTATCTCGGCACCCCGCTGTGAAGTTGAAGTCTTCATTCAGACTTTCAGGACACTACAAGCTGTGTTCACTGGAACGTGACCTTCAACTGATAACGATCACCCGGCAGTCTCTGAAGTTGGGAAAGTTTTGGAAAAAGTGTTACATAAATTAATTGACACTCGACCTTGAGTATTTAATTGTTTGACAATTGCAGCAGCATAATAATTTAGGCCAATGTAAGGATAAGACAAGGATTGAGGTCGCTTGTGTAAACAGCATAAAGAATTTAATGATGATTTGACAGGTAACATAATGGCGATGTTTGTATACATAATCAGTACACATGAGTAATATAAGTGATGTGAAATATGATAAAATGCAACTTCTATGCTTTTTAATCACTCCTATTTAATAATGTACCGTAAATTAGGCCTATCACTCTGATAATTTTAGTAGGCTACCATCGTGTTAGCACCAGTTATTAAATATAAACGATGTATTTTTGTGTTCTCCCATTCAAGTTTCCATCTCTGCCCGATATCGACCTGTCCTCCACTTCGACTTATCTAATACTTAAACCTGGATTTTTGCCAAAAATCGGCCATTCAACCTATCCCCCACATCGACCTATAGGCCATAAAATACGGTAATTATAACTAAATACATGTACTTACTACCAGAGGGACAAGAAAACTCTAGATATTACATATCTCTGTATTAATTTCTATCCCTTGTTATCATTACTTTAGTTAAGGATACATTTGTGGAGCTCTGTTACATTTAATCACTCAAACTGTCACATTGATATTCATATGTCTTGCATGTCAACATTGCATGTGACTGTTGTATGTAGATGTGTTAAGCTTTGCAGTACAGTTGAGCCTGTCTGAGTCTATATTATGAAAAGGAGTAATTAGCTTTTAGCTTCTCCTATTGTAGACAATAAAAGTTCACTTAAAGTGACATAACTGCTTTAAAATCTTTCATTACATTTTTTATCAGATCTTCTTGCACATCTTTTTTTGTTGTTGTTGTTGTATCAAAGAATTCAAATTTAGGAAAAACAGTAGCATGAGCTGGTCAGTCTTAACATAGTTGTTCTCCTGTGAGTAAAGCTAGATGTATTTAACCATTGTAATAGGCATCAATTTAAAGTGGATTTGCACAAAATCAAGTATAAATGTTTTTAAGAGATAATCAGGTTGGTTGTTTTTTATTTTCCTAAAATATTTCCTGTTTTATGATGGAATCTATGGCATAGAACTAGAGTCTTTATCCTACATGCTTACAGTAAAACCTTTCTCTCTCTTTTTGCTCAAGGGTTGTGGCAAACTTTGTCAGTTGATTTCGGGAACTTGCTGGTTGTAGCGATATAACAAAAATTAGTGTTTTCTTATGACAAGGGAATCCCTGTAAAGGAAACAAAATACAAAAGCAACATACACAAAAAATTCTTTGCCAGTGAAATGTTTGATTACCTGGTAGTAGGTTAAGAATGCTAGCCAGTACAATACTTGAATGAACTAGGAACAACATCACCCAAGTACCTAACAACTTTGAATCAGTGAATTTCTATTTTGGCATTTTTTTCTTTCTTAACTTTCTCTGCTCAACAGCTCTTGTCAAACTTTACCTCAAGCAAATTCTATATATTGACAATACAGATGTACACACTGACCTTGACAAAGCCTGTTGTATTATCAATACAGACATTGTGATTGGACCCTGATGTTAGAGGAGCAGACCCAAGTAAAATTCAATGAGGGCATCACAGCCAATAATTTGCAAAAAAATATATGACCTTGTTAAATTGGGATCAAATTTATATTCTAGTGCAGATATTTTGAAATAAAAGAAAAATTGCTGGTCTGTATATATACACAATTGAAAAGAAACAGAAAATTACAGGTCATTTGGACCAGAATAAGATATCACTGGACTTTTGTAAAATTTACCAGTTTTTCTGGTAAGACCAGTGAGTGTCAAAAATTCTGCTAGTGCTTAAATCATTAAGTGGTGTCCAGACAGGTTGAACTGTTACAAAAGTAGAGTGCTTAATATACAGAGTGCTTAGTGAAGCTTCCACTGCTTGGCATCTATTTAGAGGGTCAAAGTTTTGAGTGAAGCAAAAATTCAAGTATACACTGGTTATAACATTTTAGAAAAAATGTGGTAAACTCTAACAGGGCAGCATCATTTGATGGTGGACTGGACAAAGATGCACAGACACCCAAGTCCAGGAAGGGATCCATGTTTGGTAGTCTGGAGAGGATGTTTAATATGCTGACACCGAAAAAGCAAAGCCGATCTACCAGTGAGGGGGCAAGAAAAGTGAAGGTGAGATCAATACAAATTTATGAATAGAATAGGATAAAAAAAATCGCTATTAAATATAATTTTGATATATTGTCAATATACACAATGTTTGGTTTCATGAAGAGACTAGGCACCTTTCAATTCTTACGGTTTTGACATTTACCATTACAGAGTTATGGGGCTTTTTTGTTAATATTCCATGAAAATTTGACACGACGGGCATATCTTAAGCCATGAGTGTAGCTGCTTATTAAATTATGGCAGGTTTTTCTGCAAGGCTTTGATAATACAGAGGTATATTACTGACAGATTAGGTATAGATGAAAGTTTCCTCCAACATCCATTCACTCTAAAAGAATAAAAATAGCATAACATGCTGAATTTAAGAGTACAGCATGTACCTTGATTATGCCCCAGAGCCAAAGGTCGGGCATCTTTTTAGGGTCCGCCTTTTTGTCTATTTACTACATTTATGGTTTCTTTCCTGAAATTTTAACCAAAGTTCAGGTTCTGCAAGATGCCATTGTGGCCATTTAGGCCTTTGATAATTAGGATTAATTTTGGCTGACCATAATTCTCAAATGTTTACTCATATTATGACTTGTTCAGGTGGAGAGCTGGCCTAGCTCAGTTGGTAGTGTGCTTGACTCTTGATAGTGAGGTCATGAGTTCGAGTCTAGCCGGCGGCAGGTTTCCTGTCTTTAGGATGAGAGAGTAAAAGCCTAGGTCCCATGTCACAGTAGGTGTCGAGCATAGGCCAAAATTTGAAGCCCTTCATCGGCATTTGGTGAGGTCTCTATTTAAGTGAAATATTCTTGAGTGGGACATTAAACAACAATAAACAAACAAACGTTGTTCAGGTGGACATTTTATTTGACAGCAAGGTGACCTTTTGACCACCAATTATATAAAACACTACATAATATACATTTATTTCAATTTTTTCCAGGCACTGCACAATGTGTACAAGACAAATAACTTTAATTCAGAATATGTGCTTTCAAGGTTAAAGTCCGTAGTGGAGGAAAAGTTCATCCCATATAAGCAGAGCGAGTAAGTGATCTATATTTGAATTTATATGTAATTTCAACACATATGTATTTTTTTTTTTTTAGGCCTTTTGCATCTTTATTGTAATACCCTTAACCTGGTACAGTAGGCTGTAAGAGGAAAATAACAGTACAGTCAAACTTGCCTTAGCAACCCCCCTCATATAACGACTTCTTGTCCATAACGACCGTATTTGGACTGCCCCTTGAGAATTACTATATATTTCCGACCACCTGCCTTACGCGACCAGCGACTGCTATATTTTGTCCGCAAGTAGTTGTCCTATTTGCGTATAGTGACTGCTTATACACTTACTACTTTTGGAAGGGAGATAACTCGCGGGACAATTCGAGACTTAATCAACAACATGGCGCATTTTGACAGTCACAACACACCTGGAGGTGTCAATTAACACCCTTGGTAGTAATTAGGCACTGAGATGTGCTTTATGACAGGGTGTTTTTACAACCACGAACTAACAATCATCGCTGACTGATTGATGTTTTGTTTTCGATCATCAGTTACTGACCTATGTTTCCGGTGATGATTACTTAATTGGCAAAAGACTAAGACTAAAAAGAAAAAATTTCAGAAAGGACACACTTTGTGACAAGGTGTTTTTACAAACAGGAGCATTTAAATATCATCGCTGAACGACTGATGAATTGTTTACTCATATTCTGGAATGCAATGTGGTAATTGTCTTACATCTTATGTTATCGAACATCACTTGATTAGCAAGTCAACATCTCAATCGAAAGAGTAAAATCACCAGCGCTCGTAGCATTGGATTATGTCTAATAAAATGAAAAGTAAATAAAATTCATCTATCTACATGTTCTACAACTTATATTCTTATACCTCTGTATGATCTACATCTTTCTGTATATTCTTACAATTCTGTGTGACTTAACAACACAGACCACCAACTTTGAGCACATGTTTTAGATATTTGTCTCAGTTTTAATTATGCGCCATATCCTTGATGTACATGTATATAATTCAGTCACATCATAAATCAATTTAAATTAGGTAAAACATTGAATTATTTCTTATTCTCATTATTTACATGTTATACGTGTACTATAGGTAGTTACAGGGATTTTCCTATGCCTATTTTTGGTCCGGTTACACGATCCTTCTCAGTGCAAAAATGGCTTGTATTTTCTCCAGAAAATATAAAAAAATTCCTAATTTGGAATTTAAAAAATGAATATTTAACCATTTTCCAGACCCTGGACTTTTAGGAAAATCATTTTAGTAAAAAAAAAAAATACAGTATACATTTAATTACTAAATGAAACATCTAACCAGGGAATAAATATGTAGTTGGAAATAATGAAAGTCATCTCTGATACCTTGGATTTCATAATATCTCGTGACCCTGTATATAAAGACTACCTGTCTATAAACACCGTTTTTGTAATTCCCCCTGAGCGGTCTTTATATACAAGTTTGACTGTATTGTGTTCATTGCAGAACATGCTCCTCCCAACCTGAAAATTAAAAATCAAGATCATGTATGTAAAGAAAAAAAAATACAATCCATAGAATTAAACACCTGTACAGTATTTTTATGCCACAAAGTCAAATTATGATTGAAAATAAAGTATTTCTATATCCAGGTTGTTGTCACTTTTTTTTTGTCTTTTGATTTAGGCTTGTACTCTTTGCTGTATAGGTGTGTCACCTACCAATGTAACCTCTATGCAATATTGTCTTTTGACATAAGTTTATATCCTTTGGTATGTAGTTGAACAATCATGAGGCATTTTGTCCTCTACCATCATGACCTCTGTATGACCTTGACCTTTGAACTCAAGGACAAATCATGTCTGAAATTATAATACTTCCTTGTCCAACTTGTAACTTTTTAGTCTTTTGATTTAAGCTTATACCCTTTAACCCTTTCAATACTGCGACTTACAACTGCATAGTGACATTATACACTGTTGCAGTTTACAATACTGCAACATTACAACTGCATAGTGACGTTATACACTGTAGCAGTTTACAGTTTCTGCATTCTGCTCACGGTAGCATATTTTCATCATGATGTTGTTTTGCTGTGCAGCCTTATTTTTAATTTATGGGTTTAGAATGAATATATTTATGGGAGGAATTTTAAGAATATGATCTTATTTTAATTATGTACTAAAAGAACTTTTGAATGAAAAATTGAATAAATCAATACATTCTAAATACATGTATAGATTTTATTGTATACCAATTTTCCTTTGCATTTCATATAAAACATTGCATAATTAATAATAATATGCTAACTCACTTGTGACTTGATAAAATATCCAAATTGTAAGTTGGACCACTGTAAAATCATCATCACCGCTAACATCTTATTAAGAATCGATATCTCAGATTCTATTTCCGCAGAAACATGGTTTACATGTTGTTCACATGCAAAATCATCATTCAAATCGGATACATATTTCAGAGTTGAAAATATCTAAAACATCTTTGGGGGAATCTCAGATGCATAAGCAACAGCCATTTTTCAATGACTTTCATTCACTGATTTCAAAATAATAGCTCAGTTTTTATATTCGTCGTAACTTGCTTATTTTCATTGGCATCCATTACATGTACATGTGATAATAGAGACTAAAGTCTCATCTAACTCTCGTTATAATCGTGATTTCCGGTCATAACCTGAAAGTGGCAAAAACCTGAATTGAAAGTGAAGCCTCTGAAGGAGAAACATGGGGTGGTTTACAACGTTCTCGTTCTAGCGTGCAATCGTGGACGTTATTGCGGGTAGTGAACAATAAATTTAGCGGGTGTTTTAGGACACTATCGTATTGAAAGGGTTGAATAAAGGTGTTTCGCCATGAGGTGTTGTGACACTTTGAGAACTTGACATTTTTTGGAAAGGCTTTCTACTGTAAAGAAATTACAGCTATGAAGTAAAAAAAAAAAATAGAACTTTGATATATTTTGGAAAAAATTTGTATTGCATCAGAAGTATGCCATTAAAACAACACTTAAATTCTAAATAAGTCTCACATGAAGAATTGCAATATCTATCATCAATATTACCTTATGTTGTGTAATTATTGTTAAAGACACTTGATTGTTTGTAATTGATTGCTTTCTTTTCTTTTCAAAGTTACACCCTTCGATGTACTGTGATGGATGACTGGGGCAGAGTGCAATTGGCATTTGACTTAGAAGTTTGTACATTACCAAAAATTCCCTACATTGGAATTTGTCGCAAGAGAGTGAAAGGGGATACATGGCATTACAAGAAACTATGTGAGGACATCCTTGCATCGTGTAAATTATAAGTTTGTAAACAGGTAGGTTTGACATTGTTTTTGTGCGAGGACATTCTTACGTAATATAAATTATAAGTTTATAAACAGGAAAGTACAATTTCATTGTTTGTGAGGATATCCTAGTGTTGTGTAGACTGTGTTAGTTTATAAACAGGTAAGTATGATATTGTTTTGTGTGAGGATATTTTAGTATAAGTTTATGATAAGGTATGTTCTATACCATATTCAACCCATTAAGTGCCCATCTCCCTATAAGTGCTCCTTCCCCTTTTTAAAACGATCGAGAATCTTTTCTAGCCTGGTTGACAAGGAAATATTGACCTGAAAACCCATAAGTAACAATTTATCTGTAGCTTCCAAGCAACAGAATTATGTTGATAAGTGTCCTCGGTAATAACTACGCCAACTTTACCACTGTGTCTTAGTAAGAATTAACTGTTTTATCTCAATTTGAGTATTAATTGGTCCCATTAGGTGCTAATTCCTTTTTCCTAACTTTTGTTTAATGGGTTGAATACAGTAGTCAAAGTTTTCACTTACCTTGAAAAATCAGGGAAATTATTTTTATCTGAAGGTCAGGGAACTTAGAAAAATGATATTTCAGCAAAGCCTTGTGAAAATGTATGTGGAAGATAGCTTTTTATGCCCCAGCAAGTAGGCCATCCATCTGTCCATCTGACTTTCATTTCTGCACTTTAATTTTAATTTGCCTCATCCAAATTTTATGAAACTTATACACAATGATATTTAGTGTCACTGACTGATATTATCATTAAATGTTTGTATTGATAATGTTTGGATGTTTGTCTATGAAAAACTGTATTCTGAAAAAAAATAATAAATTGATTGGACAAAGGCTGGGGAAATAAAGAAGTATTTGTCAATGAAAAGAGCAGTTTGATGGGGAAAATGTCAAGGATTTTTCTGCTTGGTTTGTAGTGACCCTGCTATTGTGTTTGAGGAAACCAGTGCTGAGTAAATTATAAGTTACTAGATATTCTGTAATAATGTCAGATTTTGTTTATAACAAATGTTAATGTTTTATGATGTACATAACCTTTTAAAAGTTTATATTCCAATCTAAAACTAAACCATTTTATTATTTTCAGGGACTGGGGGCAAATTTGAGGTTGTGACACAGTGCAAGCACACACTACATGTACCTGTGTGGAAGACCTTTATCATTGTGATATCATATCAACAAAATATATATGTTTCTATAATTATCATTTGTAGTAACTTATTATTATTTTTACCTGTGCTATACTAGTGACTTATATTGAGGTGTTGGTTTTAACATCACATACACATCTTGGTTGTCAATGTTTTCAAGAGATGCAAGAGTGACATGTTAGAAGTTCTGTCAGTCAGAATTTTTATAAAAATTAAAACCTTGACTGTAAACACTTGCCAAACATTTTACTGTGATTGGTGATTGTATCAAGCCAGTTTTCAGGTAAACTGAAAATACTTTCATTTCATAGACAGTATTGACAGTCTTATTTATTGATATGCTCCTGAATTAATATGGCTATTAATGTAAGAGAACTTGTTCAAAGATATTCAGTGTACAATATTGTTTAGAGTTATCTCCCTTGACCATTTAACTTTTTTTTTTTGTTAAACTCACTGTTGGTATACATGTATCAAAAGCTGCTGAGCCAATTTTCTTCCAATTTTGTTACTAGCATCTTTTCTCATAAAGAAAGCAATTCTTTTTTTTTAATTTTCTGATCCCTGTTCTCCCGGAGTCTGAAAGGCTGTGTCGAGACTTCATCCGTGTTCCTAAAGCATACAGCAAAAACTATAATAGCAAGCAAGTCTTTATAAAAATTGTGTGCTTGCACAAGGCCAGTATTCTCTTCCTGGATACATTGTAACCAGGTTTTCTCCTCCACCATTTAAAACTGGCTGCTAGTTAAAAAAAAAAAAAACATTCAAACAAAAACAAAGGTATTGTCAATTTCATGAGCTCTGTATCAAGTGATTTGTGTATTGATTGGAAAATAGATAATCCCCTTCTAGTCCATTGTTTATACTATTGCCTTTCTACATATTACTTTCACTTTTGATACACCACTATTTATATGTAATACACAAGATGTTTCCTATGACCTTGGAATCGGGTAGATTTCTGAGAAGTGGGTGTTAAATGGGGAAAGGATCATGTGTTAAATGAATGATAAATGTTTTTAAAACAAGATCAATGCATCTGAAAATGAAATTTTCCATGTATATTAATATATTCAGAATTTTAAGATGGTTTGTAGGCAAAGTACAGAAAATGTGTTTTGTGATGATTGTTTTATAAAAAATTTTAACTTTGTACATTTTTACCAAAAAATGGAACAACTTTTGAGACCAGTTCACCCCTTTATTTTATTGCACATATATAGTAACAAAATAATTTTTAAAATGTTTTATGTTAAGTTTTACTTTTTTGTATAGACCTGCGTGCTACATAATATTTTTCTAGAATAGCAACAATTATTACAATTGTGTGTAGATTTCATCAGTTATGTGATGAAGTTATTTTTATCTAATCAGAGTGGGTATATAATAACCTTGTGTTATTTCCAGCTTTAAGATGTAAATAATTTGATTTTCAGCTTGTATATATAATCTGTTCTGTCTCATGTCTATCTAAATCTTAAGCTTCATAACTTAAAACTTTGTAAAATAGACAATAAATCACACTCAAACTATGAAAGTTAAACCGATTTTTTGTATTTATTTATTGCTTTTATGTATGTAGGTCTATGTATGTATATATGTTTGTGTTGTGTATACATGTACGTATGTGTGCATTAAAATAAAAAACAGGGCCTGGCACCATAAAATTTAAAAATAAAAGTTTTACTCAATCTCGAAATCTGATTGGCTGAGCAGACCAATTTGAGAATATTTTCAGACTTAAGACATTCTCAAATTTATGGTGCCAGCCCCTGTTTCATGGTTTGATGTTGGAGGACATTAAAAAGATCCATTATGTATGAGGTCAAAAGCCATATTGAGGTCGTCCTAGTTGGGTTTAGATCCAGGTTTTGCTGCAGGAGATAAAGGAAACATTTCCTCCTTCATTTTGTGGTCATTTTCATTCACTCAAGATTGAAAAAGGGGGAGGGGATATTGCTTTTGGTCTATCAGTTTACAACATTTTAGTTTGCATCAATGCACTCGAAGTTTTATTCATCAAATTTTAATTCATCTGATATGTAGTGTTATAATAGCCTGAAATGAGTTTACTTACGGCCAACATTTCACAATATATGTCAGATATATGGGACTTTAAAATTTTCATGATTTTCTTAGTTCTTGGGGGCATAGTATTTATCAAACTTATATTGTTTAAAGATGTAATGTATCATATTTAAATATATGATTTCAGATGAACAACCCAAAGGGCCAAGTAAGTTATTGCTATGGCCACATATCCTTAGTCATCCCTCCATTAATTTTCCATTTAAACTTCTTCTCAAGTACCACTGGACAGATTTCAAGCATATTTGGCAGGGAGCTTTGTCCTGGGAAGGGGCTTTAAGTGTGCCAAAAAAGGGATGCTAGGACCTATATTGACTCCAAAAAGAGTCAAAACTTGGTATGTCTTTGAAAATCTTCTCATAACCAATGTTTTAAATACTGTAAATGTATAGGGATATTGTCACTGTTCCTTAGTAAGCTGTACCATATTCATTGTGATGGGAACCTAAGCCGATTTTAGTGAGAAATTTTACTGGCGGAAGACCAGTGGTCTTTTCCTGGGTACACAGGTTTTTTCCTCCACTATAAAAACTGGCCACCACTGTATAATTGCAAAATTGTTGAGTGTGGTGTGAAGCACTGTTCAAATCCATTGTCATGGTAACTTACTTTATTCTATTAGCTTGATTCAAAAGAGCTATGATAGTTACTTTGTTTTGGCTTTGCATCTTATCTATCTGCAGGGTTTGGGGATTGTACTTTGAATTTTATCCATAAAATGCTGGGGTAAAGTCATTCTCTTGTTTCAGCCAATGCTGAAAATTTGTTTATTGAGTTTACATAATAATCAGTATTATGGACAGATTAAGCTATGGGAGGTAGCTTGTGTACTGACTTAAACTTTTAAAGTGCATAATGTACAATATATATGTAGCTGTAACAACGCAAACTGATAGGATAGTGATTTGGGGTGTATTCTTAGGAAAATCGTGAGCAACTTACTGAAGCTTGTCAGATTGTATTTATTATCAGTATGTTGCGGTCTGTGTGGCAGATGGACTGGTACTCGGTTACTCACCTACGTTCAAACGATCTGGAAGACGGATGTTTACATCTTTGTTGGTCACATTTTGTGTTTATAAGTGTATACTGTGGTTTTGGTGACTTTCAAACTCCAAAATGAATGTAGCCCATGTTAACGCTGTGCCAATGGATGACTGCTGAGGGAACTGTAAATACAAATAAGTACAAGTCCACAATATAGTAAGCCTTGAACTTTAAAGAAATACAGCAAGATTGTAACTTATACATTGAAAACCATTAAAAACTGTTCATGTATTCAAAACAACCAGCATTAGATTTGTAAACAGTAAAGAATTCCCGGAACTAAAACATTGTTGAAAGGCTGTAAAAAGTTTATTATATAGTATTTGTTGACAGGAAACCAAGTTTAATGTTGACGTTTCTGGCGTGTGTGTGTTTTAAGTTGGTTTAGCCCCCCACTTTCAATTTGCTTCCAACGCCTATGATATGTATGCATGAGACTGTACAAAAACACTATATAATGCTGTTTATTCGCATTACGGAGTATGCGTTCTTTTTAAAGTTCAAAGTGTCGGCGTATTAAACATTTTTCTGATCACCAATTTTACTCTGCACAAGCTCAAAAATAATTTTCCATTAGTTTTAAGGTAAAACCAATGTATGCTGCAACTGAACATGGTTGTATATTTTGGCATACAATTGTAAATCATGACGGGAATTATTGCTTATTTGAAGAAAACTTCAGAAGAAAATATGTTGGAATACATGCGCAAATTTTGAGTGCCGTTATCAAGGTATTTACCGGTATTCAATTTTAGCCCACCATCTAATAAAATCGCCCTGCGTCCGTGGTCCGTCGTCAGTCCTTAAACAATTCTTGTTATCGCTGTTTCTCAGAAAGTACTGAAGAGATCTTTATGAAATTTGACATATAGGTTTTCCTTGAGGTCTAGTTGTGCACTGAACATTTTTAGCAGGTACTCAATATCCTCTACCAAGTTTGTGTTTTTCGGGCTAGATCAGTAAGTTTGTTTTTCTTAGAAATCGAGGAAAATAACTTTTTGGCGTCTTTTCAGATTTCGTCATTTTAGCTCACCTTCACTACCAAGGAGTGATATAATAATTTTTAAATTGAGATCCCCATCCTTAAGCCTTATATTTGTAAGAATCAAAATCAGCTCAGGTGAGCGATGTGGTCCATGAGCCTCCTGTTTTTTTTTTTGTTTTTTTTTTTTAATTCTTTTTATCATTTTTTCTGGAAGCCAGTGCACTATCTAGAGTAGTCGACATACATAAAGTAAAATATTGAGTCGGGAACTGAATTAAAATGATTATGGATTTTACTGATTATAGTTACGATGCAGTCAATTCTAAACATTGATATCCAATCTGTAATAACGTGAGTATGACATATGTTTCCATTAGTGCCTATTGATTAACTATTTTCGCAATATTCCTTGTCGTCTCCTCTCTGACTCAACTTCTCTACAATTTTTTATCACACAAATTATCTTCGCATACTTTCATATACCGATGTGTATTTATAAATACATAATTATTTGCATAATATTTATTTATTCTTGGTATTTGACAATGACTTCATTCAGACGGTGAGTGCGCAGACCTATGTTGTTCACTCAGGTGTGTCGTACGTTTCTTTTGTATGGCAGAGAGTCTAGAGCTTGCAGTCGGGTCACTATAGGTGTATATTTACGAACAGGGAAGTAGGCTGTGGAAAGTGGTTCTGTGACAATGTTACTTGTTCTGGAAACCATCACTTCCTAGTTTTATGAAATCCATAATGAGAATTTGAAATGGGAAATGTAAAAGTTTCGTGTGTTTCGATCCTTCTTTTGGTGGCATTTTTGCCGGGTAAGTACATATTTCTTAAAAACTCACACCGTGAAATGACACGTTTAAAGTTTGACGGTGCGTTTCAATAAAAATTCAACCTTTCAGTTTAAGTACATGTACATATATATTGTGTCGAGACTTTTCATTCCAAACTGTTTTATGTGTTTTTAGTCATATCGATTTTTAGTGAAAAGAAGAAGATTTGGTCAGTCTATGTACATACTTGTAGTTAAAATAACGTAGCAGTATTATAAAGGATAAAATGAATTTGAGGGTGGGGCACTCGGTGTGACCCCATTCTATATAAAATGGTGTAAACTAAAACTCGAGATTCTATAAATTAAATGTGATATTCCATGGACACATTTTAGCTGTCCACAACTGCAGTATAGGGAAACATCAAGTTTACAAGAAAAACAATTGGTCAAGAAAACAATGGATTCGTTTCGATGTATTGTAATTAAAGTTTAAAATTTGAGTGCCGTGCTCTAGAACAGGGCGTGTCTTTTTTCCTTCTCGTACCTTGATGTAAACAAAGATTTACGTGGAAACAGTCGTTTGTTTTATGCAATGTTTATCACAATTGCTGTAGTGTAAGAACTGTGGTCAGCTTATTGATTGACCGACATGAGGTATAACCAACCATTTACATTATTAATGCGAATTAATCAAATGTAATTCATTATTCATTTCTTTTACTATGACAATTCAAACACGTGGTCCACAGATGACCAACTATCCATATTCCAAAGTTCCGAGAGATTAGTAAGAATCGTGTGTTCTGGTTACTGATCAAATGGGCAGGACTGTATATACCTGACCATCGATTGGAAATAAGAAATATTTTAATGATGACTGGTCATTGTTTGATTTATGTTTGAAATATTGGTTATATATACGCCATAAAAATGAGAAATGTGTGTACTTCAAATGGAAATGTCACCAGATATAGGTGACATGGTATAAATATTGACCCATGCTAAAGATGCATCGATGTTTCTTGATGATTCCATAATCTGCAATACCTAATACAATTTGCATGTCCCTATCGAAAAGTAACGTGACTTATTCTTCTTGGTGAAGGGACTATCGCTATCAGTCAGTGTTCAAATGCCTCAGATCTGAATCGGTGTAGACTCAAACCTGGGACTGTCTGATAGTGATACCAACACTCAACGAGTCGTTGATGCATGGTAAATGTATGATAACTAATTGCAACATGAAAGGAAACCCGATTCATTAATTGGGAAAATTTTAATGTTTCCATGCCAGTATTATCAAGGATAATTTAACCACTATTATCACCAGACTTATCCTTTGGTGTACATTTGTAACCAAGACATTGTCATATAACTTGAAAAGTAATAAGAAAGGGGTCACTTTTTACCGCATCTTAAAAAAGTAATCCCAACAATTTAAATAATTTCCATATCAAAACAGGTACTATTTTCGTGGCCATAGAAATCCATTCATGCACATGCACTAATATGTAATGGAACGGTGTACAGTGAGGTACACCAAAGGAGTCAGAACCTTCAATGAGAAGAGCGTTCTCTCTCTCTCTCTCTCTCTCTCTCTCTCTCTCTCTCTCTCTCTCTCTCTCTCTCTCTCTCTCTCGGTCTCTCTCTCTCTCTCTCTCTCTCTCTCTCTCTCTCTCTCTCTCTCTCTCTCTCTATATATATATATATATATATATATATACTTGTGAAAAGGTTAAATACACTCCATGCTACAACGTACTTAAAAATCCCAAAGCTGCGGTTAGACAATATACAGAGGCAAACAGTATGTGACAAATTTAAAGATGAAAAACATTGTATCTTTTTAAAATCCCTAACCGTAAAGAGATCGTCAACAATACAACATTATGTTAAAATGCATGCTATATTAAAACCTGATTTTATCCGGTAATGTTGTTTCAATTTTTGCTCATCTTATTCAAATGGAGTTTATGATATATTTTTTTAACAGTTTTCACCTAGGTTCAACTGTTCAAAGCCTATTAATATCAAAGAAATCGTCACTGAAAAAGTAATAAAATGTCTTTTGTAGCATTTGAAATTTAATGTACAACACTTAAGAATTTCATTGGCAAATTAATTCTATACATTTGGAATTTGGATGTTATATTTTGAGCAATACACTATTAGGCCTGGATACTATATACTAGTATATTTTGATTTTCAACCTCGTTAATCTGCAGTTTATTGCTTTTTAAAATCTTTAGCATTTTCTTTTATATATTTTGGGTTTTGGTGTTGCTATTTGGATATATGATAACAGTTTTCAATTTGTTCAAATTGATATGAAATAATCTACATCATTAAATAATAGAATATTTTAGTCTACAAAAATAAAGACTTCTATGTTGAGAAGTAAACTTTTGATTGTATATTTTCTTTAAATACACATGCTATAATTATGTAACAAGTTCAGTGCTAAAGAAAAGTGTTCGAAAGTCGATGAACTACCAAGTCTTAAAAATCTTATTAAAATACCCATATAGATCTAGTTCTTCTAAACCGATTTAATTTGGATTAATTAAATGGTTGACCAAGTCTTAATACTCCCTGTCCAGCATATCCTTTGCTCTTTAAAAAGTCTGCTTTAAACTAATTAAACGGAAAAATATTCAATTGGTCGACCTTTTAACCCCTATCAACTCTGCTGTTTATTCTCCAAGGGAGAAATGTCAAATTCATAACCGTTTTCAGAGGTTCTAATATACATTCATAAAATACATACTTTATAGGGTTTACATCTTTTAAGAACTACATGTAACATCTTAACAACCTTCACACCTTTTGTTCAAGTTCAACACCATATTTTAACTGACACCTTAAAAGATCCTACCACCCGACTGTACATTTTGAACTTTTACAACTTTACAAACCTCCAAACTATGTTACAATGTATTCGGTAGGACTGTAACAAAATTTAACCAAAGGATAAATTTTAATCCTTGGTCATGATATTTAACCGAGGGTTAGAATTTAGCTAATAGATTAACAACTGGGTCCTGGGGGTTTACCAAAATATGGGAACATATAGCGCCTCAAGATTGACGCGATTGTTAGTTCCGACTGTGGACCTGTATGACGCAAGTTATCGTCTACAGTATGACCCGAATGTGTTGGTCTAGCGTCTCCATTTTGACCGAACTTTTTGAGAATGTCTGTAGTATGACCCAGCTGTGTTAGTGCCTCTAGTATGACTTGGCTGTATTAGTGCCTTCACTCCAGTAGGGTCTGACTGTGTTAGAGTGTCTCCATTATGACCCGACTGTTAGTGCCTCCAGTATGACCTGACTGTCACAGTAGTGTGTTAGAGTGTCTCCAGTATGACCCGACTGTGTTAGTGCTTCCAGTATGACCCGACTGTTAGTGCCTCCAGTATGACCTGACTGTCACAGTAGTGTGTTAGAGTGTCTCTAGTATGACCCGACTGTGTTAGTGCTTCCAGTATGACCTGACTGTGTTAGAGTGTCTCCATCATGACCCGACTGTTTTAGTACTTCCAGTTTGACCTGGCTGTATTAGAGTGTATCCAATATGAGTACTTCCTGTTTGACTGTTTTAGTGACCCGACTGTTTTAGTACTTCCTGTTTGACCTGGCTGTATTAGAGTGTCTCCGTTATGACCCGACTGTTTTAGTACTTCCTGTTTGACCTGGCTGTGTTAGAGTGTCTCCATTATGACCCGACTGTTTTAGTACTTCCTGTTTGACCTGGCTGTATTAGAGTGTCTCCATTATGACCCGACTGTTTTAGTACTTCCTGTTTGACCTGGCTGTATTAGAGTGTCTCCATTATGACCCGACTGGTGGTGCCTCCAGTATGTCCTGTCTGTGTTAGAGTGACTCCAGAATGAATCGACTGTGTTACTGTTTTTAGAATGACCCGACTGTCTTAGAATGTCTCCAGTATAAGCTGTGTTAGTGTCTCCACTGCGGTATGACACGTCTGTGTTGGAGTGTCTCCAGTATAAATCGACTCGTATGACCCGACTTTGTTAGAATGTCTCTAGTATTATCCGACTGTGTTAGTGATTCTGGTATGACCCGACTGTGTTAGAGT
Organism: Atrina japonica; assembly: GCA_030159075.1. Lineage (NCBI taxonomy): Eukaryota > Metazoa > Mollusca > Bivalvia > Pterioida > Pinnidae > Atrina > Atrina japonica. The sequence goes on along the minus strand of BROG01000019.1, from coordinate 2,127,057 downwards.
GTCGCCGGTGTGACCCGATTGAGCTAAAGGGACTTCATATTACACGTGTAACGCCCGATTGAGTTTAAACGTCCCCAGTATGAACCGGGTGTGTGAAAACGTATTTCAAAGTATGACCCGAACATGTTTGAAACGTATGGTGTTTTTCATTTTCATCTTGTATGACCCACTCAGTAATCCAAACGTCGCAGTTATGACCAGACTGTAAAACTTCTTTCGTATGACACGACAATGTTCCATCTGCCTTAGTATAGCTTAAATATACCCCAAACGTTTTAGAATGACGCGAATCTGTTATATATATCATGTATGACTAAGCTAGGTCCGAATTCTACCCTTCAAGATGATTGAATGGGCGATGGCTACGGAAAGTCCTTGCCACATCCCGGACCTTCCCGTTTTGTCGAAAAAGCACCCCGAGTTATGGTTTCCGTACAACGTAGATAATGATCGTTATACGGACTTGAACATAAGGTTCGGTCGGCATGACTCTCAAATGGCGAGTTTATCCTATAGATTCCATGGGGTTGCTGAAATGTTGAATTAAATTGCGTATTGTTTGCCGGAACGTTGTTATTTTTGTGATGTCACTCGAAAAAGATACTTATTGTCATATTTTTTCTATTGTTAAACTATTGAATAAAATAATGTGAAAACGTGACGTTCTAACCACCCACTCAGTGTATTCATAAGACGAAATATAACTCTATCGTTTGTTAATAAGAATGTTTATTGACACCGGATAAATTGAATCAACGCCCATTGCATGTCGTCACGAATAAATTGGATACCAAAAGTAAATAAATAAAAGATATTTGAACTTCTCATTTCTGATAGATATAGTCTACATTCTTGACTTGTACTATCACGCTCTATCACCAATAAAGTCATTGACCTTGTGACTTTGACCATGACCCCGCTGACGTTGATCATGACCCCGGTGACTTTGAACGTGACCCCGGTGACTTTGACCGTAAAAACTGTCGTCTAAAGAACAGTTTAAAGAACAGTTATAAAGTATTTTGATAAATTTTACACCAAGTTTACCATTTACATGTGAATATCTAGTTTAAAAAGCCAGGTTTGTCCTGAAAATTTAGCTGTTTGCTTGACTGAATAACCAAAATGTTAAACACTTTATGTTAAACGCTCAAATATATAGGTCTTAATGATATAACTAACGAAAGATCGGCATACTTGTGTTTTGTATGCATAACTTTATATAGCCTAGGTTACATCATTGCTTTTTGTCTGCTTCTACGCACGAATGGGTATTTATGGATTACACCGCATTAATTCTGTTATTTTTCACAACATACATCGTGTTTTATGAAATCTTAATAGGTCATATACATGTAGATTATATTATATAGACTGTGTACTATGTTTTTTTCCACAAAATATCCCATAAAACGAACGATTATAGTTACAAGATGCACATTTTTATTCGCTAAATATATCAGTAATGCATTCAGAGTTTTTCATTAAAAGCTTTAGTTGGATATGGCATAAGCATCAAGCTACATTTTAACTCTTGAAGGTAAAAAAGTACCTATCATTTCGAAAATATGAAACACGTGTATATTACACAAACAAATATAACAAAACAAAATTAAAAAAAAAAGCCAGAACATAACGAACAAACAGTAAAACACCATTAAAATACTGGGTTTTTTTTTTGCATACTGATACTTCCCTTTGGAGTACATTAAATTTGATTGGTATAACGAACAAAGATTAAGCGAATTTATGGTTTTAGCCAATATAGATGTTGATTTCTCTGCATTTACTAACTTAAAATATGAAGTATAGGAATATGAAGTAATTTATAACGCAAGTGATTGTTTATAACAAATTCATTTCACAGTTATAGCGAACAAATTCAACCCCGTATCAATAAAATGCACCAACCAATGTTTTCGGAAATATGTCTGTTTCTCTCAGAGCAGAACTTTATTTACACTCGAGATTTTACAGACATGTCGAGGTATGCAATAAATGAATGTATATTGCAAAACAATATTTAATTTTCATGCTGGTTAATCATTTGATTTACAGATCGTGCGATAGCCTCACTGTAAACAGGTACATATGTGGTTAACAACGTCCACAGAAATTAGTCATTGACAAAATGATACACATAATTTTACACAAATTACAACTCATAAATAATTATAACGTTGAGATGTCATTTCATAGGTAAAAAGGTTTTTATGGAACATGTTCCAGGGTTTCAAGGTGCCTATGTCGTGGCATGCATTTATAGTTTGTTTTTCGTATTCATGTCGCTTTCAACTGTGTTCTGACCTCGTTATGTCTTTGATGTCGTTTTTACACGTTGTGAGAGTTTGATGAATTTTAACGAAGTAAACGATAATTTGCATCGTGTACATTGCAATGAATTTCACTTTATAAACACATTGACATCAAACTGTATTGTCAAGGAGATCTATTTATCTATCTTTCGATTGATGGTGTCTTTATCCGTCTATTTATCCATCTGTCTATTTTTCTGCTTGTCTGTCTATATAATACATATATCTAATTGTCTGTCTGTCAGAATATATATCACACCCGTCTATCTATCTATCTAACTATCTATCTATCTATCTGTCTGTCTGTCTGTTTACCTGTCTATCTATTTACCTACCTACCTACCTACCTACCTATTTATCTACATTTTGTTGATTTTTTTTTACAAATTAAGCAGGTAAATATACTCGTCGTATATGCTGTTATAAAAGTACATTGTCTATCACCAGCTGCAAATCTGTATATTTAGATAGAAAATTATTTAGATGTATATTTAATAACGTCATCCGGGTATTTGAAATAAATCTTTACTCATAATGGTGAACAACCGGAGTTATCTGAAGCTATGCATAAGCAAAAAATTGTAAGCTATGTTAGCATAAGATACATTAAATGTTTCATGTAACAATGCTTGTTGATATGAAAAAATTGAATTTGATCTGATATTATGCACAGATCAAGTTATTGTGACTTTTGTTGATCACTTGCCAGGGTTTTAACCACCCTGAATATATCAACGTAGAATGCATGAAACGCAAGTTAATTTCAACCTTCAACCTGCCCCTCTTTGTAGACATAAGACGTCAAAGATGGTAGTTAGGCTGTGAATTACGACCATTATGACGTCACAGTAGGATAGTTAGGCTGCGAATTACGGCAATGATGTCAAAGTAGGATAGTTAGGCTGGTATGTAGGCCAACGTGCGAAAAATAAAGTTTGAGCGTCGAATCAAAGTAGGAGAGTTACAGAAAGAAATTCCTACAACGAGTAGGAGAATTTGGCTTGACGTAACGACAGCAATACCTAAATTATGATAGACCTCTAGGCTGGGAATACAGATAACGACGTAAAAATAGGAGAGGTTAGGTAGGAAATTACGACAACGACATCATATTAGGTGAGTTAGACAGAGAAGTATGTCAGACATTGAAAAATGAGACGGAACATTAGGATAATTATCAATTTGACGCTCAGTAATGTTTTACTCAAAATTGAAATTCTGTGTATTGAGTTATTTAATTGATTGATTATTGTTGTTTAATGTCCCACTCAAGAATCTTTCATTCATATGAAGACGTCACCATTTGCCGGTGAAGGGCTTCAAATTTTGGCCTATGCTCGGCACGTACGGCCAATGAGCAGTGAGGGTTCTTTAACGTGCCTACACCTTGATTTTTACTGTCTAATCCGAAGGACAGGAAGCCAACCTGCCGCCGGCTGGAATCGAACTCACGATCAAGAGTCGAGCGCGCTAGCGACTGAGCCACTGAGTTATTTAATAAAATAAATCAAGTCTTACTACAGTTGTTGAAGTAAAAGGTTCAAGTAACTTTTTATCTTGAAAATGGTATAGGTTATAACAGTGTGTTGCCCTCTACATTTAAAACAATATCTTAATTCATTTTCCTGTAAAAATACTGAAATCAGTGGGTCCTGTGTATACAGCAAGATGTAGTCTAACTAGAAAACAACAAGTTTCGTCTTCATTGCTTCTAATATCATTGAGCTTTGATGAATTTGTTACAAAAAAACGGTTTTGCATCTTGTAAGATGAATAAAAGGTGAAAATATGTACTAGAACACTTCCATGATCGATTGAAATTTCAAAAAATATTTCTTATACTTAATACATCATTTATGTCTTTCGATAGTTTTTGTCATTCATATTTGTAGTACTTTGTATGCAGATTTAAATATAACACTCGCCTTCATTTTACATCTAGGTGATCTGTAACGAGTAATGATATCTGAACCATATTGAAGGGTTTTCAACCTTTTGACGCAGAGGAAGAGCATGGGCGTGGCACCACCATAAGCCCATTAAGTGTCTAGATTTGAAGGCAACTTACCTGACCTTCCTGTCTGTTACATTTTATAAAATCTTGTCCTAATTACGTGGTTTTTTTATTGTTTAGAACACCGCAAATTTAACGAGTAGTTGAGAAAATAAACACGTTTTAGCGTTGAATCTAAAATAATGCGGTGACAGTTTCTCACCTTTCCATTCAAAATCAATATTTTGTCGGACGACCAGACGACAGTTCGTGTGAGTCGACTGCTATAGTTTGCCCTTGGGCGGAACGATCTGTTCAAATCATCCGTATAGAAACTATTTATTAAACCTTTTAGTTTATAGTTCTTAAATGCTCAGTGTATGTATAACTCGTATGTACGTAAAGGAGATATCATCGCTAAAATAATATTGATGATGAAACACCTAAGCCGTGTGTTACTGGGCGTTATTTGTTGATAAAGTTACATACAAATAAAAACAACCAACCTGCGTTTTATGTTCAGGTAAAATGTTATATACTCAATAGGACACTGAGTCTAATTGGTACAGTATACATTTGATGGGTCAATAAGGTATTGAAAAGTCGGGTAACATTTTGTCTGTCACAATCAATAGTGGATAAGCAACGTGGGAAAACTATGAGATGTTTGGTTTTAAAATCGCTTGACGAGTATAACAAACGTGCATTGACTTTAGATATAAATAACTACAAAAACCTATATTTCGGCATTTCATATCCATTTATATCATATTCTCGCTTTTTCAGTTACAAGCCCGTGAAGAAGTTTCACCAAAACCCATTGTAATCCAAAATGTAACAACATGATATATGTACAAAAAGGTCTACCACGGTAAAGTGCCACCGATTCCACGTAGGACTGTAGCTCTAATATTCTGTGCCGTCAAGTATTCCTCCACCCCAGATATGATCTATTTTAGACTCGCTGCGTTTGTAAACATGTGCCAATTATCGTGGTAGACCTATACTGCCATCACAGAAAAACCGTTCCTGTAGATAAAGTAAACACAGTATTATCCTACACGTATTAAATATGGAAATCTCAAATGTTAAATACATGTATATATTTAAATTTCAACATGGCTAAGTAAACTGACAATTATACGGTCATGTTAATCAAATATAAATATTTAAATGATGGTAAGCTTACTCATTCCGTCTTAAACCGGTTTGTCGTCCACTTGGTCGTTCTGAATATTTAAATACATCACAATGCAAAATTTATACTGAATAAACAATCATACGGTAGAAACCACGTGTATAGTCGTTCTAGGTTACAGTAAAGCTATATTATATTTCACTTTTTGATTTACCTGGGGTTTAACCAGTATCGTGTTCTCACTTTTTGGTAAAACCCGTAGTTGATTGTTTATGTCACCGGCAATTAAACAGGGACTATACTAAGCCTTTAGTAAAAGGATTATAATCTTCAACAACCTTATATAGTGACAACATTATCCTTAAGTTCACATATCGATACCCATATTATCTTTTAAAAACTCATTTTGCTACGTTTTATATGCACACTTGTCTAGATATTTGTCCCTGTATTTCTTGCAAATTCCTTTCTTATAGGAGTGTCCTTTGATAGCCAAATCCTTGAAAACACGTCTCAGAAGCTGTTCTTAGATTTTTTTGCGCAATTCTAGACATGAATTCTGTATTTCCGTATACACTTACAGACGTGGCTCTTTTAGTTCTTGCACAGTTGTAGACATTGCTCCTTTATTTCTCAAACAGTTAATGTTGTAGACATGGCGCCAGAATTGCTTGTTAACATGGCTCTTATGTTACTTAATCAGTCGTCTTGTTTGGGCTTCTTACGTTGTCTGAAGACTTGTAATGGCGATATTTTTTATATCTTATAACTTTTGCTGTGGTAAGGACTCGAGTATATTTGCCCTTTTCGTTTTAGTGGTTATTATGTTTATTCTTTTTACACTGTTATCCCTCTTACACTTTACATTACTCCCAAACAGTATTTAGACTTGGCATTATGTAACTCATATACGCTATTACGCACAAATGTCATACTGATATTACACACTTGTCATGATGATATTACACACTTTTCATGATGATATTACACACTTGTCATATTGATATCACACATTTGTCATGATGATAGACATATGATCTAGCACATATGATGATCTAGCACACATGATGGTGATCTAGCACACATGATGGTGATCTAGCATACGTGACATAATCCAACACACTTTTCATAATGATCTAGCACACTTATGATGACCTAGCACATTTATATGACCTAGCACACTAATAATGGTGGTTCAGCACATTTGCCATGAAATGATATCGATGATGCATCGTTGAAGTGGTCATGACTCATGTTCTTCTCTTTTTTTCATAATACCGGTCATGCTATGACAGTCTAGGCCTCTGTGTGTCGATCTATCCATCTGTCTATCTATATATATATATATATCTATCTGTCTATCTATCTACCTATCTTTCTATCTACCTATCTATCTATCTATCTATCTATCTGTTTGTCTGTCTATCTGTCTGTCTATCTATCTGTCTGTCTGTTCATTAATATCTAAATTAAGGAGAAAATCACGCGACAAAAATCACGTGATGCATTGACGTTGTTGTTTCGTGTTATAACCTTGATGTCTGACTAAAATACAATTGTCAACATAAGTCCGTAAAATCGGGAAGTAAAATTCTCAAATATTTGCCTTTTCATATTTAAATTACACATTTAGCCAACTGCGATGTGTATTAATAAATGTCGCTGTAAATAACTGTCATATCTACATGTCTCTGACAAGGTCTTGTCTTCCTTTTTGTACAAAAAAGATATAAAATTCTGTTCTTTTGATTGTAGATAATTTTAAAAATGAAAAACTTCCGACATTGCCCAAGACGCATTTCAGACAGTATGTAAACATCAATGGTAACAATTATGTGATGAGATCCTGTGTTACACTCCTCCTTTTAGAACACAACCAAACATCTGTACTTAAAACGTAACAAGGACAAAATGATGTAAGTTTAGTGAAGTCTTAACAAGTGTGTCGTTTTTACTAGGGTACATGCTGACTTATAACAATGAACAACATTTGAACAATCATAACCACACCAATACTCCACTTCATACAAAATCCGTCTTTTTGATCGCTATCAGATTACACTCTTTTACGGCACACGTTATATATCACAATTGTGCTTTGTGCCTTTTAGTAAATTTGCTTTAGTATTACTTAATTTGGCAAGTTTGTAGCGTTAACCTCCAGCGTCGGTAATTAATTTACAAGGAGATTTTTTTGCTGCGACTCCCGAGCTTTCGCCTACACTACCTGGGTAAAATGGCTCGACAAAAGGTTATACATTGTGGCTCGTAACGTTTGTAAGTTGACCAAGCAAATCATAACATGTAAGCACTAGAACCGAAAAACAGGTTTGTAAGAAAGATACATTTCCCCCAAGAACCAATTTATTGATTATGATTGTTATGTCTTTCTTGGGGTAGAGCGTCACTATAGGAAGGACCAGGGTTCGATTTCCGTTACTGGGTCATGCCAAATACTTTAAAATATGGTATTGACTGTTCCTTCGTCTATGCTATAATATATGCCCCTGTGATCCCTCATGATATTTATATGTTTGTTGATGTAAGTGTCTATGGCTGTGATATATGTCCCTGTAATCCCTTTGTAAGTGCCTATGGCTGTAATATATGTCCCCCTTATCCCTTTGTAAGTGCCTATGGCTGTAATATATGTTCCTCTAATCCCTTTGTAAGTGTCAATGGCTGTGATATATGTCCCTGTAATCCCTTTGTAAGTGCCTATGGCTGTAATATATGTCCCCCTTATCCCTTTGTAAGTGCCTATGGCTGTAATATATGTTCCTCTAATCCCTTTGTAAGTGTCAATGGCTGTGATATATGTCCCTGTAATCCCTTTGTAAGTGTCTATGGCTGTAATATATGTTCTTATTATCCCTTTATAGGTGCCTATGGCTGTAATATATGTTCCTCTAATCCCTTTGTAAGTGCCTATGGCTGTAATATATGTTCCTCTAATCCCTTTGTAAGTGCCTATGGCTGTAATATATGGCCCTGTAATCCCTCATGATATTTATATGTTTGTCGTTGTAAGTGTCCATGACTGTAAAACAATGTATATGCCCCAATGATCCTTTATGATGTTGGTTTTCTTGTTGTTATAGGTGTCCATGGACTCGATATACCTTTGGATGCCCTCATTGCCGCTAGTGCTGCCGGCGCTGTTATACTTGCAGCAATTTTAATAGTTGCGATTACTATGTGCTATACAAGGTAAGGAAATAATGCCTATACGCGAGGAGCACTTACTTTAATATAAAAATTACAGATACCAAAATATGAATCGTCAGGAGACAATATACAAAGTCAGTGAAAATAAAACAAACACTGACCTGTGGAAATCCAGACGTGGGATCAAGTACAATGGAGGAATAAGCATACCCTGTGACCAGTCTCACACTCCTCACAGCGGGTGGGTAACGGTCCTTAACCTTATTCACTTGTAAGCCAAGTCGAAGAGCTAGTGTAGACGGCGTCCCCGCTGTTTCGAAGTTTAGACCAGTCTAACCCACCGAGAGACCACAGTCAATTCAAATGATTTAAATAAGGAATGAGTATTTCGCGGGCTTATATTTTTAGGCATATTTGCAAATAAATGAATATTTGTCGGTGTGAAAGAGGCAAAACACCATAATTTTGCTAGTTACAACAGTAATATTTAACATGAGTCTAAAAAGAGGTGTGCATATCCCCAGTTAGACCGAAATTTCGTACCTGTCTCTGGTATGACTGTATGATATTGATACTAAGAATATACATGTGTTCTTAGTTATTCAGCAAGTTAGGCTGTTAAGAGGAATAATACTGTGTATTCTAAACATTTTATAGAAACACTTAAATAACCACACAGTGTTGTTAAATACATGGCCAAAGAAGTATAAAGGCTGGCCGCAATACAAATATTCGCTAGGTATTTGAATTCGCGAACAATTAACTCTGCAAATATGCGTGAACATTAATCTCTCGCGAAATAAAAATGATTTACAACACGCTTAAAACAGTTTTATAAATCAAAATTATCATTTCAATTTGGATCAGATCCTCAAAAGAAATACAATAACTTGTGTCATTTGCTCATATACTCATATAAGTGCTTACTTTTAATTTTTCTATTTGAAAGTTAGCAGACGACACTTGTATTGATCGCAATATAAACATTACTCATTCGTAATTAATGTCTCTTATTATCAGGCAAAATGTGCAGTGCAACTGTAAGTATTGTCTGAAAAGCTACTTATGAATTTTACAATGCAGTTTTGTAGTTAAAGAAATCTTTTAATCGGACAGATAAAAGAATAAATATTTTGTCACTGTCCCAAGATATCATTCGTCGTATTATTTTAATATAACACATATGGAATTCAATATAACACATATGGAATTCAATTTAACAGCCTACACTATTTATATACATGTATTTATATTTCATTTACATTGTACTTCCCCTTTAGTGTGAAGGATCTACATGTATATCGAACTCCCCCTATCTTTTGGATCGATCACTGCTTTATACCCGTGGTATATATTGAAAGTTACACTGAATTTTAGATAGCTATGCTGTTATTTTTTCAATCCTAAGTATTTGCTTGATATACTTTCAATGATTCTTTTCAGTGACAGGAGACGTGCAACGGGAGCCAAGCCAGTTCGAAGGAGCGCTCCAAAATATGATATAAATGGAAACGCAAAACAAAATGGTGTTCCACTCCAGAAATTACATGTCCCGCCAGTCAGTGCACGTGCAGTACCATTGAGGGGTGCTCAAAGAGGTTACCCAATCGCAGCAGCCAATGGAACCTACCGAGGAATGCCAATAGTAGGCTCACAAAGGGGTGCTCCACCTTCTGTGATGACATTTGGACCATATGGTCCTGTAGGATCTTTCCATCCAGCTGCAAATTCTTTCTTTCCAGGAGGTGCTCCGTATGCACAAATCGTCTATGTTGACGATTCTGACGAAGAATATTCTGTACGGTCAACCGTGAGAGAAAAGAAATCAAGATACCATAGGTCTGTGTATGCGGCTGGAAAAGACACTGCATCCAAAGTTGTGATAAAGTAAGTTTTGTGTGAAATTGGTTGTACCATCTCATCCATCCCTTGACATACGTGTACTAAACTATGTCAACAGTGTTGATTATCTTCATGTCATATGACTTCTGGTGACCTTTTGTAGTTAGTCCTTGTGCTGATGTGCGTCATGCACAAATGTTTTAACTACTTCTCATTTGAGATCCTGAAGGTACAGATAAATCCAGTAAATGACATTTTCGTACCAGTTGATTATTTTAAACTAAAGTGATCCTTAGTTTAGATAATGCATTTAGATCTAGTATTTGACCTTGTCTTTCGACACACTTAATTCTTTCTGACATTTACATCTATTTTAAATTTGAGCTCAATTGTTGAAGCCTTTTTGACAGAAGACGAACGTCTTGGGCAGAGTATCTATTTTGACCTGTTTTTTAGTCTTGGTATTATCATCTATATACCCGTGATTCGATTTTTTACCAAGGTAACGGATAAAGCTCTTTTCACCAATGGTTTAGGGATGGAAGAGTTAAACTGTTGTGTTTAATAATCTGTCACATTTTTACACTCTCGTGTTGATATATATGTAAAGTACTTCTTCTTTTTCCTGTATATAACTATCAAGATATCATTTTTTAATATTTATTTTCTCAGTGGTGTTTATGACACTTTCGCATACTAACATCAAAAGGTCTTTTTACAGAAAAAAGACCAGGAAAGAGAGTGTCAGTACTACTAGTAAAGACACTAGTAGTTCTAGCTCTAGCTCTAGTAGCGGGTAAGATAATACTTCATGGCGTGCAAAAGTTCTACTCTGTGGCCTTTGTGCTATAGTCTGCAGGTCTAAAAAGCTTGTTTATGTTTCTGGACTGTCTTGGAAGTTTTGTGCGTCTAGGCATAATAGAAGATTTACACTTCTCAGCCAAGCGTTCATGTTTATCTGCTTTATTTTGTCACTGGATAAAATGTTGCCTTTCTTAATTTGCATGTACTCACCAAAAAAAAAATGAAAAAAAATAATAATTAGTTGATAAAACACTTGCACAGTATTTTAAATGAGAAACTATGCACATTTTGCATGCCTTTGTGTGACACATTAATCTATGCATGCTCTTTTTTAATTCATTATTGATTTGTTAAGCAATCAATGATTTTGTCAATGAAGAAGAGGATATGGACAACATTTGTTAAGTATCAGATGTTGAAACTTCACACAGGTTGGGGATTAATTATTATAACTTGATAGTAACTTAGTGAGCACATTGTCATCGACACTCATGGATAAGTCTTTATGACATTTTTAAATCGATACGTAAACTCTGATATTTCAAACAATTGTATAGAGAAGATGCATCTTAACTTCCTTTCGTCTATTTCCTATATTGTTGATTTTGCGTTTAACTGAATCAGCTGATATTGTATTGTTGAAAACAAACATAACAAAACCATGCGCAAGGTAAAATATAATAAGGTCAATAAAGGTCAACGTGTGTTTACCAAAGTCATAAGATATTGAACATCTTTTTCTATCAGTTTCGAAAATTCATTCATTCATTTATATTGGGTTTCTTTATATTGGCGTCCCCAATTAAAATGAACTGCAATGAGAGAAAAAAACCAGAGCGGCTAAAACGCTCTTTAGATTCTTTATGTAAACTACATTATAGTTCCATAAATTTGTCAACTAGATATTACGTCATTTTCCATGGGTTTATATATTATATACATATGTAACTGTCACATTTTTAAAATACTTCCTTTTTCTTTTGAAAATTCATATGTTTACAAGAAAGTCTATTATTTTTATAAGACTTTGGGTTTTGACATTTTTAAGCTTTATTTTGGAGAAGCAACAATCCTTCTTTGTTGTAATTATTTTGTTGACGGCAATTACAAGAACAAAGAGAGAAATGATGCAGTACGTTTCATTTGTCTCTTACAGTTTGGGATAGATTGTTTAACATAAAAACCTATGGGAAAATGGCGTTAGTTGATATATCAATGGCGTCTGTGTTTATGTAAACCTATTCAGAAAAATGCCGAATTATTGGCGTTTATGTAGTGTATTTTAAAATCATTTAAATCACAAGTTTATATGCAAGTAACATCTTGATATAACTAGCTAATAATCTATGAAAGGGAAAACGCCATGCGTAAAAGGAATGTATATATAGTTTAATTATGGTGTAAGTATACCTCTTGTAAAATGTGTGTAATACATATCTTGTCTAGAGGATTTACACATCAAATTTATATTTTGATAAATATATTTTGTGTAAAAATTAAAGAAATAAGCTATTCTCAGTTAATCTCTGTGCAATGAGGGAAGATAACTCGAGGACTATCATTCTTCTCTCCACTATCTCACAGCTACGTTTTTAAGGATTGAGTAAGATAATGTTTGATAATATGCTTGTAAACATCCAAATTGATATATTATTTTACAACTTGAATGATAATAAAAAATATTTTTTTTACAGGGAAGTTGACAGTTTAGAAGAGCAGGTAAGGCTTAAGTATACATATATATGATGTGGTTTCTGAAATTTGAACATGTGTGAAACAAATGTGTCGATGAAATGCAAGTTATCATAACGCCCCCCTTTTTTTCATTAAGTGTTCATTGATGTAGAATGAGGCAATATGACCAATTACAAAAAATGTATCAAAATATGCTTTTTGATACTTTTAGACACGCATATCTATGGCAGATTAACAAGGGACATGGGGGCTTTTATGTTTCCCTGTGGAGAACTAACCAATTTCATTTTATCGTTAAACGGGTTCCAATTTAATGTTTTGGAACTATATAATAGTCTATCTTGGCTTGCAAAGTGATTATATTTTTTTATCTAAGGAGCATACCCATAACCCAGGATAATCTATATGGATTCGGTGTCGGAATTAGAAAAATGCCACTATCGATATTTATATTGAAAATTCCAAAATCCATCAGAGATCATACTCCCAAGCCCCGTGGCATACAATTACTTACTTTTTGTTTGTTTGCTTGACTTGATGTTTATAAAACAGTCAATGTGACACTTTTGAAAGGAGATAGATCTTCTAATGTACCGCCTGGAAGCTACAAAACGGCTTGCAAAAATTCAGGGAACCTATCCTGCCTTCCGCATATGTTTTTTTTTTCTAAAATTTCAAAAGGTACAGGGGAGCAAACTCCAGAACCAAACTACATTTGGTTTATGTCTACTGAATTTACAATTGGTTTGGGGTGCTAATCCATCTATCGATCTTTTACGTGTAAAGGATAAAAAGTTCATAATTACCCCTTGTCTCTTATATGGTTGTCTCTGCAGAATTTCTTTTCTTGGGAAATTATCAGTCTATTGATGTAGTAGTTTTGAAGGATAAACAGGATCATAATTCAGTCTCTAGAAGCTTAATGGCCTCTGAGGTCTTGTGAAATTTAGAATTTCCCGGGGAGCATAGTTTTGTTTGGTTTGCTATGGAAACAACTCTCTTTGAGTGGGTTAACCAATTTGACAACTAAACATGTAACTGGTCTTTATATCGTGTCTGGAAGGTGGATTCAAGCTTCCAAAATTTTTAATTGTCCCCAAAGCCTCTAATGGATTCTTGCATCACAATTTATTCACTAAGTTTAAAAAAAAATTCAATGAGACATGTACTGTATAACAATTTAGTATAATAATTATTACTCTCAACATCCCACTCTTTTGAACAAATAATCAATCTTCATCCTAGGATACTGTAGGGATAAAAAGCACACCCCTCTAACCTACAATCCTGTATCCACCTTTGCATATCAATGTTCATAAATGTACACCCAAAGGTAATCGAGAACAGAAGATGGCCAGTAACAGCACTATTTAGCAATACAGCGAAGTAGAAATAGTAAGTTCAGTTTTGTGTTGAAAGTTATATTACAATTATGCAGAATGAAATTAGCTAAAGATTGAAAATTATGTTGCTGTTATCATTGTCTTTAAGCCCTATTAGACAATTACGATTTGTAAATTAATTTCTCTGTTCATCTGAAATTTTTCAGATAAAATTGCCCGATGAGAATGAAACTCAAACAGAGCAAAATAAGATGGATTCCCCTAAACAGCGAAGGCGATCAAAGTCTCCAGACAAGCCAAGGTCACAGTCACGTGAAAAACACAGAGATTTATCGAGATCTCGTTCTAGGAGTCTTACAAAGGATCCAGAGCCTGAAATAAATGTAGTCAATCAAGAGATTCATTTTGACTCTGGGGACGAAGCTAAACAAATCGATGAAATGTTTGGCGGAATAGCAGCAGAACCTAGACCAGGTGACATCATTTTTCAGACAGCAACTGAAAATCGCAACTCCTCCCAGCCAACTAAAAGTAGATCTGAACCCCCTCCTGACATAGAATCAACAAGCCATGTGGTCAGTGACAGCATATATGCGTCGGTCATTAAACCAGGTACACAAGACGACGAAACAAAATGGGATGAGGTTCATGAGGATCAAAGTCAGTTAACTTCTTTTGATCAAAAAAGCCATGCACTTCGATTTTCAATGTCAGAGAGGATGGTAGAAATTGTTCAAAACCGTCATGAAGGCAGAGCAACAGAATTCGACAGATACCAAGACAGTAATGATATTGTGTACCCACCAAGACCCACCAGCCTGTCACAAACACAGAGAAATGAAATAGCAGCATCCACACATGACAGATATTCACTTTCTGAAACGCAAAAAGATGTCAGCAGTGGCGAAGACCGAATACCAACGCCACCTTGTGACATTCCTAGCGCTACTGTCTCGCCTCGTGAATCATTTATCAGATCACAGCCATATTTACCAAAGGAACGACCCCCTACCCCTCCATTTGATGCAGCGGTATCACCCCGTACATCTGTTATACAGAGACCTCCAACACCACCTTTGGACATTGAAACGCAACAGACCAGAGGTGTCATTTGGAATCAAGTAAGCAACGATCAACCACAAAATGCTCGTGCAGCATTCTCCAACCAAGTTCTACATGAGTTAAAGCTTAGACAAAGAGGCGTCTCAATCGATGGTGATGATGATGAAACTGGAAATTCAAGAGCAGTAAATTTTTCAGCGCAGCCTCCTGAAATCATTCCGAGGTCAGAGCCAAATAGTCCCCGAGCATCTATGAACATACCACAAATGACAAGTGGATTGCCGCCAGCACCCCCTCCCCCTCCTCCTCCTCCTCCTCCACCTCCTCCCCCACCGCCTGTTACATATTAGTGATATTAGCGTTGATAGATCTTTGAAATACACATCGAATTAGTATATTATTACCATAAACATCGTAGGACTTGATACATGAAAAATTGACACAAAGTGTGTTTAGCGAGATATTCTGTCTTATAGGAGTGTATATGATTTCCGTATAAAAGAGATGGATATATATTTTATTGTACTCATATCTTTTACCCATTTGTCATTGTCGTATAACCACATATATTTTCCAGGAAACATTTTATGCTTTATTCTTTTACAAAGACAACAACATAGTTTTATTACATGTTTTAGCTATCATATATTTTACATATTGATAATATGTATATCTACTTTTAATAGATGTATCACAACCTCTTAGAACACTATTGGATTAGTTTTATATAATTTTAGTCTTCAAAAGATATGGTTGCAATGCTTTACATGAATTGAAATTATGACAGAACTCCTTAATCTACGTTTTTGATACTTAAGATGGCACTTGAATTATTTCTTTTTCTCCTGAGATGTTCAGTATTCCAACATTATCAAGAAGTTATTTACACTAAATATCTGAAATCAAAAACTTCTGCTTGGTGAAAACCGAACAATTCTTATAACCAGGATAGTTGTGTTCGAAATTGTCATTTTATGATTGAGGAGAAAAACAAAATTCACACCGTGAACCACCGTTTGAACAAAATACAAATAACAATGACAATTTCAAAAATGGGACCTCTGTTAAATCCAGGGGTGAGATCAGGTGCATGGTAAAATAGGAATTCACTGTCGACTGTCCAGCTTGAAAACTGTATCATGTAGATAAAGATATTTGGGGAAAGCTATCGAATGTCGTGTTGCTGTTATTAATGATTATGTAATAACGACAATGGATCTTGAAATGCTTACTGATTTGACAAATACTTAATGAATTATTAATAATCTACAATATTTGATGCTATTCAATAAATACAAATGAATGTATTGATTATAATCTGTATGTATGCGCCAATGTGGCCAAAATGAATATATTAGTATGTAACCTACACATATTATGTTGTGATAAGAAGAAATAATGAATATATTTATATAATTTGTATTCTCTTTTTATTGTATTCTGTTACTTTTCTTCATTTCCATGAAAGACTCATTGTCAGGGTCTAAAGTCTAAAGTCATGGAACTTTATAATAATGTAAATCTTACAACTTGTGCTAATGCACGCCACATTAAGTTCTCAGATTAAAGTACAGTTTTAAAATTTATGACAAAGGTTTATTTTGCAATCCTGTTCAGTAGGATTGTAATTTTCTGAAGAAAATTATTTCAATATTTCAGCTTTCTATTTATTATGGCCCTATAATTGAAACTCGACATTTTAAAATTTTTGCTAGAATGAATTCATCTTTCATAATAGCAATTGGTCTCGGGCTTAGTCTACTTCGGAAACTTACGAGTCCAGTCATAATCATTTATAATTGAGGTTCCATGTCAAGTAGGTGTGAAAAAACGTTCAGTTAATGTATGGTGATATCAAGCACCAGGATACCATATGAGTGAAAATCCCACGTTAACGACAGTAAAAAGCAAATCCAATGAATCTGTGACCTAGCAATTGTCTACCAAGCATAAATATGTAAGCCGTGACTGGTTCAGTCGGTAGCGCTCGACTCTTGGTCGTGAGTCGGAGTCCAGTCGGATTCTTATCCTTTTACATGAGTCACAGTAAAAACTGAGGAAATTCCAAACATGTCAACAGTAGGTGTCGGCACGTCTAAAGAAAAACTCACAAAGCATCAATTCGCCGCCAATGGTATTTCGTAATGTGCCGAGCATATGAAAAACATTTATGGAAACTTTCAAATTATTTTCACCAGCCATTTTCTGTTTCGACGTATTCATAGAGTGGTTCGTGAAAGATAATTCTTTTAGTGGTACACGTTGAACGTACATTTTATTACAAAACTTTAACAACCAAGCTTAAGTGTCACATCTGTGAAAAACCAAAGCTGTTTCGGTACAGTCTATTTTCTCAAATAATCAATATTGATACGCACATGTAACAAACGAAATCCTCCATGTAAAAAAACCTGTAACTCTTCTGAAAACAAATCTACCACCCCAATTTAGACTCATCACGTAGTTTGCTAACATTTCACTAATGTCTCCACTTATCGTTTATTTCTTGGTAGACCTTTACAAAAATACAATCGCAGTATACAAGTTAAAAAAAAATTAGATGCTTAAAACACAAACCACATCACTTTCATATCTGAAATTTAATAGCGTTTTTGCCTCAAATACAGACACGTCACAGTGGTAAACTAACAGCTCCTTCCATAAGACTTCCTAACAATGTATAATTCGCCGCCTCTAAAATCAAATCCATATTCAATAAAGAAATACATATTTTACCCAAATCTAAAGAGGGTTCAGGTGTAAAAGATTTATACGCGTTTAATCGCGCATGATAACGTAAATGATAAGACCTGTTGGTACCATAACACGTATAGCTAAACTATGAAAATCGGCTGATTAAATGGAAACACAGTTTAAAGTTTCGTTTTAACCACACGTGGTTAGCACACTTTGAGCATTGCATTGGTCGAAATAGGAACGTGAACTTTGGTTGAGCACGCACTACTACTGTAATAGTACTACTTAGCTGCATCAAGCCATTTGTTGGCGATAAAAATAATTGTATGCAAAGGGTCCGTTATTGAAGCTCTAACAGTGTCCAGTTTCCTACAGATCTACATGTAATCTGGAGACATTGTGGTTAAAGTGAGGTACAGGTTTGACGCGATCATGAGTACTCCAAGCCCGATGGTAGAAACAAATTCAGCATCTCTTGTAAGTTAATTATCATGTTTATCTAATTCTCGTTAGTTAATTTTCAAAATTTGAAAAGACAATCGGTGAACCTCGTGTCTTTTCAAATTTGAAAAATAAATAACTCGAGTAGATGAACATGATCTTCAACTAACACGCGTTGTAGAAACTCTGTATAGATAACTTGTCGTTGTATGAAGTCTGGATGTTTTGTTATTGTTATGTACATTGATTAAATCTGTATTCTACCCACTGACTACATCCACATTATCAATCTTTCATTACCCTGGATTGCAAGTATTTTGATGTTTTCCGAATCGATATATGTATTGAACAAAACATATGTATTAACCGATAAAACTAGGAAACGTTCTATCCCACTAGTTGTTTAAAATATGTATCCTGTCATGGCAAACCCATCTTACACAGCGAATACAACATTACTGAAATGTGTATCTTTGTATAAACAAACCCAGTGCAAAGTATACAAAGGTATTTAGTTGGCTATTACAATTAGTACGTCGCTGATTTCTCTTTGTGCGACTAAAACAACCTTCAGTCAGTGACTGTTGTAAAGTCACATTCCTTATTAATGAGTTTATTTCAATAATCGATACGCAGGTATCATGAATATTTAAATATATTAATTTACATTGCGTAACATTTTGAATACAATATCGGTTTTAATGACTCATATAAATAACTTTTGTAAATAATTTTGTGTAAGATAACACAATTTGTGATCATACAATCAGAAAGTGCTTGCCACTATACAGGCAGGAAATTACAATCAATCAACAAACACTTTGATAAAATAGTATCCTAAGGGAAGCTCGGAAAGATTTAACAACTCGCTTATTGTAATATACCGTATAATATGAGACTGATAGTCTATAATTCAGGTCATCTGATAATTCCGATTTTATGTCGGTTAAAATATTTTAATTATTATTTCATTTTGTGACAATCTTTAGCTAAAAAACGAACATATTCCAAAAATAAACTTCCTACCGTCCTTATATAAACGAGGCATTTGAATATGAAATAAAATATATCAAAGCATTAATCTTCAGGGTATCCAGAATCCAAGATACAGATCTGGTGAATATTGGACAAACAAGGACTTCTGGAAATCTAGAAGTGGGATCAGATACCATGGAGGAGTAAGCTTCCTCTGTTGAACTGTCACATCCGCCGTGAATCCACAGTCTAATTCAAATGCGTGTAATAAAGTATGTAAAATTAATGTACACCTACACATGGATATATGGACCTTTGTGGCAAAGTAATTAGAGCATCGTTTTGGTCACATATGATCATCTCGGTTGCGAACCCTGCTGCAAACTATCAAAGACACCAAAGAGACAACATCAAAACGTAGTGAACATTGGACAAGCAATGACCTATAAAAATTAAGATTTGGGATTAGTTGCCATGGAGTCGTCCCCTGTTGACCGGTCACAACCACCGCGAATCCACAGTTAAATTCAAATGAATTAAAGGAGGAATGGATACTAGTCACAAGCAGTATAGACAACTCGGCAACGATTATCGAACATACTATAGACCCTTAAGCAGTAACTGCAGTCCTGTGACTTTGCTAGTCTTCCGGTTGGCAAAATGTTACAGATACCCGCAACAACATAGACGTTGTTATAGTAACTGATTGTTTCTTGGCGTCATTTTCCGGGAATCTGTATCATTTTGCCAACCGGAAGACTGGCAAAGTCACTGGACCGCAGTTACTGTTAAAGGGTCTATTCAACTTTTCAATCAATGAAACATTTTAATAACAAACTGACTCTCCGTAAAATTTCGAAATGTTGACATTAAACGCGGTTCCTGATATTCTTGTGACAAAAACAGACTTTGACATACAGTATCATCATATTAACACCATAAACAGGCGAAAAGCGGATATTACTACCTAAATATGGAAAGATGACAGATACAAAAAAAACCATTATGGTTGTCGTAAAGCTAGCATAAAAGTCAAATACAATGTAGAACAATAATATAGAATAAAAACTGTGCCTCTTAAATGGTCATATACATTTCAAAATTGAGTCTACCTATTGATTAAGAAATATTTTTCATCAAAAAAATGGAAAAGTCAAGAACATGCGAAAAATATAAAAATTATGTAATTAAGAAATCATATTTTTACTGATGCGACGAACAAATGATTAGGGAAGGCACCTTTTGTTAATCATTCAAAAGGTTGACTCAAATTGTTTAAAAGTAGTAAATAAATGTACGTCAGAAGGTAAGCAAGTATACGAGTTATCTCCCTTGCTGGGCAACCGGAGATAACTCTGTTATGTTTGCAGCTAGAACTGGAAAAAATAGTAATAAGTATAAAAATGAATTTATTTCGATATTGGAAATTTCTGTTTTCTAAGTGTGAATACATGTATATTCAATTGATCCAATAGACAAATAAACAAATAAAAGAAGTGAAAGATGCAAAACTAAATAAATAATTATTATAAACGGAATACCAAAGCTATAATGCTCCTGACGATTTTCTGTCAAGTAGACTCCATCTATTGAGCTACAATTTGATGTATTTTTTTCTTAAATGAAAGTGATATCACACAAGGCCAAACAACAAATCTAAATGCATATAAAAAGATGAATATGTTTGAAGAATTAAGAATTTAAATGCTATTAACAGTGCGAAATATTACTTTATTGTAAGATTATCATCTGATACCGAAATACCAGATACTAGGTTTATGTACAAATGGACAACCAACGGTGGCAACGACCTAGTGGTTATAATTATCATAAACATGCTACCAAAGTTATAATGCTAATGAATAAATAACGAAACAAAATTATCTAACTAAAACACTAATGAAAAAAAAAACATAATACATTTTGTACATACATACACACAAAACTGATTTTTTCATATCTGACGTTGACCAGAATTTGCAGAATGATATGCATCATTTTAGATAATTTATCCTTAGTTTGAAATTTGTATTATAATATAAAAATCTGATACCAAATTATGAATATGTAAGATATCCAGAATACATATACAAATCTGGTGAATATTGGACAAACAAGGACCTAAAAAATTCATAGGTGTGATCAGGTGCCACGGAGGAGTAAGCACCCCCCGCTGATTCGTCACACCTGCCATGAAGTCCAAATTTAAAATTCAGATAAAATAAATGAGGAAAAAAATTATCGTCACAATTTGTACAAACGACTTAACTGTCGTTATCGAACAGGTAACTCAATATTTCATTTAGAAAAACCGAGTAATCGAAAACAAGATTATGATACCGACCGTAAAAATTGCGGAACGTTGACATCAAACTTGATTTTCGATATACCCGTGTAAATAACTTGCCAGTAAGTAGGTAACCTCTTTGTATGAAATGCCCGTATGTAGAACACGTCTGGCATATCTGATCATCTGTGAGTTATAAACACCATATGCAAGTGGTTAAGAGATTTTACTACTTGAATGTGGTTAAGTCGAAATCGTCGCGTTTGTCGTATAGTCTGGTTGATAATTTCCTGCCTGTGTCTATAGTAAGTAAAATGCCCAGTTAAGAAGTGTGTGTTCTTGATTTTGTTGTGTCTTTAATTTCTATTTCTTTGGGATATATCGCATTCTTTAGACTCAGTAGCTTCTGAATGAAGTCTGCTTTGTATGAATAAAGAAAAGGTCAGTCAATAAAGGGGCACAATTGGTTCCCTTTGGTTGGGAATGCTGACATTTTGCTAAAGATATGGTCTCCAATCATTACAAATATATTGTCTATTAGAAATTCCAGCATCCTTTTGTATCAACTTCAGTGTATTAATGTGTTGAATCAGGGTGGCGATGGACGTGATAAATATCATGTATAAAAATTGGAGAAGTCGTTTGTTTTGATTCTACGAATTTGAGAAAAATGGTGTGTCTTCAATTTTTTTAAAAGCTGTTTAGAATTTGTATATCCACATCTGAATGACACCACTGAAATACGCAACTGTACAGTATTGCTTAATTTTCTACTAAACGGCTGTCAGTATCTTGATAAGGTGTAAAGATAAAGGTTTGGTGGAACATTTGATGGACCCTGCTATGTGCCGCTGCTTATATGGGGTTTTGTGATTTATCTATTTATAAAGAAATGCAATATATTTGTCTATCCATTTATTTATCTATTTTTTCATTTATTTATCTATTCATCTTATCATCATTTACGTATGTGTAACAGAACAGTTTAAGTCTAAACATGTAAAAAATGTTATCTCGAAGGCTATTCTTTTGTACGGTTTGTTGGATATAAAAACAAATATATTCTTTTTCTTCTTTCTTTGTTGTCAATAAACTTTCACTGCTGATAGTCCTTTTTCTGCCGTCACCGTTTCTATTTACATTTTCAACATATCATTATCATTTGATTTTGAGAATGTTATTCTCCGTATTTTAAATAGATCAATGTTTGATAACTGTAATCATCTTGTATCCACAGTTAATTATATACATTGCCTACCGATGTGTTTACAATGTCATTGTAAGACAGTGTTAGCGACACGTATAATAATAGACTATCGTCAAATATGTTTCATGTCTGTCACTTGTAAGTCAAGAGTTTAATTAGCTAATGAATCAGCACCTTTTATCTGATAAAACGGATATTCAATAATTTTCACGAAGGTTTCCCATTCTTTTACATCCTTGTTTAGCAACACCTTACCTTCAATGTATTAAAATAATTCGTTATCAGTCCCTGTAAAATAAATTGTACTTGTATTTTGTAAAAAATTGTACTACTCCACAGGGTTCATATCTAATTCTCTTAAACGTGGAAAATAAAGAGCTTCTCTATGGTTCACATTTCCTCAGAAATATCATGATGCATTTTTAATCCGCGTCAATTTGCTGAAATTGTTTATGTGTTCTATATTTAGCCAATACTATAGGAAGCATATCTTTCCTTTGGCATTTATATAACAGGCGAATTCGAGCAGCATTAATTTGTACTGCTACATATTCCGTGATCATATATATGGTAACTCGTACATGTGAAATCGTATAACGGTCACAACTTCGTTCATGTCCAATATTTCATTAACACTTCATTAAGGTTTACAGGATACCGTTAGTGCATCAATACCTTCATTCGGATTCTGTTGTAATGTCGTACATACAAATATTTTCGCAAAAAGGTCTATCGCAGTTTAAACAGATCAGTACCAACTGTGACGAGGATTTATCCGTCACGTGTTTTTCTTTTATTTTGACTATGATCTCGTGTCTGGTGTAGCTGGTCCACAAGGCAAGCAGCTTATTCCTCTTTAACACCTGATTCCATTTATTTATCTGCAGAACTATAACTTTAGTATAATGTTTATATTTACAGAGTTTTCCGGCTTACATAGATAGTAAGAATTATTCAAAAACTCTTTTGAATACAAAACTGTAAAGTCAGAAATGACAACAAAAAGGTTTTTGTTATCATAATTTCAAGACATATTAAACCTATCTCAATTTTTATAATAATAAATCTGTCAAATGTCTGACATATTCAAACGCTTATAAACCGCATTTGCACTTTAAAGGAAACTTTTTGTCCATACTGTTATCACACACAACCGTAGAGTGAAAGAAATGCTACATATTACAAGTAAAGTGTTAAATAGATAAATGAAAATTGAATTCAAACAAAAGGATAACTAAAAAACTAAACTCAAACTACCAACGAAATTTGAATCGAACTAGATCTAAGTGAAAATAACAAGAAACTGCAAAATTACTAATGTTTCTTATTATTTTCAAACTGCAAAATTACTAAAGTTTCTTGTTATTTTCATTTAGATCTAGTTCGACTTTCATTTTGTCCGTGTCGTTAATTATTTTAATGCTTTATATATTATTTTCTTGACTTGTATCTATTGCTTAGATCAGACACACACACTCTCTCTCTCTCTCTGAGAGAGAGAGAGAGAGAGAGAGAGAGAGAGAGAGAGAGAGAGAGAGAGAGAGAGAGAGAGAGAGAGAGAGAGAGAATTAAACAGTGTTCCCTGGTACGAAATATGATATGTTTACAGGGGAGAAGTAAGTTTAAACTTTTGCTTATAAAATATTTTACTGTAAAAATTGTTTTTATATGTAATGACTTGAGTCGATATTCAATTTCGTGTGAAATTGAAATTGAGATCAGTTTGGCATGTATTGACCTATTTAAATCAAGGAAATAATCATATTTAAATGGCCACTTTTTTAATTCTCTGTATGCCACAAAATAGCAATTAAAGTACATATTTCAAGAATGGATAATCTATTTAATTGTTTTATGATATAATCAACGGCTTTTATGTATAGATTTATTTTTCAATTCAGCCTCGAATGCATTCATAAAATTTTGCATAGAATATTGCACACGGCGTCTGTCTGTGAAGTAATATTAAATGAACATGCAGTCAATTGAGCGCAAAATCTTACGTAACCTGTAAAAGAAAAAAACAACAACAACAACAAATAAATAATAAGCGTTGTCTAACCACTTTATTCTGAAATTTTATGACCATATATATATAGAGAGAGAGAGAAATAAGACTTCATCAGTAGACTTCGAATTGTAATCAAAGGAATAATGGTATAAAGCAAGGCCAATCCCTAAGCCTAAATGTATTGTATAATATGGCTGTAAAAAGTTGGCTATCTGAGTTTTGAAGAAGTTTAATTTTCTTACAAAACGACAAGACTTAAATGGAGTTTCACTTAACACTATCAGTTGGTACATACATTTGAGGAGACTTCTATAAATGAATATCTGTGTGATGAAATTTACTGTGTCAATATAGAAAGTAAATTAGAAATCACTTAATATGAGGGGATTTCTATAAATGAATATCTGTGTGATGAAATTTACATATGTACTGTATCAATTCAGAAAAGGGGGAATCACTTAATATGAGGAGACTTGTATAAATGAATATCTGTGTGATGACATTTATTACGAGTTGATGGAACATTAACGCAGTTATGTTATGCTTAGTTGTTTATTAGGAACAAGTCAAAGCACATTTTGCAGTATGGGGTTTATAACACATTATATTGACGCAAAATTACACATGTATGTGCATTTCAGCAACATAAACTCAACTTTAAGATTGAAATTTCCAAATCACATTTTTATTCGTATATTTTTGCTTTTTAAAATGACGAAAATATAGTAACAATTCGTTGAAAAATATAGGTCTAGAAGACTTGTTGAAATATATGCTATTAAAGGTCAGTTCGGCGTCAGTAATGAATTTTAAGATATTATAAATTTGCTTTAGAATGTTACTTTTCAATAATTTTTTACCATTATACTCTTGTGATAGAATTGACATTAAAAGCGATAGACTGGACTGTTAACAATTCTTGCGCACGATTAATAAACAAATAAGTTTTGGTCAAATTTCACTTACTTTGTATTGGCAAGATCTGAAGTTGGACATAGGAGTTGCGTCATTCCTCATTCACATGATCTTAACTAATGAGAAACTCGCGGCAGTCTTTGAAGTTGGGAAAATGTTTTAC
This sequence comes from Atrina japonica, assembly GCA_030159075.1. Taxonomy (NCBI): domain Eukaryota; kingdom Metazoa; phylum Mollusca; class Bivalvia; order Pterioida; family Pinnidae; genus Atrina; species Atrina japonica. The sequence continues at coordinate 2,101,001 of BROG01000019.1, read as the reverse complement.
ACATATACATATTGACCTAGAAATTTAAGACTACTGATAGGAAGTATAGCATAAGGGTATAATACTGCCCTGTCACATGGAAATTTAATATCGATGAAACAATGTTTATAAGCACAAGATTTTATAATCATATCTGTCTATGTAGTTTGTTGCATAATAAATAAGCCATCAATACTTAAGCCAAATGTCTGGTCCGATTTTTAGTTACTTTTTTGTAAAACCTAAATTTTACCGAATTTAAAAGTATTCAGTATACTGAGTGTATTATACCTCATTAAAACTGACGATTGTCATCAGCTCGTATAAGTACTTTCAGTACTTTGATATATGTACTGTATCATTACAGAAAAGAGGGGATCACTTAGTATACTTTATTTACTAGGTAAACTTTTTGCTATAATTATCGTCATCAAATGAACAAAGGGAAAATTAATTACTTTATTTCAAATTTTCTTTTAAAGCATTCCGGTATATTAAAATGTCGCATTTTTGCATCTTCATTCCATGTAATAGTTGCCAGTTGATATTTGATTTCACATTTGAATATTTACATCAGGAAGTTATGAATGACTAAGATGTCTTATGGGTATATCTGTAACCTACAAGTATGTAACACGATCGTATTCGATTGATGTACTTGTAACAGTTTTTGCATTGTGACACCCAGCTGTCTCTAAACAGTCAGCAAGCACGAGACACGAGATAGGTAGCGGATTGAGTTAGCTCATTGTATGTTCATCGCTAAAATCGATAAAATTATACAAAAAGGAACTGAAAAAGATGAATACCTGATAACAACGAACTTCATACAGTCATTTAGGGAAACAAACAACTTTATCTTACACGTCATTATTTTAAATTATTTCAAGAATGTATTACTCATATATGTTTTACGATTTATGTTGAAATATATAATTAAGGTTCGATCATTCACTGATCACTCTGTTTTTCTATTATTTATGCCTCCATTGTTGCCAGGTTAGTGTATGTTGTTGATTTATTTTACTTCATATTACAATGCGTATTTCATTGACTGAGCCTTTTGCTCCTGGGATATAATCGATAACAAAATGTATCTGAATGCAGTTAACAGTAAGGCGTAGGTCTATAACGGTTAAGGTTATTGTTACATGTACACTACTGGTGTAGCGGAATAATTAATAAAATGTTTTTTACACTTTATCTTCGTAATACAAAATATAATGATAGTATCCTTAGTATACGCTATATCTATCTATCTATCTATCTATCTATCTATCTATCTATCTATCTATATATATATATATATATATATATATATATATATATATATATATATATATATATATATATATATATATATATATATATATATATATATATATATATATATATATCGTCTAGCACGCTTAAAGTGAGTGCCTTATACAAAACAATATAAAACTCATAAAGAACAATGTTAAATTATATAAACATCCGGTTTATGATGCTATTCTAACACGCTTCTTGAGTGCTTGATGTAAACTATATATAAACTTATATATGGATAATCCCATGTGGATATTTATATTTGTTTATCAATATTCCAGGCCGCTGGTCCATGGATTTTAACATGCTTTGTGAGTCCTTTGACTTCCGAATAATGATGTTATTTTAGGTTGATGCAGTTATATTCAAATAATTTCAAAAAAACAATTTTACTGTGATTGCCAGTGTTAATGGAGTGAGTAAACCCGGAAACAATGTACCCGAGAGACAACGAATTTCCTCCTCACAAAATCAGCTTCGGTTCCAATGGGGTGTGAGTCCGCTCTTACTTGGGGTGAGAGACAGTTAAAGTTGTATGTTCTAACTAATCGACAAGGACAGTCCCGTCCAATACTGTTCTCTGTTGTATCAGCTGAATAAAAAGATCATTTCTTAAGTTTGTCATATCAGTTTGACATGCCTTTATGTAATATCTTGAAAAGTACACTTCAAGGAGAAGCAATGAATTACTTACTCACGTAATATATGTTTCAAACATTATAATTTGTTTCATCTTCAGATGTAATAGGTACATTTAAATAATTTTAATCCACCCCTGAGCCAAACCTGAATATTTTTTCGTCATTACAGATTTTTGTATTATTTGGTGTGTGTATGTGTGTGTGTGTGAAATAAATCACATATTAACATAAGTCATTTATCACTTTGAATTTTTACTTCAAACAAACAAACGTGTCATCATTACAATGAGAATGTACAGCTTTATAAAATTTGTGACAAACTATAAGTAAGTAGAAACTCATTTATAAACAAGTCACAAATGACATATGCTTATATCCGTCCGTCATTTAATTTCAACATGGATAAATGAATGTTCGTGTCTTGAATAACTGTGGTATTATATAAAAATAGACGTTAACAAATTAAAAGCCCTAGACTGAAGGGTTCTATATTAAAATAAGTTTGCATAACAAATTGAAGTATAAGTATTTGCTAGGATTGAAATGAACATCCATACAACACCTTGCAAATGATATATTATGTTTAGTGTGTACACTATAGATAAAAGTAAGCTTGTAAAAGGGACATTTCACTAAAACACCAATAAATATATTGAAGCGGAATATTCCTATTCACTCAGCAACTTTCTTGGATATTTTTGGTAAATTTTGTAATCTATTTACTTTCACTGTGAGTTAATGGATAAATATAGATATTAAACATTAATAAACTATCTAATATATCTCATTATCATCAAATTTTTTTTCATATAAGCGCATTTATAAGTATTGTAATAAGACGCCACTTGATTTTTCGTCAAACGTCAGCACCCTGTTCTCAGCACCAGTAAATTCGAGGCAAACAATTCTTATTGCTACATTTCTGACGGAATACAACATATGTAATACATCGCTATATTTTAACATACTCCTTGAGAACTTGATTTCTGTCTACTTTCCTAATTAATTTGTTATAATACAGTGAGTTTCCCCTACCTAGTCGCTAGCATCGTTGTAAACAGTGTTAACTTTATGATATTTGAAGTACAATTATATTGATTTCTATATGTTCCAATATTTCATTGCTTATTTCGATCTTGTTCAAGAAGTAATTTACATTATAATATAGCTATCATTTAAATGGGGTTATCAATGCGCCATGGCACCTGATTCCATCTCTGAGTTTTCATTAGGTCCCTGTGTGTGTGTGAGTTTCTATCATATTATATATTATTGTATATTATGGTCTTCAATCTGGGATTTCTGACAGTTAATACCATGACTGTCTCTATTTTTCATATTTCCTTATTTTATTCGGTTCTTTACATTGTCCTAACGTTATTTTAATTTTTGGTGAAAATATAGAATCATGTATGAATGGGAAAAAAATAGAAAATGTTATATCAGTGATATACCACTGGTTATATATTTGTACATGGAAATGTTATATTTAAGGTTTTCCTACATTATAATTACCGGCATTTTATTCCCCGCTCGTTTTTCCTTTCTGTCATACGTTACACAGTATAGGTCCACCAAGATATATTCGCACATCCGGATTATTACAAACACCAAAACGATACTGTCTATTTTCCAAACATAGTGGTGTACAAATCAATATCAAACATTTTACCTTGCTCTGATTCCAGGTATTATTTTTATATAAAAGCTCTTATATCTATTTCCGACAAGTAGTTTGTAATCCTGTTATAATATAATTTAGACTTCTTGTGTTTGTGAACATGTGTCAATTTATCGTTGTAAACATATACATGTAATTTATAAACAAACTCAGTGCGACCCGCGGCTTTTGCGCTACGCTGTGGTAAGTAAAATCCAGTCTACATTAATATCTTACAAGATAATTTCAAAATACGTGAACTTTGTTGCAATTTAATGATTTCCATAGAACATTTGCGACGGATGTGGCATGCCAGCAGAAGACGCTGACCCCTTCCGGACACCTGGTCTTATCCCGTTTGGGATTCGTAATTGTTATTCATGTTGAGACCATTTGCACATCTAATTCGCCGTGTTATAATGGACTTGAACTTTTGATTATAGATTGGTTCTTCTTCGATTTTACTTCTTACCAGAAAGTTGGGAAAACTCAGAAACATTGTCTAAAACCTACATTGATATAATATCTTGTGTGTATATATAGTAACACATTCTGCACTAAAAAGGGAAAGAGTAAGAATGTTATAAACTTATACTTTACGATAGACTATCAAATGATATTTGAATTTTTATTACTTTGTTGGAATTGTTTGGTTATGCTTCAGACGTTCGGGAAATTTATAGCCGCATTGATATTGAAAGATTGCAACTTGATTTTTGTAAATAATCTGTAGGGTTAATAAAGAATACTTGATGTAATGTTTTATCTCGAGTTCGATATCGTGTGTTCTTTATTGCATTGTTGACATTTTCTTATCTGGAGAATGATTTAATACATAGAAACAACTTTTACTCCAAAGCTTTGTTTTGAAATGACAGGAGATAAATCTTGATTACAATTGGTATAGAGAATTCAACAACAAACAGGGAAGATAAAGTCTGATCAAAATAGATATAGTGGATTCAACAACAGGGAAGATAAATCCTGATCACAATAGGTATAGAGGATTCAACAACATCAGGGAAGAGAAATCCTGATCACAAAAGATATAGAGGATTCAACAACAACAGGGAAGATAAATCCTGATCACAATAGGTATAGAGGATTCAACAACATCAGGGAAGATAAAGTCTGATCACAACTGGTATAGTGGATTCAACAACAACAGGGAAGAGAAATTCTGATCACAAAAGATATAGAGGATTCAACAACAACAGGGAAGAGAAATTCTGATCACAACTGGTATAGTGGGTTCAACAACAACAGGGGAAAGAAATCCTGATCACAATAGGTATAGAGGATTCAACAACAAAAGGGAAGAGAAATCCTGATCACATTAGGTATAGAGGACTCAACAACAACAACAACATAAACAACAACAGGGAAGATAAATTCTTATCACAATAGATATAGTGGATTCAACAACAGGGAAGATAAATCCTGATCACAATAGGTATAGAGGATTCAACAACAACAGGGAAGAGAAATCCTGATCACAATAGATATAGAGGATTCAACAACAACAGGGAAGAGAAATCCTGATCACAATAGATATACAGGATTCAACAACATCAGGGAAGATAAAGTCTGATCACACTAGATATAGAGGATTCAACAACAACAGGGAAGAGAAATCCTGATCACAATTGGTATAGTGGATTCGACAACAAAAGGGAAGAGAAATTCTGATCACAAATGGTATAGTGGGTTCAACAACAACAGGGGAAAGAAATCCTGATCACAATAGGTATAGAGGATTCAACAACATCAGAGAAGATAAAGTCTGATCACAACTGGTATAGTGGATTCAACAACAACAGGGGAAAGAAATCCTGATCACAATAGGTATAGAGCATTCAACAACAAAAGGGAAGAGAAATCCTGATCACAATAGGTATAGAGGACTCAACAACAACAACAACAACATAAACAACAACAGGGAAGATAAATTCTGATCACAATAGATATAGTGGATTCAACAACAGGGAAGATAAATCCTGATCACAATAGGTATAGAGGATTCAACAACAACAGGGAAGAGAAATCCTTATCACAATAGGTATAGGGGATTCAACAACAACAGGGAAGAGAAATCCTGATCACACTAGATATAGAGGATTCAACAACAACAGGGAAGAGAAATCCTGATCACAATAGGTATAGAGGATTCCACAACATCAGGGAAGAGAAATTCTGATTACAACTGGTATAGTGGATTCAACAACAACAGGGAAGATAAATCCTGATCACAATAGGTATAGAGGATTCAACAACAACAGGGAAGAGAAATCCTTATCACAATAGGTATAGGGGATTCAACAACAACAGGGAAGAGAAATCCTGATCACACTAGATATAGAGGATTCAACAACAACAGGGAAGAGAAATCCTGATCACACAATAGGTATAGAGGATTCCACAACATCAGGGAAGAGAAATTCTGATTACAACTGGTATAGTGGATTCAACAACAACAGGGAAGATAAATCCTGATCACAATTGGTATAGTGGATTCAACAACAACAAGGAAGAGAAATCCTGATCACACTAGATATAGAGGATTCAACAACAACAGGGAAGAGAAATCCTGATCACAATAGGTATAGAGGATTCAACAACATCAGGGAAGAGAAATCCTGATCACAATAGGTATAGAGGATTCAACAACATCAGGGAAGATAAAGTCTGATCACAACTGGTATAGTGGATTCGACAACAAAAGGGAAGAGAAATTCTGATCACAACTGGTATAGTGGGTTTTAACAACAACAGGGGAAAGAAACCCTGATCACAATATGTATAGAAGATTCCACAACAAAAGGGAAGAGAAATCCTGATCACAATAGGTATAGAGGATTCAACAACAGGGAAGATAAATCCTGATCAGTATAGGTATAGAGAACTCAACAACAACATAAACAACAACAACAACAACAGGGAAGATAAATCCTGATCACAATAGGTATAGAGGATTCAACAACAACAACAACATCAACAACAACAGGGAAAATAAATCCTGATGACAATTGGTATAGTGGATTCAACAACAACAGGGGAGATGTATCTTGATCACAATAGGTATAGAGGATTCAACAACAACAACATCAACAACAACAGGGAAAATAAATCCTGATGACAATTGGTGTAGTGGATTCAACAACAACAGGGGAGATATATCTTGATCACAATAGGTATAGAGGATTCAACAACAGGGAAGATAAATCCTGATCACAATAGGTATAGTGGATTCAACAACAACAGGGAAGATAAATCCTGATCACAATTGGTATAGTGGATTCGACAACAAAAGGGAAGAGAAATTCTGATCACAAATGGTATAGTGGGTTCAACAACAACAGGGGAAAGAAATCCTGATCAAAATAGGTAAAGAGGATTCAACAACATCAGGGAAAATAAAGTCAGATCACAACTGGTATAGTGGATTCAACAACAACAGGGAAGAGAAATTCTGATCACAACTGGTATAGTGGGTTCAACAACAACAGGGGAAAGAAATCCTGATCACAATAGGTATAGAGGATTCAACAACAAAAGGGAAGAGAAATCCTGATCACAATAGGTATAGAGGACTCAACAACAACAACAACATAAACAACAACAGGGAAGATAAATTCTGATCACAATAGATATATTGGATTCAACAACAGGGAAGATAAATCCTGATCACAATAGGTATACAGGACTCAACAACAACAGGGAAGATAAATCCTGATCACTATAGGTATAGAGGATTCAACAACAACAGGGAAGAGAAATCCTGATCACAATAGGTATAGAGGATTCAACAACATCAGGGAAGATAAAGTCTGATCACAACTGGTATAGTGGATTCAACAACAACAAGGAAGAGAAATCCTGATCACACTAGATATAGAGGATTCAACAACAATCCTGATCACAATAGGTATAGAGGATTCAACAACATCAGGGAAGATAAAGTCTGATCACAACTGGTATAGTGGATTCAACAACAACAAGGAAGAGAAATCCTGATCACACTAGATATAGAGGATTCAACAACAACAGGGAAGAGAAATCCTGATCACAATAGGTATAGAGGATTCAACAACATCAGGGAAGATAAAGTCTGATCACAACTGGTATAGTGGATTCAACATCAACAGGGAAGATAAATACTGATCACAATTGGTATAGTGGATTCAACATCAACAGGGAAGATAAATACTGATCACAATTGGTATAGTGGATTCGACAACAAAAGGGAAGAGAAATTCTTATCACAACTGGTATAGTGGGTTTTAACAACAACAGGGGAAAGAAATCATGATCACAATAGGTATAGAAGATTCAACAACAAAAGGGAAGAGAAATCCTGATCACAATAGGTATAGAGGATTCAACAACAGGGAAGATAAATCCTGATCACTATAGGTATAGAGTTCTCAACAACAACATAAACAACAACAACAACAGGGAAGATAAATCCTGATCACAATTGGTATAGTGGATTCAACAACAAAAGGGAAGAGAAATCATGATCACAATAGGTATAGAGGATTCAACAACAACAACATCAACAACAACAGGGAAAATAAATCCTGATGACAATTGGTGTAGTGGATTCAACAACAACAGGGGAGATATATCTTGATCACAATAGGTATAGAGGATTCAACAACAACAACAACAACATCAACAACAACAGGGAAAATAAATCCTGATGACAATTGGTGTAGTGGATTCAACAACAACAGGGGAGATATATCTTGATCACAATAGGTATAGAGGATTCAACAACAGGGAAGATAAATCCTGATCACTATAGGTATAGTGGATACAACAACAAAAGGGAAGAGAAATCATGATCACAATTGGTATAGTGGATTCAACAACAAAAGGGAAGAGAAATCATGATCACAATAGGTATAGAGGATTCAACAACAACAACAACATCAACAACAACAGGGAAAATAAATCCTGATGACAATTGGTGTAGTGGATTCAACAACAACAGGGGAGATATATCTTGATCACAATAGGTATAGAGGATTCAACAACAACAACAACAGGAGAGATAAGTCCTGAAAATATCCAGAAATTTTACAAACATCTATACACAAGAGGGTTGTTTGATAAGTGATGAGCCTCAAATGTAAGGATATGGGAGACGTATTACTCTATTTTTCAATATACATGTACATGTAATTTCCTTCAGTTTCTATACACTTTTGACAGTAATGTTTAAGAGATTCGACGCCACTTTAAACTTTCTTGACTGTCCAAAAAGCCCTCCATTGCATGCATAATGTCATCATCTGTCTGGAAATGGGTACCCAAAATGGCCTTTTTAATTTTGGGAACAGATGGAAGTTTAGTGGAGCGAGATCGGTTGAGTAAGGGGGATATTGAATCAATTGAAAGTCAAAATCATTAATGACAGTAACAGCAATGACAGACTTGTGAGCTGGGGCATTGTTCTGATGAAACAAAACTTTAATGAGCTTTCTAATGTGCTTAATCTTATTTTTTCTTAACTTTTTATGAAGTGATGCATAATATGTTCCATTGCATATTTGTCCCATTTGGAGAAAATCTAATAAGAATACCATCAGCATCCCAGTAAACCGGGGTCATAACCTTTTCAGCTGATTGAACCCTTTGCCGTCTTTGGCGGCGGTGACCCAAAGTGCTTCCATTGTTTAGATTGTTGTTTGGCTTCTGATTTGAAATAATGGACCCAGGTTTCATTCATAGTCACAAACCCCCAAAGAAAGTTGGCAGGATCTGCCTCTAAAGGGTTCAAATTAACAAGCGACATATTCCATCTTGTGCGCTTTTGTTCACAGCATTCTTGGTACCCGAAGTACTGAGAGCTTTCTCATCTCAAGATCTTCCGTAAGTTAGAATGGAATGAGCTCTTTCTTGAGAAATCCCAACAATACTGGTAGGCTCTATACCTCCATGTAACTCGTCTGTCACCCATAACAATATCGTGGACCTTAGGGATCATTTCAGGAGTTGCCACAGTGACAGAACTTCCAGAACGGGGGTCATCCTGAAGGCTCTGCCTGCAATGTTTAATGTCTGTCATACACTTTTAAGCATATGAAGAGGCGTCCTCTCCTAGTGTTGTTACCATGTCAGCATGAATAGCCTTAGGTGCAAGACCTTTCTTAAATAAATATTGATTTATTTCTCTCTTGGTATTTTTTGTTCTATTTTGCTACATTAACTTGACCTGTTTACTTTAGAATGTTACAAAAATGACGACATGATACTATTTGTTGGTTACACGGCCTTAGTCAGAGAACAATACGGCTGAAATTTTGCAATCCTGCTTAACTCCTTCAATACAATAGTCAAAATGATAAATATACGTTGGTCTCCAATATTACCCTAAGTTGGTGGTTCCGGGATTTGGAATCTGGGGCCACCAGCTTGCAATTAGAATATTCTCCTTGTTGAGCATTTATCAGTCGAAGAACATGGTATAGGTGAGCATTTGTAAAGTATTATACTATCTCGTTTACCTGTGAATTATATGCTTCCCTTTATATGTATACAAAAATGACTTCAATACACTGTGACTCAGTTTTTAACTATCGATTCATTTAAAGTAAGGAAATTTGAAGGACTGTGAAATAAGACATCAATACTGGCACATGGATTAAGATATAACATGATGAATTGGTATGGTTTGTATGTTTGTGCACATTTATTGCATTCTTAATGCGGTTTGCTTATCTAAGTATTGATAAACAGTCAATAAACAATTTGAACTTACATTTAAAGAATTTGCAAAGAATGCCGAACAAATTCAATTAATTTGAAATGCACCCAATTTCCCAAGACGTCATGGACAGGCCTAAAATGTCACATTGTTAAGGTGGCTCGTGAACGATCCGCTTTGTTTATTGTGGATGTCAACATATTTATAAATCATAATTGTATGACTTATGTTGTTGTATGACTTATGTTGTGGTATGACTTATGTTGTTGTATGACTTATGAATACAATTTTCAATGCTTCACGAATATACTTGTTATAAAGAAATATACTATAACTAATACCTGATATAATCTGTCTAACCAACGACTTTTTGATGTTCTCATTACTGTCTCTAAATATTACTTCATACAATATTCGCCACAAGTTATCATTGTTTGATAAATTAACTTGGAAAAAAAATATTTGCATCTTCATATTTCTCGTCTCCTTTTTCTGACTATACTTTCTTTCTTATCACTTTGTCCTGGCCATCTTGAAAATCTTACAGTGCATTGGAAAATAGAGAGATGAAATAAAATAAGCAGACTTACTTTTTTCAAATCCCTTATTGTATTGTAATTAATTTGTTTATATTGTATCAATTTAATATTTGAATTAAATATTGTTTAAACCAACTATGACGTATTGCTATTGTCGCTGACGTTTTTAGCCTCGCTTGTGGCTTAGTGATGCTAGGTCAATTATACGAAAAACTATACTAGTTTTCAAAAAACACTAAAACACTAAAAATTCACAAATTTTCGGCCACTTGGCCTTTATCAAGTGAAAGACAACAGTATGTATATCAGTTACATAGTATTAAGTGTACATAATACAAAGATTCAGTGCACTTGTTTTAGTAAACTAAAACTAGTTTTACTTGTGAAAAAATAGCTCATATTCTTTTATATTACGCGAACTTGAATGCTATTTACGAATTTTGAATTACTACAAAAATGCTAATAAATAGAAGCGTATTAATATACATATTTATTTCTTATGAATAAAATATAAGTAAAGAACGATGTGATGATAAACGTGATGGGAATTCACTTTGACTTTTGTGGTTTGATATCAATAACAAATTAAAACTCATTGATCTGTTTGTATAGATAAAGATTGTTGACAACAAACTTTCAGGTTTATATATTTTAAATTGATAAGAATAATAATTTGTCTTTTAACTTTTTGACGTGATTTGAATTTCTGATGTTATTGGTTTATTAAACATGTCATTGTTTTTGTATTTTTTTTTAATATTGATGAAAAGATTGCCAACATTGCCAACAACTGTATCATTCATTGTCTTCTATAATGACGTCTAAATACTGATTTCTTTGAATATGACATGTAACGTTAATATACATTCTAATAGCCTTAATAAGTCACTTCATAATAGTGCGATCAATTCAATCCGTAATGAATCGAAGAAGAAAATAGCGCTCAATAAATAATATATATCACGGCATATGCTTCTTCTATATAGGTCTGAATGGTATGTCATTTGTGAAGCATTGTGTGTAAATCATATTATTTTGCTTGTTGGCGTAAAATAGTGGAGATTTTGTAACATTTAAACGTCCTATTATTCTAGCTACACGTTACATGGAGTTGAGCTGAAAAAGACCTTGTCTAAACACGCTTCGCAAAAATATATCACTGAACCAGGTGGGAAATAGTAAAACTCTTAGTACGATCAACACGAGGTTTTCTTGTGTGGATATTTAATCAAGTTGTCGATACGTTGTAAATAAGCGCCAGTCTGTGTGAAGGTATTTTTGTGTGGTTCTCTTGTGTGTGTTGATACTGCTATATATCTCAGTGTTGTACAATTAGTGTGTAACAACGTGTTTATGGTATAGGTGACTTTATCATAGTGTAAAATAAAACTTACACGGGAGAATATTAATAATAACGATTGGATACCTAAAGAATTACACAACAGAATATTACAGGTAGGTTCATGTTTACATGTATTGTTATCATTGCAGGTGTCGGAAACATTTTACGTATGACAGAAAAAAAATTAATTCTTTCTTGATTTTCAGAATTTTTTAACATATCCCAAACACGGGCGTAGATGCAGGATCTGTATTTGGAATGGCACCGTTTATCTGTCAAATTTTATTGCGATCGAAAATATAACACACACTCTCTCTCTCTCTCTCTCTCTCTCTCTCTCTCTCTCTCTCTCTCTCTCTCTCTCTCTCTCTCTCTCTCTCTCTCTATATATATATATATATAATTATTCGTCTTAGAGCCAATGCAATATTTTCAAAATGGCAGGGGTGGTGAAAGGCAAACTTTCTTTTTATCCACTCTGTAGGCAGAATACATAAAAGCTTGGAATGTAGTGGGACATAGGCCAATGGTGATATCAATCCCCTCTCTAATGCAATTTTCAAAAGTATGGCGACGAAAGATATTTGAAATCCTCATTCACATGGCCTTTTATTGTATCGTTATGTCGTGCTTCAAACACACGGGTCGCAATTTGAGCCCATATCGCGAATTTAAATGGAATGAACTTTAGGGTCTAGATATCACAAACAATGCCAAGGCGGTAACTGATATCTATTGTGTCCGATTTTAATAGCGACAAGTAAAAACCACCAATAGCTATCTTTTTTTATTAAGCCTCATTTCACTTAAGACGGAGAAAAGGTTTAACAAAAGATAAATTTAACACGTGTATAAATTTTTATAAGAATTTAAGAAAAAAAATACATATAGTCTCGTCACGGGCTATACATTTGAATACCACAACTAAGCTGATAAAACAAAATCGTTTTCGCCCACAGGGCAGGGATTATACTAGAAATATTCATATAATTCGGCGTTTTGAAATTAAAACACAAGATATATCTGCATCGATATTATATCCATACTGTGTTATTGGTTCCATTTTAAACTCGCTTATTATAATGCAGGAAGAAAGAGCTTTGAATGTTTAATCGTGAATTGAATTGGAATTTTGTTTTTGTTTGAGTTTTAAATGTCTTATGAATGAGCTGTTAGGAATTTAAAACTCCACTACAAGGAGGAAGGGTCGTCTATTGCCAAGATATTACTTCGGAAAGATAAATACTTAATACGCATTATTAGATTGACATAAGGCTGTGTCCATAATTATCCCGACACTATTGCAGTATCCTTTTATATATACGAGTGACCTGTTTAGGATACATTATATATGCAATTATCTATATATCTATCACCGTATGTTGACATAAAATATGTTGGGCAGATGAATCATAAATCGTTTGTAGGTCACAGTATTAAATTTCTCAATACTTATTACTAAATGATTATTGTTTTCGATCTGAGGGTATGTTAGGACTTATAAGTCACTCCACCCACTCCCGAAAATGTCGGTTGTAAAATAAAGTCACTTTCGTCAGGTCGGATCATTTAAGATCACACAGAACGGTCAAACATAGATAACCGAATTTCTGGGATTTTTAAAACCAAAATTTACCCAGGAACAGAGACAGGAAAGTCCGAAAGAAGGTAAAGTAAAAATGACATGTAAAACTTGCAAAAGGTTTAGATGACTATGTAGTAAAACTTGTAAAAAGAGTACATGACTACATGTATTTGGTAAAATTTGTAAATTAGATGATTATGTTGTAAATGGGATAGATGACTATGTAATAAAACTTATAAATGGGACAGATGACTAGGTGGTAAAACTTGTAAATGGGATAGATGACTTGGTGGTAAAACTTGTAAATGGCGTAGATGACTACATGTATTTGGTAAAATTTGTAAACGGCGTAGATGATTATGTTGTAAATGGGATAGATGACTGTGTAACAAAACTTGTAAATGGGGTAGATGACTAGGTGGTAAAACTTGTAAATGGGACAGATGAATAGGTGGTAAAACTTGTAAATGGGATAGATGACTTGGTGGTAAAACTTGTAAATGGCGTAGATGACTACATGTATTTGGTAAAATTTGTAAACGGCGTAGATGATTATGTTGTAAATGGGATAGATGACTATGTAATAAAACTTGTAAATGGGGTAGATGACTAGGTGGTAAAACTTGTAAATGGGATAGATGACTTGGTGGTAAAACTTGTAAATGGCGTAGATGACTACATGTATTTGGTAAAATTTGTAAACGGCGTAGATGATTATGTTGTAAATGGGATAGATGACTGTGTAATAAAACTTGTAAATGGGACAGATGACTAGGTGGTAAAACTTGTAAATGGGACAGATGACTAAGTGGTAAAACTTGTAAATGGGGTAGATGACTAGGTGGTAAAACTTGTAAAAGGGGTAGATGACTAGGTGGCAAAACTTGTAAAAGGTTTAGATGACTATGATGTTAAACTTTTAGAAGGGATAAATAACTGTAGTAAAATTTGTAAAAGGGATAGATGACTATTTGGTAAAATTTGTAAATGGGATAGATGATTTTGTAGTGAAACTTGTAGATGGGATAGATGACTATTTAGTAAAACTTGTAAAAGGGGTAGATGAGTGTTGTAAAATTTGTAGATTGGGTAGATGACTAATTTGTAAAACTTGTAAATAGGGTATATGACTTTTTGGTAAAACTTATAAATGGGATATATGACTATGCAGTAAAATTTGTAAATGAGGTAGATGACTATGTAGTAAAACTTGTAAATGGGGTAGATGACTATGTGATGAAACTTGTAAATGGGGTAGATGACTATGAAGTAAAAATTGTAAATGTGGTAGATGATTGTAGTAAAACTTGTAGAATGGGTAGATGACTATATAGTGAATCTTGTAGAATGGGTAGATGACTTTGTAGTGAAACTTGTAGAATGGGTAGATGACTATACAGTGAATCTTGTAGAATGGGTAGATGACTACATGTATATAGTGAAACTAGTAGAATGCGTAGATGACTATACAGTGAATCTTGTAGAATGGGTAGATGACTATACAGTGAATCTTGTAGAATGGGTAGATGACTATGTAGTAAAACTTGTAGAATGGGTAGATGACTATACAGTGAATCTTGTAGAATGGGTAGATGACTATGTAGTAAAACTTGTAGAATGGGTAGATGACTATGTAGTAAAACTTGTAGAATGGGTAGATGACTATACAGTGAATCTTGCAGAATGGGTAGATGACTATACAGTGAATCTTGTAGAATGGGTAGATGACTATATAGTGAAACTTGTAGAATGGGTAGATGACTATGTACTAAAACTTGTAGAATGGGTAGATGACTATACAGTGAATCTTGTAGAATGGGTAGATGACTATGTACTAAAACTTGTAGAATGGGTAGATGACTATACAGTGAATCTTGTAGAATGGGTAGATGACTATATAGTGAAACTTGTAGAATGGGTAGATGACTATGTAGTAAAACTTGTAGAATGGGTAGATGACTATACAGTGAATCTTGTAGAATGGGTAGATGAGTACATGTATATAGTGAAACTAGTAGAATGGGTAGATGACTATATAGTGAAACTTGTAGAATGGGTAGATGACTATATAGTGAAACTTGTAGAATGGGTAGATGACAAAAGACAAATAAAGCAAATAACTGTCTCTACTTGGAAGCCAGGCTAGTAGGAACACCATATTACCACTGACATATATTATATATAAACAACAATTGAACACTATATCCAAAGGTGTCGGATCTAAGCAAATAGATGCACGTCATGAAACGAATTATAAAAAGCACTAAAATGACTAACGACACGATCAATCTATTTTCGTTATTGTTGTTAGTTATTTTAGTGCTTTATATAAGGGCGAAGTAGAAGAGGTAGCAGGGGCACGCCCCCGTTTGAAACTATGTACATGTATGTATGTGCCCCCAACCCCCTACCCCGCATTTTATGACGTAATTTCTTTTATCACACGGCCACAACCATAGACAACATGCTAATCAAAGAACACGGTTTAGCAATCTGAAGACAGCCTATGTCATAACCCACACAGTGCACTTCTTGCTTTTTGTGAAGGCCTACCAAAGAGTGCATCCATTAGGACATTATTTGATTCACCTTCACTTATTTAGTGTATGCATAATGACGTGTCTGTTTGGATGCATGTACCGTGTCGTCGTCGCTTTTAATTACCATCCAATATTTTGAACGGTTGTGCCCCCTCCCCTCCGTTTCTGGACCCAGCTATTCTAACATAAGTTAGGACCTCTCCAGTGGATTCATGTTTATACCGCTATGCTAACCACTATCTCGGAAACATCGACATTATAATTACCAAAATAACTTTATTAACACTTTCAAAGGAACAGTTTCTATAGCTGTAATTTTAGAAATTTACTTCATAGCTACATTGTTTGAAAGTACAAGTATGGAACACGTTTCTTCTCGCCAAGTCAGTTTAAAGCAATCGTAAGCTGTTGTTTGTACTTTTGCTTACAATTTTTCGTCAGATATATTTTATCATATTATCAGTGAAAGATCGATCACCTGATGGTTATCAAAATACCGTCAATACACGCGTATTATTAGAATAATCTCGCCAAACGTAACCCATTGTATCCGTTATTTTGAATCTTTCATCGAACGCAAATAAACTTTCGGTAATTTTCACGAAGATCACCGACTGTTCAGGAAGCATATGCGACTTCCCGTTTGTTTGTTTGTTTATTGTTGTTTAACGTCCCACTCAAGAATATTTCACTCATATGGAGACGTCCCGACTTCCCGTAAACAAATTCATATCGAAGACAAAATTAGACGCAAGTGCTCGTATTTATTTCAAATCCCAATGCTAAAAAGTAATTATTTATCTTACACCTCCAAACTGAGTTTGCGATTTTAAATCGCGATAATGGTTTGTTATTTCGTGTTCAGAATTAGTTTTTGTTGTAATATTTGACAATTCCCCCCAAAATGCCGTTAATGACAGCACATATTACTTTAAAAATATACACAGTAAACAAAAAGAACGTGTCCCATTAGTCAGTTCAGCAATTTTGATTAGTAATGATACACCATGACTAGGGAGAACGTGACGTTAAACTTAAAGTCTCCAATATACCTGTGCTTATATAGATCAATGCGGGAGATCTTTCTACAAGAAATCGATAATTTCATTGTAACGGCTGTAAGTGTCTTTAAATATTTCACCACACCCATAAAACAAATTCACCTGGGGTGAAAACGATGAAATGATAACCGTTAGTACATGCGTGTGTTTGCTATTGATTGTAAAGAGAGAATAAATATCAAATCAATCGGTTACAAAACTGCGCATTAGGGAATTATTTCTTCATTAACCTGAGTCGTTATTGGCGATTGAAATCTATAGTACTTAAACAAATGGGTTGTATACGTGTTTTGCGATCACAATAATTAATTTTACAGATGTGCAAGAAACGTTGAATCGAGGTAGCTATATGTCTGTCCGTCCGTCCATCCTGACCTATCGATCTATTCAGCAGTCTATCTTTTCTAATATTTCTACATGTCAGTTTAATTGTCTGCCTAACTATGGAATACATGGTCGCATGTTTGAAGTTTGGACTGGACAGACACCCCCCCCCCCGCATGTATCTATCTTACATTTATCCGTCAATATATATATATATATATATATATATATATATATATATATATATATATATATATATATATATATATATATATATATATACGGTTATTTAGATATGCTTAACATTATACTTATGTCAACAGTTTTCCGTTTCTAGATTTAAGTTAAACATTTATTTACTGACACGGGTGAGCCATTGACATACCCACATCATCCAAGGCATTTTAAGAAAACCACTCAAAAACAACTGATAAGATGGGTGGTCTCATTGAAGAGAGACTTTGAATTAAATGTTTACAAAATCCAGAGACTATTGCTCTTGGAATTGAAAATCTTCAAATTTACGTCATCGTTCGCAAATATTAACCTAAGCCCCTAATATGTACATGTCATGCTGTTCGAGATATGTTCAGTTATAATGAAATATATAATCGCACTTATCTGTCGTTTTGAACAGTGCATTTTTAATTCAAATTTAGTTCAAGAATGTATGTATTTAATGTAAAAAAAAGACGTAGCAATATTTGGCAAAATTACTAAGTTTTGTATCGTTTAGCTTGAAACTCTGCCTCTATTTTAAAATACATTTATGGGATGGGATAAAGCCCCCCCCCCCCCACACTTGCAATGGTAGTGGCATTATTTCGGTCCATGTATTGTTGTAAATTTTTCAGGAAAATGTCGAATGCTAATTTTTTTCCGGTAATTTATTTTGCCTTACTAGATAAATAAAGTAAAAATGTTAGACTCACCAAGTAATAATAAGTAAATATCAACCGGTAGTCCGAATGCAAACTTTCCGAAAATCAAGGGTAACAATTTGACAACCGTGTCATGTTGTAAATTTTGAATTTACTGGGTAGGTGTAAATACAAAATTTACAACATGACAACCGGACAAACCTTAATGTTGAAACCCCGGATTCCCTTTAAGATTTTCAAGTTCTATCCGCCACGACCTATATTTATATATCTGATAAGGTCCATTCCTATCAGAATCGAACCCGGAAATGTGTACGGAAGACGGGTTTTGCCGTCTAGAGCCCAACTCCAATATAAATCCATCATTTAAACAATGTTATTATCTACAATTTGTGTGTAGATCTAATGGGTAGTTTGATTGCCCTTTTGAAGGACTACTAGTGTGATATATCAATGATTGACCTACTTCTTATTAAATAATTAAAAAACATAGAAACTGAAGTGTCAAGATAGCTTAATTTTTCAGATGACATTAATAAAATGCCAAGTTAACTTCTCTGGGTTTGACCTTTATGACCTTTGAAATGAATACAACACACGTCAAGTTCTTATTGCCCCAAAGGAACGTGGATTCCGACTGTACGTATAATATGATAATATATATTGGATACACCTCAGTGACTCTGCATAGCGTACTCTAACAACTGACAACTAAATGGCGTGTTCTATCCTGAAATGAAAATGTTAATAAGTAGGTGTCCGGTGAACTCATTTGGGTAGAGTATGATAAATGGTCAATGAGATACGGGTGATAGTACGCCCAGGATTTCAGATGTGCTAAAATTTAGTCCAGTAAACTCTAAGCTCTCGGATTAGTGCTATCAGGAAAGTGATAGTGATTCATTTAGTACTATGTATTTACATGGACTCGGATATATATAACCCTACAGTAAGTACGTCACATTTTCTTGTTTTAGACATTCTAATCTCTCTCTTTTCAAATTGGATCTATTAGCTTTTCTCGTATGTATGTATGTATATAACATATATTCTACACCAAACGCCGTCATGAAACTAACACGGTATAGATGTCCCGTGTATATTAACATGTGATCTGTTTCCTATGTATACTACATACGTGTTTTATCTACCTGTTAGTAGTGCGTAAATTGATGTTCCATGTATGATGAGCGACAAGCTCCATGTACCGATTGTTACTTATTTATAAAATGATATAGGAAATAATAATTATAATTAAACAGTTCAGTTACCCCCTACCTCTACATTTTATGTACATGAGTTGTGATCATTTATGCAGACCACAGCAATCTTCCTATGACGCGAATTTTGTGTATCGAATATCAATGGAGCCCAGTTAAATATAAAAATATTTAGTCATTAAAGTATGTTGTATGTACTTTAGACAATATACCAAATTTGTAAAACCGTTCACGTGTGACAGATGTATTGTCATTTTATACCTGAGGATTTTGATCAATTTATTGTAACACCTGACGTACCAAAGGCTCAAAACGACAAATTCGGTAATGTTCCGCCAACATTTTCGGGATGAAACAAATGAATGACAATAACATTGTGACAATCTTGTCCACGGATGCACTGTTACTTTATACGCTGTAACTAAAGGAAACTTGTACTCTAAATTGCAGGTATGTTGTCATGATATAAGGAATTTAGTCTACCTGAGTATAAAAAGGGGAGAGGCCACGACCACAGGTTTTATCTGTATCTAAGATTAGCCTTTTTATAAACATATATAATACAACGATTACAATGGTGTTATATTAGCTGTAATAATCAAAATGAAATCTCCGCTCCTTCTATCAAGATAATGTATACCCCTCTCCGATCTGTTAACCTCAAATTATCATATATGCACGCTGATGCTACAATAGATTATGTTTTTTGAAACCCCGAGTTCATCGTTTTCACTGGGTCTTGTATACAGAACATGGGTCATTGATAAATATTTAATAGGACATACAGTCAAAATTTGAAGACTCTCTGTTGTTTGTTTATTTATTTCCAATGCCAAATAATATATATATATATATATATATATATATATATATATATATATATATATATATATATATATATATATATATATACTGATATAGTATATCTTTTATTTGGCATTGAAAATAAATGATTATCTAATGTGTAAACGCTATCCGCGCTGATTCAGTAAACAATAGTAAAATATTTCCCATAATAAAACAAAATTATTGCAGCAGTGCACTTAGATCTAATACATGCATTGTGTTAAAATATTTTATTTGGAACATAAAAGACGCGGAATAACTTTTGCGAAAAGCAACCAGGAAGATTTGATAACCGTTATTGTGTGTATCGACATCCTCCTTGTATGTAATGATCCGTAACATGATATGCCGTATGTCCGTACCAACAAGTCACGAAATTTTAGACATTTGATATTACCTGGTTGGTCGTGAGTGATGTTTTTATAGTTTGAATGAAATATTTCAAATTCCTTTTACACACCTCAAAATACGTCTTTAATTTACAAATTACACACATTTTTGAATTTTGGAAATCATTTAAACCAGAAGATAGGTCGCTTTGTGAAAGGAGATAGCCTTTTAAAAAAATCAGTGGATGTAAAACTGAGTGTTGTAGATCATAAGTTTCACGCTTGGTATATTTCAGTTCATTCTACAAGGATTTTGTCATTAAAATAATATTTTCCCAAGACGTTGTTATCATTACTTAAATTAAATTGTGTGTATCTACATTAAATGCATTTTCAAGTCTAGTAATTATACGCCTTCATTCAGAACGTGACCACCAAAGGTCTACATTTATACAAATGTGAATGTTTTGCGGACTAGGTCTGTCACCTTTCACTGAAAATGTCGACAAACGCATACCATAAAAAGGACATAGTATCCGCGTTGATAACATTGTGTGTCCAAAGATGCATGACGAACCTATTGTTATCGATATGGGTGTGTACCGTTAAAAAATAAATCACATTTTGTAACAGCTGTTTAATGGGAAACGCCCATTGAACAAGCATGAGAGTGAGAGAGATGGATTCTTTAGCAATAAAGATGTTACAGAAAAATAGATAAATAGAGATAAAACGTAAAAAAATAAAAATTATACCAGAAAAGTGAAACGGCAAGAATGAAAATGGCTGAATTTTGATATAAAACATGGTTTAATTCATAAACGACTAATTAGTAATTACGTCATTTGTAGTAGTCAAAAGTACTTGCATCAATCATTCATTACTAACCGGTAACCTATCATCGATCGTACTGTTTATCTTTTGATCTGTAAATACAATTGGTATCATCAATTTCTGTTTATTTTAAGTCGACAGATGTTGAGATATGCTTGTGAATATTCATGAAGTTTAGTGTTTGACCGGATTTACGATTAGAATGATCTTGAATCTAATGATTTTATAAGTACTGACAATATGTAAGTAACATTTTATTGCGCTTTCATCCACATATTAGATATCATCCTCTATGATTTATATACAATTCATGTGTTTTTTAATCCTGCAAGACAAGAAAGTTTGAATACAGGATTGGACCCATGGACTATAAAGGCGCGATAGGATTAGGAAAAAAAAACTTTGAAAAGTTTAAGTTAATTTTGCAATATTTAGTTAAACTAAGGCTTACCATAATTTAGGGAAATATTTACAGTGAGCATCACAGTTAAAAATATCAAAGTAGCGAAGAAAGATAAAAACAAAATGGTTACCATGGTTTTTTTTTCAACACCGTGGCATTTTTTAAATTTTGATTTGCATTTTAAAGTGTATTTTGTTACCATAGCGGAATATTTCTCGTCCGTCTGCTCGCTGGATATAACATATCTTGTCTAACAAAAACTCAAATATGACGATTTCAGATATCTTGTTCACACATTCTAGATGTTCCGCGGCCCGGTTCATCAAAACCCGGCGTACACCACATACAAAGGTAATGCTGTTTTGCACTGTGTTACCTGTCGGATGGCGATGGTTAAATTGTTTTGTTTGATTTTCAGATAAAAACAGAAAAGAATGGTATCGACAGACGATCTGATAGCGATTGTTGGCGGTTCACTTGCGGGTCTTATCGTTCTTCTCATATTTCTTGCTGTAATCATCTACTGCACATGCGGGTAAGTCTTATACAAGCGAAATTATAACTGTCCATACAGTATAACATATATCTTAATTTCAAAGAGAAAGCCATTGTGAATACCCGCATATTAGGGGTATACAATCATTGCCCCACTCGAGATACCCGTTGGCGTATCTTTGTCGTATTGGACTGACCTACCCTCTAGATTCTATTGAATCAGTGTGCATGCGTTCCTCGCTGGAACCGAAACTCTTTGTGTTGGAGAAACAGTTGCCAGACTACTTGCAGATGGTTAAGTATTTTTACCGGGCAAACTGCAACCTGGTTTCTGTTGTCCATAACTGCATGGTGGGTCACCTTTTATATAAGCGTATCTATTCGAAAGAGAACACGTTCCTTCGCCTGATCCCTATAGTAGGATTGGAATTGTTGAATTGTCAGATTCCTTCAATGCCTGCAGACTTCATACCGTCAACCAATCAAAATTAAAATAAAACTTGTAGAGATTTTTTATGATGATTTTCTATTAAGTTGCACGCGATGGCACTTATACCATCAAGACATTGTCCTGAATGCGTCCTTAGTAGTCCAATAGTTCTGTTCTTAATGTCATGTTTTAATTTTTGAATTTACTCTGAGGGGGGGGGGGGATGAAATACAAAAATTAAAACATGACAACTTGTCATGTTTTAATTTTTGTATGTACCCCCCCCCTCAGAGTAAATTCAAAAATTAAAACATGACATTAATATGCACCTCACCTGCAATGTCTGAATATTGGTGTAAAATTCTTGATAGGGAAATAGATTACAATTATACAAACAAAGCCGTCTTAAAAATGTAAATAAAAATGGTATCGAAAACAAAAAAACTGGAATTCATTATTAACTTTTAGAAATTTCAGTGTGGCATAGTATTTGATACTCGAATGTCATTATTAAATTCATTTTATTGGTTACTTATACGTCAACACGATACCATGTGTAACACTGCAGGCCCAGCTTGTATTTGATTTTCAATTTACATGTATAGTTAGGAATTGGAAATGTCAGTTATAACGTCCAAATTTATCATATATGCATGCCATTGGCTGTGAGATCAGGGGCACTGTTTTTATTTTTAAGTTTGTCGGAAATATACACACTGGATCATTCGCGGTGACTAGAGACGTTTCAAACACGGAAGATCCGGGATCGAATAACATACGGTCATACTAGTAGAAACTTGTAAAGAAAATAGATATAAGTTTCAAAATTCGAAGAATGAAATGCCCAGAAGTAGAAATAAAATTAGCGAGAATTGTTTTTTTAAATGCGACGTATTACAAATCATCATTGTACTGGCACCAGTAATTTTTCTACAACATTCTTGATGTCATTATCATATAATGAATGAAAAACAAAACCTCTGTGCGATATGTAGCATACATTGAAATATAATTAACACATTTGAAATCTGTGTTTTGCATTAGGGATTTGACCGTTTGGTCATTAGCTGAGGCAAAAATAATTCTTCGGGACGTCTTTTTGCGACATGCATGTATCCCGATCGGCGTTAGTCGCCTGTTTTTCCATGTTATAAAATGACTTATCCAGTATGCTTACTGCGATCGGATGTAATTCTAGAGTCGTCGTGACCTGACTAACCTGCAATAAAAATGGCACGACGAATAGTTTTACGACCTAGTCTTAACATAAGTCGATTTGTCCTCCTCATATTAATAAAACTTTGTCAGAATAGAACTATATATCACCAGTGATGACAATATTCTTATTCTGGGATAAATTGGGTGAATGATAATCAAACAGTGCGGTGGTATATGAAATTTTCTCACACTTTGGAGGTTTAATTAAGATAAACAGGGGTTGCCCTTTTGGTGCAAATCAAGTGTTTATGTAGAGTATAAAAGAAGAATAATTCTAAACGAATGAAAAGGATAAACGAAATGAAGCGTCTTTTGTTATCATTTTATTTACATTCTTGTTACCGAACAACTAAGTAAACGGCATGTGTATATTTCGATTCAAACTGCACGATTTTGTATCTTATAAATAAAACCAAATTGTTCTGAAGACAGTTGTGACCATGCATTTTCTGAAAGGTTTCAAGTAGCCTTTTACATTCACTTTGGCAGAGCACTAAAGAGTCTGCCTGCGACTACAATGTGCAAATGGTTCGGATCAAAATCTGGGCCAGATTTCATTCTTTAACACTTTCAACCCTCCAGACCAAAATAGACTGGTCTTAAACAATAGAAAAGAACATACCACTTAGATACTCAGGGATGAAAGCCGGATTAATAATTAGCTCAACACAATCGAGGTCAGGTATGAATGGGACGTGTTACAGAATTCTGGTTGACATGCGTCCAGTGAAAAAGTCAAAATCTGTATAACTTCATCTGTGGTTGGTGATGTATACAAGATATAAATAAATCCTACTCGACGGGTTATTATAAATAAAAACAAGGGGCCTCCGTGACTGAGCGGTTAGAGCGTCATGCATTAACTCCTCAACCGCAGTGGTCAAATTTAGACTCGTCCAAATTGATAAATAGTATGATCTACTGTCAAAATTCTGATGTGAGCCAGTTAATATTTCATGTAAAATTACTGTAAAACTTGGAATCATATCACACACTCCTGAATTTTCACATTGGACTTTACCATTCCAAGAAATGGGAGAGTTCAAATATGACCACAAGGGTCGATGACTTAAACAAGCGAGTCTCTTACCTCAGATCATCAAAATTATGGAGTGTGGCGAGGAGAAGTATATGCGCCATATTTGTTGTTTTCTTAACTTTACGAACGATTATTTGAAATATATTCGACTGTAATATAGTGCATATTATCATATTCTGACTTTTTATTTACAAGGGGGTTACCAAAAAGTGAGAACATAATATTCTCACTTTTTCGTAAAACCACTCAGTTTGGTAACAAAAATGTGAGAACATGACGATACCGTAAACTTTCAGTAAGATGATGGCCATGACATTGGCATTATCTATTGGCCTTTCAGAAAATCTACCACTTACCATTTTTTGTTTTGTTTGCATTGGCTAAAATTTAAGTATATAATTATTTATGTAAACATTTATGTACTAAACAGTGAGAGTTTATCGTGAGTTATACCCCTTTCCTTGTTCTATGAATAATATTGATATGACAGACGGATATACAAAACCGCATAATGTTTTATAAACCCTTTACGTCTTTTAAATATAAAAACGTGTCGTGGATAAATTTTTCTTGAAATCTCTGTACCCTTTCATTTAATGGCTATATTGACAGTTGGCGTTTTAAATTGTTCTGCGTTTGATCTTACGAATCTATAGATCATATCCCAAGGGTAGATAGAAAATTATACATGTTTGGACGCCATCAAGCCAGCAATACAATTACCAATTCAAGTTACATAACAGCTAACACTACAAGATTTCACCAGGATTGGTTCTTCAAAAATAGTCGACAGGTACTCGCATCTGTGCTAATCGGATGAAACATACCGACAACTGGGTGATAATGCAGATATAGAGCCTAAAATGTGACATTACCTCTGTGATAATGAATAAATCGATTACAAGTAACTTATCTTGATCTTATCAAGACCTATTTCCAGTTGAAATTAGTTAGCATGTATAAATCATGTAAATAAATCATTGCTTACAAGGTCCCTTAACCTGCCCTGGGCAAAATGTAATTTCACTGTTGACTTCCTAAAACTAACACGATCTACCGTAATTTTGTCATCCGTACATTCAGAGCATTAGCAAGGTTCAATGCCTTCAGTATCTTAATTTTTTACGGGCATGAATTTTTTTATTTTGATTTCATGTAAATGTTCCGTGTAGGCTATTATAGGCCTATACATGAACATTTGAGTTGACTATGCGTTTGTCGCTATAGTTTCTAAAGATCTAGATGATAAAATGATACGTAAGTCTCAAAAAGCTACAATTGTATATACATGTATGCTGCAATTCTAAACAAACTTGTTTTGTGGTTTCCCTGTTTAAGTACCTTTAACTAGAGAACGCATTGTTTGTTGTTTGCTGATGGCATAAATTCTTAAAGCATCGGTTTCCAAAATGTATTTAGAAACGTCATTTTTTAACGTTTTAGAGCGGTTGAAACGAGAGAATGATTTGATTGGCTTTGACGTCGGCTTAATGGGATGTATTTGTGGGGAGAAATCGAGGTAATCGGGGGGAAATTCCACCTGCCGAACTAGCATCAGTGATGATATCACAAATATGTTCCTCTCTGATTTCCGAATCGAACTTGGTTCGCATTGGCAAGAAGCTTGTACACTGACCATCAGATAATATCACAAACAGCACGACAATTTTCTTTAAACTGAAAGTTTAACGCCAACCTGTATTATTTAAGTGCCGATTGAATTTGATAGAAATACTTAAGCAGTTAATATACTTTTTAAAAATAAAAAGAAAATAATTTCATACCTGTTTGAATTAGATTCTATTATATTTGTTGCCGTTTTGCAGGAAAAATAACAAAAAAGACAAACACTCTCAGTTCAGACATTTGTCACCGAGCAGCAATGATGCAAGTCTCAGCAAGCAAAGCACTTTTAGTGACAAAATGGATCCCCGAATGGGCGATCAGAGATTGCCAAAAGTCAGTAGCAATGGATTGTGGATAGGAGCGCCATCTATGTACTCAAATGGACCTTCACAGGCTTATTATGCGGATAAGCCTAGGAGAAACCCGAGTGTTCAAAGACCTCATTCGGAAGATAGAGTTGGGGCTTCACGTAAGTTTCTTACATGGCGCTTTAATTATGAATTTAAACGCAACTATCAACTCTGTAATAATTTATATTTGGAAATCATTTTTAATATGATGTAAAAATGTTATTAATAGACCTAGTTATCCATTTCTGTTATAAATGTTAATGTCAGTTGAATTGAAATTTAGAAAATGAGCTTAGTTTGATAATGAAATTTAGAAAATGATCTATACGTTTGAAATTAATACCAAAATTCATTATTTCAATCCTTTTCTAGTTCATTTCAACGTTAATCTTATTCTGTACATTTGTCAAGTAACTACTGAAGTTGAGACTCAAATTGTATTTCTGATTGGTAAAAATTGGGCTCAGTTTTGAGATGGGTATTATACAGTATTATAGTTTTATAGTATTGGGTCTGTTGATAAATTCTTACGATAACAACATTAAAATCGACAAAAAATTGTAATTGGCAATTGTATGCACTGCATCGCATCTAGGACATCAATCAACGTCTCATTTATGTTCCATATGTCATCAAATCACCGTGTCAGCTTAATCGAATATTTTCCCGTGATCCTGTGTATAGGGGCCGACATATATATGATCGTTTTACTACCTAACACAGACTTGGGGATGCCGCCACCTCGGGCAATATTGATATTACATACATGTATATATCATTATTATTATGAAATGCTTATGCTTTTGCAATAGATAATAAGATGACAAATAAATAAGATGATTTTTAAAAATGTACCGTGAAAATGTCAATGCTTGAGATCTGACGAGTGGGATAAAAATCCTGAGAAAAATTTACTGTTTCGTCAGCATCGTTTGCAGACTGGTTGTGACGTTCATATGTCATTCTACACTTGAAACAACCCAAGGACCAACACCATACCCCTTTAGTTGTTGGATTCCTATATCAATTCAACTTAAACCAAGCATAATTGTTTCAACTTTGTATATGATATGCTCCTTTCTCTGCTACAGTTGCTGGACTTCTGAATCAGTTTAATATCAATCAATCAAAATTGTTGTTGCAACTTTGTAGGTCTATACGACATGTCCTGATTCTGCTTTAGTTGCCGGACTCCTGAATCAGTTCAATTTCAACCAATAAAAATTGTTGTTGCAACTTTGTAGGCATACACGATATGTCCTGATTCTGCTTTCGTTGCCGGAATCCTGAATCAGTTCAATTTCAACCAATCAAAATTGTTGTTGCAACTTTGTATACGATATTGCCCTTTTGCTTTCTGAACTCAAAGGTTCAGTATTTGTTGATATCGAAATATGTAGTAAAAAATCAGCATCTTGATTATTTTTTTTTTTTACCAAAAAAGCAAATATAATTTTGATAAAAACTATGATAGAATTATGTACGTTTACCCAACAATATTGCACCATCTTTTTGATATATTAGACATGTCTTTTCTGTATTCAGTTTGTCTAGTTCTTCAGCTTTTGTTTGTCAGCAATACATCGGTACTGCTGCATACGCTTAGAGGCTAAAACGGATTGGTCATGGTTTTGCACATAGAATGCAAAGTTTTTGAACAAGCAACAAGTACATATGCCTGTTTTTTAAGCGACTACAATTTTTTTGACATTTAACCCAATGCGTTTCTTGCAATCACTTTTTCCCTAGCTTGCATTATGATGGAACGCACTTACCTCAACAATTTCTTGTTATTAGCACCATTATCCACTTTCCCACATAAATTGATAGCCCCATATTTTGTCAAGTAGCAACAAATGTTACGCCTGAAGGATCAAATGAGTATGAAAAAGCCAGTGTATGATTTTTAAATCCAGACGTAAGTTACCCACACCCTATAGCGTACACGTTTGGTTCAACTGTTCTAAAGGCCTTTTTTATCCAATTCAAAACTCAAAAAAGTTTTTTATGTGTACCCTGGGTGAAGGAGTATGTAGTATTAGTATCATAAATATAAAAGTATCAGAAGAAAAAATTATATCTTGACGTAATAAACAGGTCAGGCTCCCCAACGTCACTTGGATAAACCAAAGAAGAATGCGTCATTACAACGTCAGCTTTACTATGACCGTCGAACTTTTTACTACCGTAGGTAACCTGCATGATGACGTCAGTTTTGTGATTACCTTTTTGCACTGGTGACTTGGGATTAGCTTTTACAAATATCATTCTGTACAGTTTGGTTATTTTCATCGTAGATGTACATTTTCATCGTGAAATACTTGTTAAAATTACAATAAATTGGTGGCGACTGTAGATAGACATGCAGTTCTTTAGCAGTAGATCTATACGCATGATGTTGTCCGTTTTAATGGTTTGCATGAATTTTGGGTTTTATATCTACCTGTAGTACCTGTGTGATGGACGATATCATTAGATCTATCATGATCTCAATTTTTATTCTGCAAGGGTTTTACCAAAAACTGAGAATATGAATATCACATATCAAGTTCTCACATTTTGGTGAAGCCGTGGTAAATCAAGAAGCAATTGTATCTGTATATTTTGCTCATGTTACAAACAATTAGTTAATTCTGAAATATTTTATTTGAATTATTCGTTTTCTTGACAAGTTGTTTACGTCATAATTTGCATAGTATTTTTACTATTTTTAGTCTTAATTTTTCCAATGCAGTTGATAAATTAATAAAACTAACTTGTCAAGATGATAAATATTTCAAATATAATATATCTTAAAATAAGTTAAACTTGTTGATAACATGAGAAAAATATACCAAAAATAATACCTTGTAATTTATCAGGGGTTTTACCGAACTTTAATGGTTAGAACATGATAGATCTATATAGTTTTAAATTCATTTTGTCATTTACTTAAAGGTCATTTTGCACGAGTAGGTTAGGAAGAACAAACACGATCCACCCTTTCTTTTAGTAGATGTATTGGTGTAGTGTACACACACACACACACACACACATATATATACATATATATATAAATGTTTTACTTACTTCCCTTCATCATTTTCGTCTATGTGTTCATTGAATTGTTTTAATCTCTCATCGACCTCCTTAATGTAATTTATTTCTTACCCATATTCCAAAATATTTCTGTATTTTTCCTTTCCCTTGTCTATTGTAACACTTATCGTTATAACTGTCTGTCTATTGATCATCAGTTTGGGAGCTCTATGTTTATTACAAGTAACTGTAGCCGTTATCTGCTTCCCTTTCTACTTCTATCATTTCTTTGTGACTGTTACTTTAGATATATAAACATTAGTTTATCTTTTATAGCCCACATGGTCTATCAGGGCAATATGCAAATATATCATAGCCAACCTACCCAGCCCATGTATGAACCGTTTGGTGGTATGGCCCGCAGTAACAGTTATTTGGATCTTTATGGACCGTATTCCGGGTATCCAAGAGGAAATGGCGGTCGTGGACTTAGAGGTAAATATGGAATTATCTAGTTATAAGTGATTTAGAGGGAACTGGATACCAAAATTACGCCATAATATTGTCTCTAGGTATTCCGGTAGTTATGGCAGCACGTAATTGTAATAGACTTTAGGACTATGCTTACCATTGCATTGACTTTGTGTAAAATGTATAATATGTAAGTGGACTGTTTAAAGTTACACGTAAAAGTAATGTAATTGTTATTTGGTAATGAATGTATTTGCATGACTTGTTCCTTGAATTAAGAATGTGTATTTTTGTTGCGTATGATATAAAAAGACATAATTTTAGTATCATGTTTTGTGCATATTTTTGTAATTATTATTAAAACACTTTGAAAGTTTTTCCTGGTCAAAGTACAGATTATTTTTAAAAATATTTGCAGTTCAAAGTATATGAGACTGGTTCATCTCACTGGATTAACTCAATTCTATTTAGGGTACGAAAGTTTGATCTCGAGCCCATAAAATACTATAAATGGTTAACTTCCTTATGAAGTAACTTTACCATGTGCATAATATATGATGAATCAGTGTGTTTGATTGGTAATGTTTTCAGCATTGCCATTGTTCCCACCGCTAAGAAGGTTTTGTAAGTGTACACGCACGGTGTTCTTTTCTCACTAAACAATAACAATTTTGTCAAAATGTTTGATTCACATTTGTTTGCTATTGGATAACAAAATGACAGTTCAAATATTTTCATACATATTATTCTATTTTGCTAACTATGTTTTATTGACATGTAATGTATTATACATGTTTTTCACTATTCTAATTGATGGTGGTCTTTGAAGTGTTTTATCGTTGCACATGATGTGCTGTAAGACACAAAAGAAAAGTTGAACTAACAATAGCATTCACAGTTTTAGATGCCGATCAAGTTTTGTTGCTTTATGCATTACATTTATTTCACTTTATATTAAATGATGCTGTTCATATATAACATATTGTAAAATTTATTGACAGTGAATTATGAATTTAAAGAAAAAAAACTTCTAATGATTCAAGTGCTTGTTAATTTATAAACTGAAGAATTTCATACTATTCTCGGGAAACAAGTACTTAAACCACAAGCAAATAAAGTGTCATTTCCGTAACACCCACGTGCCGTTCGTATAGTCTAGAATTTTAAAGGATGTGACATGTGTATCTTTATCAATTTCTGCACATGATCTTGTGATTTCATTCCGCTGATACATATCTAATGTAAACTTACAGATTCAACAGCGGTTTTGGTCGAGTATCCAGGGGAACCCGAATATTTCTATGAATCATATCGGAAGTCAGGAGACGAGCAACGCAAACGTGGAAAGAAAGTTCAACGTACCCACAGTGATTTGACTGGAACAAAACGCAAGCGACGTCAGAGAAAACACGATTCACCTTATGATCTGATAACGTCAGATTCTAGTCAAGGTAACAGGGAAGGACATAGTGACAGAAGTGCATTTGTAGAGATCCACTCACTGCACACATCGGATAAAGTAGGAAATTCCAGAAGAGAATCGGATAATTCTGCACAGATACAAAACAAAGAATTATCACAAACAGATAGTGCAAAACTTCGAGCCATGCAAGAACGCAGCAAGGAACCGGAAGTAATACCTGTGTCTAGCAAGTGGCACTCTGAAGATCTTAGGCTTAATTTACCACATGATAGTGACGATGACAAGAACGATGAGGTACCTGTGAATCGTTATCAGTATCATGGAAACATATTTACTTCTCAGCAAAAGGAAAGAGCGTCAGAGATGAGTGTAAATCAACGCAACAAGCAAATAAGTGGAAGTACTTTTGTTAGCGTTAATGTGCACCCTGATAATTATAAGAACTCTTCATATAGTAATGTGGCTTATGACCATTCTGATGATGAGGATGTAAGAGTTAGTGAAAGTAGAAAGCAAAAAGTAGAGCGTAAGGAAAGCAATGCTGATGGTAAGTAAAGGGAGATAAATCACGTACAGAATTACAACAAGAAAACATTAATTTTTTGTTAAAAGGTGTCATGTGTTTACTTCAAATTTCAGCATTGTGTCACAATGTTTTTATTGGTTTTCCTGTAAAATGATTCAATTTTTAACTTCTATGGATCGTTTTGTTTTCTTTGATATTTTGTTTAAAGGAGTAGCATAGGTTTTGATAAATGCATATTTAGGTTTGAAATAAAAGTTCATTATCATCGTACATATTCATGATACAGGTAAAAAGATATCGGAGGCTTTTGATTTTTTGAACACCTACTTATCAGATGATGAAGGTACGGATTTCATGGAAAGTAGAGCACATTCGCC
Source organism: Atrina japonica (assembly GCA_030159075.1). NCBI lineage: Eukaryota > Metazoa > Mollusca > Bivalvia > Pterioida > Pinnidae > Atrina > Atrina japonica. Next base: position 2,067,824 of record BROG01000019.1, on the reverse strand, counting down.
TCAGGCACTAAGTTGAGGTTGGTAATTACTCGTTATATGTGTCAAACCAACATGTCTAGTAATTTATCTAATTATCTATCTGTCTATCTATCTACATGTCTTTGTCTGTCTGTCTATATATTTATCAGTCTATCTTTCTAGCTATTTAGCTTTTTGGTATCTTTCCGTCCATCAGTCTGTCACTCACATCTATTCGTCTTTCAGAAGACCACATGAAAATGGTAGTAGAAACTCATTTCTTACTTGTTAGAATGTTTTATACAATCGTTAAAAATAATGAAAACAAACGTAAAACACAGTAAATAAAACAGAATCAGCTTAATAAGGAGAAGAATGTAAGGTGCATAAGATATTAAATTGAGATTGGAGTTCCAATTAGCTTACTGCATCTTAATATGTTTGCACTCAGTATTTTGCATACAAATTCAAGATATTATTCATTTTTAGTTTGAAACAAAAGTGACACAAGCCTTTCGGTAGATCATTTCCTTGTTTATTTGTTTTTGCTGTTGTATAAGTAGATGAAAATATCAATGTCCGATACAGAAGTGAATTTCCGACTGAACTTCAAGTGCCCTTCCTTTCTGAATTTATCAATTGCATATGTTATACATATACATCACATGCCCGTATGATGTTGTAATCTTGCGTAATTATCGTTTTTGGCTTTTCAAGATAAAACATATAATATATGCTGTATGTAGATTTTTGTATAGTTTAACATCCAGATGTAAATAATGATTATAGGTATTGCTGATTTGAAAAAACCTAATAAGTATCCAAAACAGTTTGATGTTATACTAAAGTTTTGAGTTCCATACTCGACATACTTTTTAATTTTTAAGAAAAAAATCTTAAATTTTGATTTAAAAGTTGAGTATATAGTGAAATAAAAGTTAGAGCTTGAGTATATATTGAATATAGTGAAATAAAAGTTGATCTTGAGTATATATAGAATACAGTGAAATAATAGTTGAGCTTCAGTATATATTAAATATAGTGAAATGAAAATTGAGCTTGAGTATATATTAAATATAGTGAAATGAAAGTTGAGCTTGCGTATATATTGAATATAGTATTAAAAGTTGAGCTACAGTATTTAGTAAATATAGTGAAATAAAAGTTGAGTTTGAGCATACAGTGAATTATAGTGAAATAAAAGTTGAGCTTGAGTATATAGTGGATATAGTAAAATAGAAGTTGAACTTAAGTGTATATAGTGAATAGATCTATAGTGAAATAAAAGTTGAGCTTCAGAATATTGATGACATCCGGTTCGGCTATATGTATTGTTCAGGATAATGTAATTGATGAAATGGACCTTTGACTATACACAAAAGCTCTTTAAGTTTGCATTTTTGAAATGGAAATGAAAAATTTACTTTGAAATTGAAAAACGATTTTCACTAACCTTAGAACGACTGTGAAAATCTATAATTTTGCGTGAAAGATGTAAATTCTCAAATGTTTCTCTACTACTACTTTACAGCAAATACTTAATATGTAAAATCAATGTTTTATTTCAGGAAAAGTCCACGTGATACCGGCACTGTTATTTGGACATATCAGAGGAATGCTAAAGGTCATGGCTTCAAGTAATATGTTGCTGAGGAATTGGAAATGTCCCGTCCATTTTGATTGATTGATATATTCGGTGCATTTTGTTTTTAGATGACCTGTATTGGTCATTTAAAGCATAATTCTACACAACCAAGCTTTAATTATTAGTATGTCTCAAATATCAGACAATTGACATTTTCATAAGATTTTTAAATAGCAATATTTGACTTGATCTTAAGGTGTATTCTGGCCTCCAGTTACGTACTCCAGGGATGTAGTCGTTTTAGTTCGAATATTGTGTTTATGATACAGTAATCAGCTGTATAATATCCAGGAATTGATATCATGTGTTGATGTTGTGTTTTGATAGCAACAAGATAAATAACAATATTGACTGCAATTAAAAAGTGCACATAACACTTGTTTTGAATAAGAGAGAGAGAGAGAGAGAGAGAGAGATTGTTTTGGGGGGAGTTTATTATTTTAGAGAAAGTGGGTGCCCATGTGAGAGTATTTTGACATATTTTGACATATTTTGTTACTGTGCGCATGTATTATTCCTGTATATTATGCTGTCACAATCCCTACCAGCATATGCAACATTTTATCAAATATCTAATAATCATTGAAATTATAATAAATTAGTGGAAGCTTATTTTGAGTTTTAATCTTGCCAGAAATACAGTCAGTTAGTTAAACACATCGTTGTTTCATAGAGTTCATTGTTGAAGCGCTGCTACAACATTAAATATATACATAGCACTGTATAACAGTATGGTATATTTGATCAGACTGCAAGTTATGTAACCAGGTTGAAATTTTGTTTGTTAATTATTTTTCTCATTTCCGTTGTGTGTTTATGATTTATGATTATAACAGACATACATCAACAAAATTGTAACAGTATTGTCAAAACACACACACACATACACACACACACACACACATATATATATATATATATATATATATATATATATATATATATATATATATATATATATATTATATTTTATATACATATATATATATATATATATATATATATATATATATATATATATATATATATATATATATATATAAATATATAATACAATTTGCTTGTCATTCTTTTGCTTGTCCATTTTGGGTAACTCAAATTAATATGTAGTGTTGAAACTGAAAACCTCTCATTATGTAGCAATAATACTCACAAGAAATCAAAACTGTGGAATTCTATACTATACACTTTTATATTTATCGTGAATTCATCAGATTTTTGTAGAACATTTTATCACTCAAAATGTCATTTTATTACCATAATTATGTACATGTATATAAAGTATCATCTAGTTTATACACCGGACAATCAAATCATAAAAAGATATATATATATATATATATATATATATATATATATATATATATATATATGCGCGCTACTGGCTACTGTGACTGCTCTACAAATCTGAATGTTTTGTACAGTTTTATCATGTAACATGTATAAATTTTATATATTGAATACAATGCTTGTAAAACATTTCTTGTGTTTGTTTTTCGTCAAATAAAATACATTTTACAATGTCAAATCATCATCGGATGTCATTAAAACTTTCCTTTCAATATGTAGTAAAATCCATATAACCTGGCGGAGTCTTGTGAACCTTTTCTTGACCTGGACGTGTTTGAATTCTAGGTAATAAAGCATAACATTAAAATTACACTAATTAGAGTTATCATTCCTACTTGTCACTATTACATAAATGAAATCCTGTCACCAATAAAACGTTTTTCTCGTACCGCTTGTCATAACCGAAAAGTGAGAAGAATCACCTGTATGATAATCAAAAGGTAAGTCCTACCCACCATCTTATGTGAATAGAACAATACATAGTTATCACAAATGAAGTCTTACCATTTTGATAATTTTTGGAGCTTCATCATTGAAACGGTAGACTGCATTTACCAGGAGGCTTATCTTCCCTGAGACCATTTGTATTATTCATGTTTTCATTGACTCATTCAAAATCTCATTTATTATAAGTAGGGGATATAACTCCCATAAGAGGCGACCTAGCAATTTCGGCCCTGTTGACTTTTTGTAGATATTTGCATGCTGAACATTTTAGCTTCTATTGCTTTTACTCTACCTATTATACTTTTGAAAATAATGTCAAAAAGCATGAAAAATCCACGCAAAGGGGTAAATAACCCTCATTAGTGGCGACCTGACAGTTTTGACCCTATTGACGTTTTTGTAGATCTTTGCAAATTGAACATTTTGGCTTCTTTCACTTTTACTCTACCTATTATACTTTTCAAGATAATGTAAAAAAACGTCCAAAACATGAAAAATCCACTTAAAAGGGAAATAACACACATAAGGGTCAACCCAACAATCTCCATCAAAATAGAATATTTGTAGATTTTTGCAAGCCGCTCATTTTAAGGTAACGGTTTTTTCTCAAGCTTGAAAATTTTTGAAGATACATGTATTAAATCAAAAATATCTGCTGACTCGTTCGTTCTATACATAGCCAAGGCAGCCATGTTTGGTCCTAGCCCCTAAATTGGGCTACTGGTTCTTGAGAAGAAGATGTTTAAATGCAAAAGTTAACAAACAGACGACGGATGCCAGACATTTGGCTATAGCATAGCTCACTTGACCCTTTGGGCCAGGTGAGCTAATTTTAAATTAAACTTCAATTGGACAAATTATTTTCAATATCATGTAAACTTGGAAATTGAAATATTGGTTTCTTTTTTTCTTTATCTTAAATATTGGTTATTTCAAACGCAGAATTTGATAAGAGCAGATGAAGTCAACGACTTCTGATAATTTATATCTTTTTCACCATTAATTGTTGTTGACGTTTGCAATTTAATCAACATAATACATGCTGTTTCCAATAAAAATCACGTCCTGTATTTTAAAAGTATATATAAAACAAATAAAAGTCGGTCGACTTTAACATAGTCCGAGCGCGTAAAGGACCGAAATCCCCTGACCAAATTACGAAGTACATTTGATATAGCGAAAGAGTTTATCTGAAAGGTCATTGTATCCGGAAATACAGCTGGTTTTTTTAAGGTACGGGAAAATTTAAATTCTAATAAAACAAATAACTTAGAAAAGAAGATCTTTAACTTTGGTAGTATGTTTATAATATTTATAACGTTTCACGTGTTTGATGATGTATTTGAACACATATTTTATCATATTCTCGACTATCTGTCAGGGAACAAAAATAATCATTATCTTTTAGGAGACCACATACATGTTATTAACATATTTTACTGTAAATTATAGTAAGTAAACTATTTTACTGTTAATATTTTGCTGAAAATTTTGGGAAAAACGCAATGAATCATTAAATAATATACTTCCATTTTTTGCAGAATATTTATAAAAAGTTGTGATTTTTATTACCGTCGTAAGAGGTAACTTTGGATTCAAATACAATTAGTCTCCTTGGAATTAATGTGTGTTCCAGGGGGAATTTTGGATGTGTTATTTTATTCTGAAAGCTTAAAAAGTGCCAAAAAAGAGTCATAAATAACACTGGCTTTTGGAGTTTAAACAAGAAGTATTGCTGAAAATTTGAAAGTACCGCAATGAATCATTAAATAATCAACTTACAATTTTTGCTATAATAGTACTAGACACATGTCATGTATCGTAAATGAATAATATTGGTACCTTAAAGCTGAGCTAGGAAGGTAAAAAACTTTTGAACTCTGAAATAAAAAATGTTTTGAAACATTCCAAGTTCATCTCCCTGCACAGCAGACATGTTTGTAATTGTTTCACCGAAAAATCAAGTCCCACAACAGGTATGAAAGGCGGATTTGTTAAATCGGTCGTCATTATATATCTCCACTCGCAAAGCGAAACGTGCACGGACTCTTAGTCTTACCTGTAGTTCTCGACAAAAATAAAACTCTGTGCCACAAGTGAAGTTTTCTGCAACGTATAAACAGCAACAAACAGAGAATGATTAGTTCATCCATAATAAATCCAAAATTTATTCCATTAAACTAAATGTCAAGCAATGTCCAAAAAAGAAAAAGCGATCTGCTTACTAATGTCATTCGGCCACTGAACCATGTTTTTTCTCCCGGTTTTTTTAACACTTCGCTGTTTACCGGAAGAAGCTTTAAATATGTTTTTTTTTACAAAATCTAAATTGTTTTTTCTGGGAGCTCAAAACACACTTTTTAAGATGAAATTTGCGAGAAAAGATTATTTCGAATGGTAGATGAAGTGTTTTTTCTTTACCCTACGTAACTTTTCTAAACAAACCTTTCCTGAAACAATATTGACTCAGAAACATTTTAAGCCATGTTAATCATTCCACCTTTGATAATTTTTAAAATAGAGTGCATAAGGTCTTCGATCCAAACACAAGTTGGTTCTTTTTAGTCTACAAAACTACAACATGAAGTACATTAACGCATATTTTTGCGTTGTGTTAAGGCATACAAGATAGTGAGTCCATACAGGTTATTCATATTGTAAGGGACTATGAAAACACGTTATCCCTCTGTATTTAATGATCCAGAAGTAGTAACTGAACTGGATAGATTACATGACCAATATGTACTGGTACCAGCAGACAAAGCCTAAAAAATAATATAGTTTTTATTTGTAAGGCACATTACTATAATTGTTTATTAGAAGAACTTGGGTTTAATACGAATTCTGGAAATCCTACATACACACGTAGCTCACTTTCAAAGGACGAGATCCTTCAAAATCACGTGTCCGTATTACGCTCATTTGATATACCTACAACGGATACCGATTTCGAGCTACCACATTTATACTGGATACCGAAACTTCATAAAACCCCATATAAGCAAAGATACATAGCAGGATCCAGCAAATGTTCTACCAAAACCTTTATCTTTACTCCTTACCAAGATATTGACAGCCGTTAAGGAGAAACTTCAACAATACTGTACAGTTGCTTATTCCAGAAGCGGTGTAAATCAGATGTGGATACTTAAAAATTCTAAACAGCTTTTAGAAAATTTGAAGGCACACAATTTTTCTCAAATTCACAATATCAAAACTTATGACTACTCTACTCTTTACACTACTATTCCACATAAACAATTAAGAGAAAGACTTTTCAGCATCAGACAACTGTTTTTTCACTAAAGGTGGTACCCGAAAATTTAAATATCTAGTGATTGGCTATCAGGATACTTATTTCGTCAAACACCACTCTGATTCTACACATAAATATACTGAAGTTCATATAAAAAACATGCTGTAATTTCTAATAGACAATATATTTGTAATGTTCGGAGACGTGGTCTTTCAACAGACTGTCGGCATTCCTATGGGAACCAATTGTGCTCCTTTATTGGCCGACCTGTTCCTTTATCTATACGAAGCAGACTTTATTCAGAAACTGCTGAATCAAAAGAAAGTTAGCGGTGTCCTTTAATTTGACATTTAGATATATCGACGACGTTTTGTCAATTAATAATGACAATTTTCATACATGTCAATGCGATATATCCCAGCGAACTAGAAATTAAAGATACAACAGAATCAAGCACACACGCTTCATACTTAGACATTTTACTTAATATAAACACAGACGGGAAATTAGCAACTAAGCTATACGATAAACGTGATGATTTCGGCTTTCCCATCGTACATTTTCCACATTTAAGTAGTAATATCCCTCAGTCACCCGCATATGGAGTTTATATATCACAAATGATCGGATATGCCAACATATGAAGATTTCATATACAGAGGTAAACTACTCACTGACAAATTATTGACACAGGGATATCAAAAACCGCGTTTAATGTCAACGTTCCGCAAATTTTACAGTCGGTATAATAGACTTGTTTGCAACTACTCTGTTTCACTAAGTGAAATGTTGAGTTGCCTTTTCGTTGGCGGTTGTTGAGATGTCTGTTCCAATTGTGACGAGGATACACTCCTCATGTGTTTCATTGGACTTGACTGTGGACTCACGGCGGGTGTGACCGGTCACAGGGGATGCTTACTCTTACATGGCACCTGATCCCACCTCTTGGTTTCCAGAGGTCCGTGTTTGTCCATTTTTACCGGATTTGTATCTATGTCCTGGACATTCTATTGATTTATACTTTGGTATCTGAAATTTTTTATATTATTGTACCCTCGAGTGCCCATTTTTCGATCACTTAAAAAGTAACTGTTACCGATGATCACATTTAGTATTAAAAAAAAAATGTAATAAATCCAAGGTACTGTAGCATGAATATTCTCTTTTATTTCTTTCGATTTTTAAAACTTATCATAAGTTTGCAAGGACAATTAAGATGTAAGTAACCACTGCAACGGAAGGAAACAATACTGATATTTAAAAATCGCGTGATAATTCATGTACCACTGTTAATAATCAATATATTTTGCCCTTGTAATCTATTCCGATGGGTAACTGTGTACGCGTTATAGTGCATTACTTCACTTTTGTTATTGCTTTCAAAAGCATAGATAAACAAAGACACACAAAGTGATTTTATAAATCAGTGCTTTTATTTGAGTGATGCCATTATCACAGAATTGAGAAAAGATCAATTTTACAACATAACTATGAGCTTTTGCATAGATATACAAGATGCTGTGTTTTCTATGTTAAAAGATACACAAAATTCGATACACAGTATCTATAATCTATCAATTCGTCGTTCGTTTTGACAGGAAGCATAATAATGAAAGGTTGTTATCCATCACAACATGTTATAATAAATGCAACCAATTTGAACCCACTGTAGCAAAGTATGTGTATGTAAACTAAAAGTAAAAATGAAGAAGTACCAATTAATATTATTACATTCCATTTGAGTTTATCACATTCCATGTGTGTGTATACTGTAGTCCAGTGGTTGTGCCAAAAATTATCGTCTGCTTACAAATTAACAACATCAAACAAACAGAAATACAACATATGTGCCGTAAATATCTATATTAACCTTATAAAACAATTGGAAAAGTTTTCCCAAGTATATATACATGTATATATATATACATGTATATATATATACATGTATATATATATATATATATATATATATATATATATATATATATATATATCTTGCTAGTTTCTGAAAGAATACAACTTTTAGATATACAGTTTTATAGGATCTTTTCACATCTAAAAAATATATTTTCATGACACACACAGACAATCACACACATATTTGTAAAGAACACAGATTTTAGATGCAAAAGTAATCATGGAATATGAAACATGTAAATTAAAAACAAAATAAATAAATGAACTTTGAATATGTGATGATAAAATTTCACTTGTTTTATCACAAAATGACTAGGTTTTAGTGTCCTTCTTTTCCTCCGTTTTCGAGAAAAATCTAGTGAGTTAAAAATCTAATAATTGGCCCCTGGTATATACTTTATATCCAAATGCATATACGCATAGTTATAAACGGAATGTAAAATACAAAAGATAGGTAAAAGCTTCCCGACACAGTGCAATATATACTATATATTTATTTCTTATTATATACTCTACTGTCTGATTTAAAAAAAATAACAACAATTAAATGAATCATGTATAGCGATAATGTTTAGAAAGAAAAAAACGAATTCTCAAGTACAGCACGTCAGTCTGAGTAAATGGTCTGGTTAAAAGACAACAGACGATATCTGATGTAAATAAGTACTAAATTATCCTTACAATGGTAAATCAAACGTGGTCACTTTGGTCAACCAAACTGACCACTGGTGGCATGTTAATCATGTATACAAAATTTCATCAAAGTTATCGGGTGGAGATAATTATTTTTTATAACAAATTAAAGTTTCTGTTAAATAAAAATGTCTGAGCCCTTTTATATTTATGTTCTTCCCATCTTACAATAAAATGTTTCCTCTGGTGTACAGTCGAATTCCTATATTGTGGCCGAATGAACTCTTGTGAAGCTGTTCCTGACCTAAACGACTTTAAAGTTAAGGTATTACAGCATACCGACATTAAAAATAGTTGTCAGAAGACAACACAGCGTGACGGTTGTTGGATTGTACTTAAGATACGGAAATTAGAATAAGAAGTAGGTCTAATGGCTTTATCTAGGTCACAAGGTCAAAGATCAGGATACCATCGGAAAGGGCTAATAATAAGGATTGCACATGTGATTTATTAAAGCACTACTGCTTATATTTCCACAGATATATCCCATGGGACCGCCAGGGCTATAACACTAGCTTTCCGGACATTTTGACCCAGCAAGTTAAAAATTACACAGGGAGGGGTGCAAGATTAATTGTTTTTACATGTCACCATACCAATGTTTACCCTTTAAGGCCTACACAATAAAACACATTTCTTGTGAAGCCTGAAAAGTGAGTAGAGTCGTCGGTCCGATAATCAAAAGGTTACTCAGGCCAGCCAAGTTATGTAAATAGGACAATACACACCTCCAATACATAATAAAACAGTTTCATGTTATAATCTATACGGCTTGAAAAAAAGAGCTAAAACAGAACATGCTTTTATGATATTTAACTCTGTAATTTCATATTTACATTTATATAAATTCTGGGCTAATCCTGACTGTAAAGGTTTCATTTTTGTTTTACTTGTATTTCATATCACATTCAACATTTCATCAGCAATACGGTGGTTAAAAATTTTCAATGGTGAAGCTCCATGCTCATTTCGTAATTCTGAGCAAGAATGAAATGCATTAAACACGATTTGCAAATATTGAAATTAACATATTAAGTACATCATGTCATTTCACTACACTCCAAAAAGGAGAAGAAAATGTTATATCATAAATGTAAAAATCAATCTATTTCTATATTGTCACGACACTCAGAATTTCGCGTTTGATGTAAATGTATGATATGTTTGCACATAAGTCTTGAATATATTTCCATTTGCTTTCAAAGCCACAAGACAATTAGGAAATCTAAGCAATTCTACATAATCTACTGACAAACAATGAAATCACAATAATAAAAATATACAAACTGAGTAAAAATATATCTCTTACAAAATTTATAATTGCAAATAACAACTAGCACTTTTTCATGATGAAGAGCGTGGTTTGCCAAGTATTCATATCAATCAAATCTAAGCTACAAACATATATGTATGAAAACACTCACATGATAAGAGTTTTAGCTTTAAATTAAAGGGACATTAGCTGTGTTTACCAAACATTATAATTTTTTCTACTTTTATTACCTGAACTTGACGTGCAATAACAAATAAGAGCTATACGCAGGCATAAAAAATATTTTACTTTATATTTTGTCAGTATTCATATTCAATTAGTAAGGTTGAGTTAATCAACTGCAATTGGAAAAGTGCCAAACATGGGTTTCTAAAGCAATTTAAAATAAAATATATAGGTATTCAAGGATGTTTATGCCTATGTATATCCTTTTTCATTATTGTATATCAACCTAACTACTAAAAAAGGGAAACAAATTAAAAAACAAAAACAAAACACAGTTAATGCCCCTTTAAACTAATCTGCTTTGTATTTACTTAATCCGCAAAAGCATAGGGAGCTTTATAATATCCCAAATAGCTGCCTGTACTTGCCAGGAACTCTTCTTAGAAATCAATCCTACAGTTATTGTTTACTAATCTCCTATTCTGCTGATAGTAAATGAGTACAAGACTTAATATCATAATCAATTTACCTAAATTGGAAATCAAAATTGATTATATGACATAAAATTATTACAGTGTATACAGGCATTTATAATGAACTGAGTCACAAAACATTTTAAACCTTAGTCAAAACCAGTATCCGCGATTACTCTAGATTTATGAAACAAAAATTAAACTGTAATTTTACAGTATTGAATGATTTCCAATATTACATTGGAACCTTAGTCAAAATCATGATCCACAATAACTTTTAGATTTCTTAAACAAATATTAAACTGCAATTGTACAGTACTCAGTAGTGAACGGTTTCCAATTTTTCACTGGAAATATTTAATTGCCATACTTTTGATATAGGATCATATTGAACAAGAATACAAATTATGACTAAGGTCTATTTTTTTTCTTTTTGCAATCCTGGGGCTTATTAAGACTTTTTTTTAATTCTTCCAAAAAATCCTACAAAACTTTTCTATATAATGAATCAGAAGGTAGTGCTCACTTTACAGAGAAACACATTCTAAATATATCTATATATTATTTTAGCTTCAGTGAAACTTTGTGTGGTTAAAAACTGGGAAATGCCCATCACAATAATTCCTTGAAATTCATATCAATAAGAAATGCAAATTCATCGATGTATAGTTATTTTTACATATAATGCAAGTTAGATAACTCAGGGACTTTTATTGTCATCTTATTTACTAAGAAATTGAAAATCCTTACAATTTAAAATTTGTGTCAAATCAGTGATAAGCAAAGTCAAAATTTGGTAAAAATAAGAAATCATAGTCAATCAGTGCAATACAACAATTGATGATTTATGGAAAAAATTTTTACGTAATATGATTTTATTCATAAAACACAAGTTCAATTGCTTGTGGTACTCGATTTGTATGTCAATGTTAATGAATTTGGTGTGACTTTTAAAATGACTCAAAAAAACTGCAATCTATATCAATGAAAAAAGTTATTTTAGATCAAAATGGGAATATTAATTCTGTGATATATACATCCTATAAAATTTATTGTATAAATATACTATTAAAATGCTTCTATTAAACATGTTAAACTTTTACATACGTTCACCTGGTGGCTTATGATGTTGCCAGTAAATAAAAACTTGAGAATTGATTAATGCACCAGGATAGAACAGATTGAATTTCAACTCAATATAGAATGCTAGAACAATTTGTATTGATCAACAAGGATGGATGTGTTACTCAACTGATGTACCTGTACAATACAGAAACATTCATCACAGATAAAAAATAACAACTGCTTCATCAAAAGAATGTGGGTGGATACAATAAATATTACTAGCTACCATATATGTATCTTTAATTAGATCAAAGGATTATCCTACCCTGTTTTACCAATCAATAGTTATTGAGTCTGCCATGGAAATGTTGAAAAGTAAATAAAGAACCAATGTCTTCCTATAAAGTAACAATATAAATGATGAAAAAATCATATCACTAAGGAAAGTTCCCCTAAAACATATCTGTTATATTCCTTTGAAAACCTATCCAGGACTATATCTCACAGCTTGGAAAAACTTTCTAGCTACTATCTTTGAAACTTGAAGACATTTTTCATGTACAATGTTGTACCGTAGGATTTGTTTTGGCTAAATACTTTGCCCAATCCCTTGAAAAACACTTTCCAACTACAATGTCCTACCATGGGATTTGTTTCATCTAAATACTTTTTTCCATCCATTAGGAAATATTTTTAATGTCCTATCGTGGGATTTGTTTTGGCTAGATAATTTGGCCCATCACTTGGAAAACATTTTCCATCTACTATGTTCTACCCGGAGATTTTTTTTTCAAATTACTTTGTCCTACCTCTTTGGAAACATTTCCATTGTGAATGAATATTATAAAGATAATACCAAAGATATAATGATTAAGACAATCGTTTCTGTCAATGAAGTGAAACGATTCTGCAACATTTAAATAAAACACACTAAACTGAAAATATGGTTATATATGAGACATCTGATATAAATTTCATAAACTGAAGGAATTCATCTTTAAAAATCACAGGTAATATTTCATATAAACAGTGAATGGGACCTAGTTAAATCATTGAGGCTCAATTGAAAGTGTTGAGGCAATATTCTATGTCACAAGAATAAATGCCAAATAATCTTCTTCACAGTTCTTAACTTGTGATCTAAAGATATTAACAAATATGAGTCATATTTCCCTAATGTTTAATTCTGTATGTGTATTTAAATTAGCGCACTCATATTTTAGCCCTCTCAGGGGATATAGACTTATTAGCGCAATTTTAGCACTGCTCTTGAAGTAGTGCAATGACTTGAGCGCATAAGGCACTAACATTAGAATATCGCTAAATTAAGTACACATGCAGTATTGTCCAGGGATAATGGCCGAGGTAATCTGAACTTTGAGAACAACGGTCATGTTAATTAAAAGATAAGTTTCTCAGGTACTATATTTGTACAACATTAATATAACAGACAGCATGATACATCATGTATCATACTTTACCACACATACCTCAGTACAAAACTACATGGCATGTATTATACCATATTTTGATCTGTCTCAGAACAGAATGTGTTATCTAGTATTGCTTTCTTATCTATCTCAATATGGTGTGTGTCATATAGTATTGTTTTGTTCTGCCACAGTACAGCATTAGACATACAGTATCAGATTGTGTGTTGCCTCAGTACAGCTTGTATCATATTGTGTTTTGTTCAGCCTCACTATGGCATGTGTTATATCATATTGCATTCTGATCTGCCACAGTTCCACATGAATCATATCGTATGTGTTCCAGTCTGTATAACATCTCAGTGTAAATTAGTACAGTATAAATAATATTCTAGTGTATTATGGGTTGCCTATCTACAAACCATCACAGCATTATATCATATTCTAGTATCCTCCAATCTATCTGACATTTTCAATACAAATCATCAAATAAATTTAGCACATCATAACATAACTCTGATCTACCTCATAATAGACTTAAACCAAATTATAACTTTTATCATATCTCTACTATATTGATCTGCTTGACTCTGCAAATTTACACCAATTTAGTGTTAGGGATCAACAATCCTGAACATTTCCACATTACCTTAAGGACAAGTAGCATCGAAATCTACTTGTCGAAAACTCGAGTGTAACATTCAAAGATATCATTTTGTGTCTAAACAAGTATTATCTTTATTGAATTAATTTTTATCTACAACAATTTCACTTGGCCTGTTGGACAAGCGAGAAGTAACATTTACTTGTCTGACTACAAAATGGACTTGTCCCATACAACCAGGATCACTGATCCTCTAACACTACTAACATCAGTTTAGGACATATCATAATTCTAATGTTCTACTCTAACACTACAGACTTAAACCAGTTTGGCACATATCATTATTCTACACATGTTTAGTAACACGAGTCTAAATTGAATCATAATAGGGGTGACAGATTTGATCATAACACAAATATTTGAGTTACAGTATTACAATGATTCATGTTTTACCCGTGCATTCCTATTTCTGGAAAATACACCATATTGTTTTGCTTTTTGACAGAACCCAGATGTGGCGCTTTATCTAGGTAGACCAGGGGACTAACTTTTAGGCCTAATTACCATAGCAATGCATCGCTGATTGGTCAGTCCGATTACAATTAGGACTAAGACTTAGGATTTAGGACTTACAACCTTTCGTAAAACAGGCCCCAGTACCTCAATATACATGTAGGTCTTTCTAACCAGCTAAAAAACCTTGAATTCAACTTCTTTCATTGCATACAGGACATGTCAGTGAATCAATGTCTAACTTTATGATACAATAATGTCTAAAGAAGTATAATGGATTATAATAAACAAACGTGAAACCATTAAATTTCAAGATGTTTAAATTATCATCTGTGTAACAATTCTATACAGTATCATGATATACTGCTTTACACGCAAAAAAAAAAGAATTTAGGTTGCAGGAGTATATGTGATTTTCACTGGTTTTACTTAAATAATTGATCAGGTCTTCTTGAATGAAACCAATTCTTAATTTCAATAAATGTTGAAAGTATATATAGATACAATTGTGTTTCATATTCGTAAGTGTAATGTGAATGCAACAATGTTAAATAATTAAGGATCTATGTCAGTATGCCAATGCTTTATGAATAAAAATGTATGCGAGTATATTGGTGCTGGACCTATTCTCAGACAGTGCCTATTGTAAGACACTTCTTTTTGCACATAAATGGACAAGATTTTTCCAGATATATTTAATACATTGTTGGACTTTAAACACTAAATAAAACATGTTACAAAAATTACGATTGATAATTCCACTACAACATTGTAATCACTCATCTTTCCATCGTACTGTCCGACACAAGCTGGGAGGGGAGTGACATCACCAGCTCAACATAAATACTACTACTGTCTGACAATAGGTCCTCCTGCATCACAAATGCGGCATTCAGGTTGGGTATTTCAAATGAGACAAATTCACTTTTTGTTTTGTATTTTCCACCAAAACTTATCAAATAATATTGCATCTATGGGTAACATTGTGATAAGAAAATTCTAAGGAATTATATCCGTTGAACTGAAGATATTTGGTAAAAACCGATTTTCCTCTGAGAATAGGTCCTACACCAGTAGTCATGTGTAATGATTAAGGATGTATGAGTGTATCATATTTGATGTTCAAGAATGTGTGCCAGTATAATCATGTCTAAAGATTATGGCTATGAGCTTTACCAATTCCAATATCATGAACCAATAAACATGTATGAATAAAAATTATAAATGTGTTTTTAGTTTTATGACTTAAACATATGTGAACATAACATTCTCTTATGATCAAAGATGTTGTAAAATAATTTTACTTAAGTTTTAGGATCAAGTATGAACGTAAATAAGGCTTTCTGGTCATGAATGTATACTAGTATTAGTTTATGATTTATGTAGGATCCAGGTTGCATACATTTACATGAATTTTAAGTGTTGCTTGTGATCAAGGATGTAATTGAATACACAAATATATATTTAACTAGGATCAAGGATGTAAATGAGTACACAATTTTTGATTTACCTAGGATCAAGGGTGTAATTGAGTACACGATTAATGATTAACCAAGGATCAAGGATGTAATTGAGTACACAATTTATGATTTACCTAGGATCAAGGATGTAATTGAGTACACAATTAATGGTAACCTAGGATCAAGGATGTAATTGAGTACACAATTTATGATTTACCTAGGATCAATGATTCTTTTAAGTAAATTAATTATTATTAGTGTTATGATCAAGAATGTATTTGAGTATAACCATTTTTAAATGTTAACTGTCAAAAGTGCTAATTATGTAATTACATTTATTTTCAAGATATGTTATAAGTAAATGTTTTTGCAAGGTTAATGGTTTACCATATATATAAAATCGGATTATAACAGTTTCCATATTCATGATACATGAATCTCTTTATCTATAACCAACATTTTGTGATTTGTGAAAGCATATTTCAGTAGACCACAAATCTTATATAAAACGTGGATCGATATGTGGGTTTAACAATGTTTTAGTTTTTATTTGTTGTTAAAATATATAATAAGAATGACTCTGATTAGCTTAGTAATATTTGAATATTGTAATGATTACAATGCATAACCAATATTTAATCTTGCGATCTGAACATATCAATGTGAGTATAGACAGGTGTTGATTTTACAGGCCTGTGAATGTACAGGCAAGTATGATTTTGATTTTAGTCATATAAAATGTAGATGTGAGTATAACCAGGTGTTAAGAGTAGATGGAATGGGAATGTGGATGTATAGTGTGTGTGAGTTTATGTTTGTCTATTGTTGTTTAATGTCCCACTCAAGAATATTTCACTCATATGGAGATGTCACCAAATGATGGAGAAGGGATTCAAATTTTGGCCTATGCTCGGCACTTACAGCCATTGAGCAGTGAGTGTTCTTTAACGTGCCGACATCTACTGTGACACAGGACCACAGTTTTTACTGTCTCATCCAATAGACAGGAAACCAACCTGCCGCCGGCTGGACTCGAACTCACGACCTCACGATCCAGTGTTGAGCACACTACCAACTGAGTCAGGCCCACTCGTGTGTGAGTAAATGCTTTGTGATATGTAGATGTGTATATAAGTATAACTAGGTGTTAGAAATGGTGGAATGTGGATGTAGATTGTGTAAGAGTAGATGTATTATAATATGAGTATAACTACGGTAGGTGTTGATATTGTTGTAATGTAGTTGTACATTGTGTAAGAGTTAAAGTTCTGTGTTATAAACAAGTGCTTGTGTAATGTGGATGTAGATATAATTAGGAGTTAAAATGCTCTGTGATATGTAGATACAAATACAACCAGGTGTTAGTACTGGTGAAATGCGGATGTAGACATGAATAGGAGTTAATGCTATGTGATATGTAGATATGAATACAACCAGGTGTTCGACTTGGTGGAATGTGGAATAATATATGAGTATATCAGCGATGTGTGGATATATATATGCGACTTTAACTTTTTTGTGGTATGTAGATGCAAGTATAACCGGGTGTCAGTTTTAATGGTAAATTGATGTAAATCTGAGTTTGACTTTGGGTATGTAAATGTGAATGTCAGTAATACCACAGCGTTAGTTTTAGTGTTTACTGAATACCTATTAGCCTTCTGTAACATATGGTTTCTTTATAACTTCACAGATATATTCACAATTCAATAATTCTGTTCCACCTCTTAATATAAGTCCCTTGTCCCTAAATGGTAAAATATGTCTTCCTATATCATTCTTGCACAGAAGTGACTGTACCAATATCTAAAAACAAGTAATGAACTTCATAACAAAATAATCAATGATATACTCTAGGAATGCCTCAGGCAATGTTATTTAAAAAATAAAACAAATATTCACATTTACAATGTAAACTTATACAAAACATACACAATACCATAACAGTCATTTGAAAGGATTTCAAAATCATCATCTTCATTCAACCATATAAATAAATGAGATGACAAATGAACATTCTGTTGTTATAATTAAATTAAACATACTTGTACCTTAAAGATAAGCATGTGATATCTTAAAGGCGGGGAAATGGAAACTGAGGCTTGTATGTGATATCTGAAAAGTAGGAACATGGAAACTTAGGGTTGTATGTGATATCTTAAAGGTGGGGAAATGGAAACTGAGGCTTGTATGTGATATCTTAAAGGCGGGAACATGGAAACTTAGGGTTGTATGTGATATCTTAAAGGCGGGAACATGGAAAGTTAGGGTTGTATGTGATATCTCAAAGGCAGATTCATGGAAACTTAGGGTTGTATGTGATATTTCAAAGGCGGGAACATGGAAACTGAACCTTGTAGATGATATCATTTAGGCAGGGAAATGGAAACCAGGAACAAACTGTGTTACTTTGGAAGCCGAACAAGAAACAATGACCATTTTGTTTGTTTGTTTGTGTTTTTTTTTAGGCATTTTACAATGGTGTATATGCTAATTAAACCAATACACTGTATGAGGGTGTATGTGGGAACCAGTATCTAATTACTGTATTTTACATCAGTTCAAACAGAAACTAGGGTTTATCTGTAGAACCATTCAAGGGTGAAAATGGAAAGCTTGGTCGATTAGTGGTATCATACAAGGTGTACATGATAAAACTATACCCATTTATTTATCACATGTTTTAGAAGTAAACTTAAAGTTTACGTGAGATCTGTTTGTAAAAGTAATCATATACCTAGAAACCATGGCATTTCTTTACATAAGGCTATCAGTGTCCAGTATTTTCAGTTTCAATTATGACACTAGTTTAAAAGTACATACAAAATCAATCAGTCATGTAATGCTCTGGTATGAAAAGTTATCAACAAGTGTTCCCCTATTTAATTATGATTATAATAGTAATTTCAATCAATGTTTGTTATGAAAATTACTTAAAATTTGTTTTCATATCAAACCATAAAAAGACCCCAGAAGGCCTTAAGTAGGCCTATATATCTCACCTGAGCACCATTAATAAATAAGAAAAGAAAACTGAGAGGGATAAGCAGGCTAAATTAAACACACAAGAAATCTGACAATCTAATATACTGGGTTTGTTTTGGACATTAGGTCTAAAGAAGGAGTATTCCAAAGTAGGGGCCCATATTTTGCACATCCCTGGATCCATCCATTTGATACACATGCTTGAAAAACAGCAACAAATGTACTTCATCCTTGCCAAGTTTTGTCAAATTTTGCTGATTTTTTTCAGGAGAAGTTGTATGTGCAATATATGTATAGCAAAAAACACAAATTTGGTAGAGAACTTTAAGCACTTAATGTACGTAGGGTTAAGTGCATAAAGTTCTCTACCAAATTTGTGTTTTTCTTCAGCAGTTTTGGAGAAGAAATGGACAATGTGAATGTTAAATGACGGGCTGATGATGTACTGGGAGTGATCATAAAAGCTCACTTGAGCCTCTGACCCAGGTGATAGAAATAAACATCAAGAATGTATTGAAATTTGAATGCCTATATGATCTATGCACACTCATATATTTCAATCCGTCTTATTTGCATTTCATAAAAATGCTGATGGACTGACTGAAAAAGTCATTTATATGGTGCACCTGTATCTACTGTTTGGTTCCTAAATAAGGAAAATGAAAGAAAAAATTGTCTAAAATGTACCTTTGATTTATAAATGAACTCTTCCAATGAACATGAAACTGACTAGCACTTATATGACATAAAAACAAAAACACAAAAATATTAACTAAAACACAAACTATGTGAAACGCTACCCAAAATATCAAAGAATAAATCAAATATATCAAGGATTAATGAAAATAATGAGAAATAAAAGTATTTCAAAATCTCTTCAAAAATGAAACAGGTATATTGTAAATAAAATACTTTTAGAATATTGAAAGAATTTGTCGCAAACAGTTGTAATGTATTCACTGGTTTCAATATTTGTAATATATAAATTTAATTAGAATAATTAATAAATTAATGGTATCATACACTGAACACTTGGTCCCGTTAAAATCGGGAAAGAACAGAAATATATCAAATCTTTGTCCATACTATCACTCCCTCACTTATCACAAAACTTTTAAAAAATTGTTTTCACAGGTAAGCTATTTCACTGGAAAGCCATGATTTTGGCTAATCCAGGCAGAACTTGGCCTTGAATTGGCCCAAAATCCACCCTTTCGCCATCTACCATTATGTTTCCAGTATCGGTGAGCGGTTCAATTCGGAATGCCAGTACCTTGATTAACTCCAAATGTGGAGAATTTATATGTCTCCCATTTTCCACCTCTAGAAAAATACTCAAGAGTCCAGACTTTGTCACATCCCCACGTATAAGTAATAAATGTATACATCCATCATTGAGCTTAGAGTCGGGGGATGTAAGATTATCCGGCCCTAGATAGGGAAGATAAAGGGCACATGCAGTGACAAAGTCATCTTCTATCGTTACCCAATTGGAAGGGACGGGTGAATCTAAAGGTGCTAACAAAGGACTAGGTACAGAACCTGACTCATTTTCAACATAAAATACAGTTTCATCGAAAGGATTATCAATAGCTGAACTTGAGTGGTCTCCTCCATTTATGTGGTTCCCCACAAGATTTGTGTTCATCATTTCTTTCCCGTTGTCATTTTCATCTGAAGTTTTAAGGTCCATAGTCACATTTTCTGCATCATCCTCATAAACATCATCAAAGTCTGATAATGTCCTTTCCTCTTCTACACTTTCAAATTGAAAGTTGTCATTCCCTTTCAGACTTTCACTGAATCTTTTCATGGAAGGCATGGATCTGGATCTAATTCGTTGATTAATTTCAGTCGTCTCTTGAGACAGTGACCTGTACATACCTGGACAGCCATTTTGACACACGGAATGATTCAAGGCTGCTTGTGTTGAGCTTGTACTGAGTATTGTAAACCTACGAGGCTTTGAAAATGTCGTGACATTTTTCTTTGGCTGCCTAGATGTGGGATCATAATCCGTCAATGGTAAAAATGAGACTCTGGCTTTGTATTTTCTCAAGCCTACAAAAGATATACATCATTATGTAATCATGATTCCAATATCAACCCTTTTAAACACAACTTTAAGTCAGAAAAATTATCTCCTTGTTTTCCCTGTGTATATATACACATACATATAAACATTGCCTTAAAACTTTAACTTTTGAGACCACCACATGACAAGACCATAAATATTCTTCCTTTTGAAAATTTCTTACTAGATATTGAATAAATCAAGACCCTCACTTAAGACCATATGTTAAACAGACTAATCTGTGTCTATCAGTAAGGTGGTTTTAATAGCAAGGTTCTGCTGAATGTGTATGTGTGTGTATATATATATATATATATATATATATATATATATATATATATATATATATATATATATACACATATATATATATACACACACACACATATATATATATATATATATATATATATATATTATATATATATATATATATATATATATATATATATACAGGTGACTCTCGATGGCTCAAACGTCGAAACCTTGAAGTTTAGTACAGGTCCCAATTTTTTTCCTTCATAAATTAAGTAAATTAACTCTCGATTTCTCGACCGTCAAAATCTTGAAGTTCTTGAAACCTCAAAGTTGATTCGAGGTCCCAATTTATATATTCCTTTATATTTCACTCTCGAAACCTCAAAGTTCGAGTAATTACCGGTGAATTCATTAAAAGTCAATGCCGTAAGCCAGAAGGACTTCTGGATCCTTACCTGGAAGATTAAACAATTGGTGTTTTGATAAACGGGTGACAAGTAGTCCCTGACCTAATCGAGTATTGATTGACAGGATTGTTAATTAATTAAGAGCTATCAAAACAGAAGAACTGTATAAAGACATCATAGACTACAATGACAAGTAAAAGTGTCACAGCCAAGTCAAGTGGTAGTTTAACTTTTAGATCGAGCGGTACTGTAGATTACTGAAGTAGTAGTAAATGCTACTGCAACATTATATACCTTATATGTCGATGATTGTTTTTATCCAAATCAGATACATAATAAAGATAACATATTTATACGGTTTTTTTATTTTTGAAAATTAGGTAGGGGAATGTTTATGACAAAATTCATATAAATTAGGAAAACAAAATTCCTGATTTTGTGTAGTATTAAGAACCTATATTGATCGAAATGCCCATTTCCGGAACTCTCGAAACCTTGAACTCTTGAAACCTCGAAGTTTTCCGGTGGTCCCGTGGACTTCGAGGTATCGAGAGTCACCTGAATATATGTATATATATGTGTGTGTATATATATATATATATACATATATATATTATATATATATATATATATATATATATATATATATATATATATATATATATATATATATATATATATATATATATATATATATATATATATATATATATATATGTGTGTGTGTGTGTGTGTATATATATATATATATATATATATATATATGTGTGTGTGTATATGTATATATATATATATATATATCTAATGCCGATCATCCGGATGCGGATTATCCTGATTTTTCACTCGTACTGACAAATGCCATGTCCCCCAATATTTTTACCAAGGCAAAAATCTGAACATGCATTTTGTAAATTCACTGATTCACACAGTTTCACAAAATGTCTTGTAAGTAATGAAATAGCAACAGAACACCAGTCATTCTTTTTATTGTTTTAAATAATTGTGTTGTTTTAGCCTTTATAGGGGATCCAAGATAAAACTAAGATACAAACAGCCGACATAAATACTGATCAACATTGACGGTCGCAAGTGTCATAACAAGCATCCCTAAAGAAGATGCAATCATTAAAACTACAACTTCAAAAACATTTCAAATAAATAAATATTTCTTACCAATATGCAATATCAGTTTCAATCTTAATTTTGTTTTCAAATTGATTAGTCCTATGGGTAAACACAAGCCAAGCATGTGTTACTGACTGTCCACAAGTTGGCAAACATCGAGGGGTGAGATATGGAAGGCCAGGTGTAAAAATTATTTCACAATAATAACACTACCAAGTCATGTAAAATTAAATTTCCTCACCTGTGTAACTTGATTAAAATTGATATATGTCACATACATAATTAAGACATTGATAATAGCTTTAACAAGCAATTTGATTATGATTAAAGTAATGTGCTACAGCTGCCCCATATCGGCCCCCATGCTATGGAAATCTAGGTCATGACTCGAAGGAGTTTGCAACAGACCAAAGTGTCAGATACACTGAAACATTTTCGGTAGGCATATGTGGGCAACCTAAAATAGTCAATGTGCCCGCTATTGTCCAACTTGTCACTCACTTAATTCAAGCAGACTAGTCAATAAGGGATCATCTCACAATTGCAAGTCAACATGAGTTTCAAGTGAACATTTTTTGTTTGTTTTTATGTTGTTTTACATCCAGCGCGCCATTTATATTACTAATAAGATGAAATTATTTCAGTCTAAAATAATTTTGTGCATTACATGTATATTAAAAATGATGCAGACTTATAAATCCGATTTTTTTTCAGTTCATAAAAAATAATAATGAATTTATGATACAATCCCCTGCCAGTCTACTGTCATATGGCCCAGAGTTTCTGATTTGCATACGACCTACTTATGCATTAATCAGAAAGAACTATGGGTGCTGTTTTATCAACTCTGCATTTACCCACATAAACTTTTACAAAATTTTGTATTGCAGTAAATAGGTAAAAAATTTGTTAGCAAACCAAATATTTGCATATTCACAATTCACTTATGTATGGTAAAATTAAAAACATTGCTGTAAAATTCAAAAATGATAATTAAGTGAAATTTAAGAAAATTTAACAAAACCCCAGTTTCAATGGAGAGCAAATGGACTATAACTTGAGTTTTTACTCAATTTCAGCAAAATATTCAACCATGATACAACGTCTTCATGATTTTGTATTTTTGTAAAATTTTGCATGGTACCAGAACATTTCATCAATTTGTACTTTGTTTTGTAAATAAACAAGGTAAAAAAGTAGCACTGGCATATGTGATGTCATATATTGAATTCTTTTCAATGAAAATTGAAGGAATGGCATTACTATGATTAGCCAATCAAAACATTGCAAATTTAAATATTTTAAATACTTAAAGTTGAAATGAATTGGCTTTTGCGAAACTAAAGTCAACTGCTTGGTCATTGTTTATCCTTGCAATATATTTAAATTCCAATAATCAGTATGTTATTAACAAACTAATACATGTCAAAAGACTTATACATACATGTAATAAAATTTTATATTCTTTTGGTTGATTTACTGCATTATTACATATATGTAGTCTACATTATATAACGTAGATGATTATCTCCAGATACTGGCATATGGCTTTTGAGTGGATAAGTATGGTGTAATATTGACTTGAAAATCAACATTGGTTTTCCAGTCAATATTTCGCCATATTCATCCACTCAAATGTTTATAACTGTTTTATGAGATAAATGTGATTTGCAGTAAAAGTGACATAACTATAAAATAATCGGCAACTCACGTTTATCAACAATAATTACGGAACCTGTACATTCAACTCAATTCTACAGAAGAAAATGAAGTAAGTCCTTGTAAGTAGCATTTAATTGAGAAAGATGCCCCATCTGTAGCTTAACATGTGTTCAATGCATCTTTCTCCTTCTATGATTTGTCAATTTCTGATGCACAAAATAATGAACACTCACATGACCCACTTTATTTCTACCCTAAAGCTAGCATGAAAATTCTTTTACAAAAGCTATTTTAATAAACTGATATGATCTAACATATTAAACTGATAACAGTAAAAGATATTTTTATTTTGATCAGTGGTTGCTTAACAAAAGTATTTTGAAATTTGACTTAGATTACAATTTTCACATTTCTGTTAACAGATGTTTTACCTTCACTACTTAGACATACATGTACCAAAAACTATCCTGTATGTGCAAATCAAGTTTTCTTTTCCAAATCACTAGTCTTCACTTTCAAGTTTATCTCTTTATCTCAGTTACTAATTCCTTTACAGTAAAACCTGCTATAGCGGTCACCTCTATATAAGGATCACCTGTCTATAAAGGCCACTTTAGAAAAGTCCCTTGACTGCATACTTCAACTAAATTGAACCTGTGTATAAGGTCACCTGCACATAAAGGTCAATATTCTCTGGTCCCTTGGGTGGCCCCTATATACAGGTTTTACTGTACTTATATACACGCAACTTACCAAAGATAATAATAAAGCCCTATTTCACAAGAATATGACTTTCTGAGGAGTTGCTGATTTCAATTTAAGTAATTTTGCAAATATTACTGTAAAATCAAAAATTTTCATTGAGGATATAACTTTGTTATTTTGAGCCACCCCCCCCCCCCCCCCCCCCCCCCCCCCCCCCCCCCCCCCCCACCCTCCCCACCCCCACCCCCCCCCCCCCCCCCCGCCCCCCCCCCCCCACCCCCAACCCACCCCCCCCCCACCCCCCCCCCCCCCCCCTCCCCCACACACCCCCCCCCCCCCCCCCCCCCCCCCCCCCCCCCCACCCCCACCCCCCCCCCCCCCCCCCCCCCCCCCCCCCCCCCCCACCCCCCAACCCACCCCCCCCCCCCCCCCCCCCCTACCCCCCCCCCCCCCCACCCCCCCCCCCCCCCCCCACCACCCCCACCCCCCTCCACCCCACCCCACCCCCCCACCCCCACCCCCCCCACCCCCCCAAGAAAGAAACAAGGAAAGAAAACAACAAATTTAAATCAATTCAGAAATCTTTTACTTGAATGACAGAAAATATAATAGTTCAAAATCAATGAATATTAATGTCAATTTTTTTTTAAAGGAAAAAGGACAAAAATTTAAACCCATGAAAATAAATTATTTTATGGTATTCACTGCCTTATCAGTATCTATCATTTCTTTAACCTAATGATTTGCCAAGTTTATTAAAAAAATCAAATTCAGCAACAACATTACTTACTGACAAGTCTCTTTAGAAAGTAAAGGGTAAACCTCGTAGCTCCTAGCATTCGTAGTTTCTCACTTTCAAAATCAATATCAGCAATAAAGCCCCAGGTAACAGACAGGAAGGAATACACCTGTTCTTTAGGTGTCTGAATGAGGACAAGATCCATAGGTATAACTCTGTGTTTGATCAATACAAAGGTAGCATGTAGGACTGGGTTAAGATCCAATGGTTCTCTACAAATAGAAAAAAAATGTCAGAGAAAAACCTAGATTAAAACTACAAAAAACTGCTAAAGGCACTATAGCCAAATTGTGAAGCAATGCCTTTGGAACTTGAACGTCAGTGTCCAAAGTCAAGGAACAAAAAGAAAGTCATCTATACTGGTAGACAATTAATATTTGAATGGTGTTTTACGCAACATTCAACAATGTTTTAGTTACCAGCCTATGATGGCAGCTAACTTTTAATGGTGGACAGGAAAATCCAGTTACAATGTACTGGGGAAGGGAACACTGGACTTCCACAAGTAAACTGGCAAATTTTGTCTCAAAAAGCTTAGGTTCCCGTGGGGCTTGAACCCTCGCTGATTAGAGGTGAGAGACTTCATGGTTTAAAGCACATTGCTCTAACCACTTGCCCACAGAGGCCCCTAATCAACTAATTGCATCCTGTTCTACATGTATGTCTCAGATATGCAAATAAAATGAATCAGTCCAACAAACTCAAAATTTTGCAAAAATCTGTTGGATAACTCAATTTGACTGCATCAGCTGATAATTAGCTAACAACAAATTGTCAGGCTTCTTAGAATTGAGCCATTCTTCGTGGTAGATGACAACAGATTAAATTTCAAGACACTTTATTATACATCAACCTTCATAAGAATTTTTTCAATTTTGATTTGATTTGATTTTGAATACCGTAGTGTTTTACGCCACACTCAATAATTTTTCAGTTATATGGTGGCGGCCAGATTTTAATGGTGAAGGAGAAAGCCCGGTTACCCGCAAAGAGACCATCAACCTTCTGCAAGTAAACTGGCAAACTTTCTCACAAAAATCAACTTAGGTTCCAGTGGGGCTCTAACCTGCGCTGGCCAGAAGTGAGAGACTTCATGATTTAAAGTCCGATGCTCTAACCACTCGGCCACAGAGGCCCACATTAAAAAATTTGGTTTTCAAAGAATTACTTGATGACAGAATATGTGATACCAAACATCAGTAAATTTTAACAAGAGGCCCCATGGGCCACATCGCTCACTTGAACTGTGTTTGTATTTTACAAATATGGGAATCTCAAATTAACAAATTATTTTAACACTCCTTAGGAGTGGAAGAGACTTAGGAATGAATGAAAACGACAAAGCTGGGAAAGATATCAAAAACATGTTAAATATTAGTTTTCCAATTTATTCCTAAAACAGGAAATTGAATCATGCATCCATAAAAATCACTCAGATGTAATTAGTTTTTCAATCCATGCAGCAGTCCTGGAGAAGATTTTTAAAGAGGTGTACCCCGCCAGGCCTATTTTGCCCCACCCTGGGCTGATCTAGCTGAAAAGAACAAACTTAGTAAAGGACCTGTAGTACTTACTTCCTATAAAGTTTCATCAAAATCCCTTCTGCGGTTTTGGACAAAAAGTCGAAAATTTGCTAAATTAACCCCCCCCCCCCCCCCCCCCCCCCCCTGCGCCCCCTTCATTTTTGTAGTCTTAAAAATTCATAAAAAATTCAAAGAATGAAATATTAGCAAAAATCTTCCAGGAAAGCATTGATCTACCAAACCACATGTAAAACATATAAAATAAATGCATCATAATGAATAATAGCCTAGGGCAGAAAATCAAAGAAATCATACAAAAATGAATGAAAATTACAAAGTCTAAAATGACGTCAAAAATTTATTTTCCGATTTCAACGAAATTAACAAACTTGAATCATACATCTATGTAAATCACTCAGATACAGTTAGTTTTTCAATTCATGCACATCTCACAAGATTTTTAAAGAGGGGTACCCCCTGGGGCCTCTTTTGCCCCACCCTGGATCCACCCCTGGGCCGATCAGGCCGAAATGAACAAACTTGGTAGGGGACCTTGAGTACTTGCTTCCTATAAAGTTTCATCAAAATCCCTTCAGTGGTTTTGGAAAAGAAGTCGAAAATGTGAAAAGTTTACGGACAGACAGACACCGAGACAGACAGATGGACGGATAGACAGACGACAGAAAAATGACGATCAGAAAAGCTCGTGTGAACCTTTGGTTCAGGTGAGCTAACAATGTTTCCAAGATACCTGTATTGGACATACATGTTAGAGATGTATGAGGTTACACAGAGTCAAATACATAATAGATGGGGTTACACAGGGTCAAATACATAATGGATGAGGTTACCCAAGGTCAAATACATAATGGATACCTGGAAATTTGCAATCCTGTTTAATTTGCGCTATTTTTGCCCTGAGATGAGAGGTCCAATTTAAAATAAAGATGAAACATCCAAGCTTAATAACTGAAGCATGTACATTCATGGCATCTATGTGACTATGTTGATTTAGGCTGAATTTAAGACGAGGTGAAGGACGAAAATAACCAGGGGCAAAAAATGTCCAAGTATACAGTAATCATTACTGATGATATAATCCAACATGTCTACCATTATAAACATTATAGTCATTAGGAACTGATAACAAGCATACCCTCCTGTATAATTAATATTGAGACTCAAGGCATTTCCGGAACCACCAGGGATACATCCAATAGGAAAGTTCATTGCTTTTTCCCAGTCTGGCCTGCTCATCAACCCATTAAAGACCTACAAAAAATTAAAGCATTTCATCAATTTTGTGATCTATTTTATGTATAGGGGGCCTATTTCATTACTAATACTTTCCATCTATCTATTTCTATCTATCTGTTTATTTCTATCTATTCTCTCTCTCATATTCATATTCATATATATAATTTTATATTTCTATCTATATTGTATCTCTTTAACTCTCTATCATCTCTCTCTATCATACCTCTCCCTTTCTATCTCTCTCATGTGTTGACAGATTTTCAGGACAAGTGGACCAAGTACATGTAGAATGAATGATAAATGATATGCCTAATCTCCTTATAGTTAGAGGTAGTAAATTATCTACAGATGTACTAAAATTATCTCATATTACACTGGACACTTCACTTGCTTTTTCCTATCCATCTTAAAAAGTTTAAAATTAGATGACATACTTTTGTTAAAGTTCTTAATTCTCTTTATATAATTTTTTTTCACTAACTTATTCACTCAATACAACAATTCTTTTTGTTAACAAGAGTTTCAAAGGGCTTAGAACAGTCAAGAGTCTTATAAACCATATTCTAAACCTCTTTCTGGCAAGACTTTTCCCAATTTCAGTCCTCTCCCTTGTCAATTTAATTTAAAACTGATCTCTCACTGCCACTGTTTTCTGATGCGTTGCATACAGGATCTAACACAATTTACTATAGGGTCACATGCAGGTGACCTCTCTTAGATGTGTGATGTTTGACCAATAAGAATGTGATTTACAATAATTAATGGCAAAGAGATGTTATTTATCTTACAAAAAAAAGAAAACTGTCTGTCCACAAAATTCCATAAGAATATCTTTTATGATTCAAACCCATCCAGGGTTATGAATATAAATCTGTACTACCGTATTTTGAGTGTTCAGTGTTGTTTATAATGTTTAAAATTGTTGACATCTCTTTGCCATTTGAACACTTACAAGATTGTGTAAGTCACTTTTTCTCTGGTCTAAAATGACACATCTAAGAGGTCATCTACAATTGACCCCAAAGCGGATCGCGTTAGATCCTATACGCAACAAATCAGAAAATTGGGAGCACCCCAACATCAAGGATTTTAGAATTGGGTAGGTTAGTTCATATAAATTTTTATTACCATTTCCTTTTCATTCCAATATAAAGTGGAACATTGTTAACTCAAAACTCACATGTTTTACCTGCCCGTATTACTTCCAGACACTGGAAATTTAAGATAACAGAAATTTTTAATGGACATTTTTTATACATAAAATTTGGGACCACAATTTCGACTCATCTGATTTCGATAAAATGATATTCCACTGTACATGTAAAACTCACTTACCCCTAAAGACACATTTGGACTGGCCTAAATCAATGGTTTATTGAAGAGTTCATTGTTTCTCAGGGGTTGATGAGTTAACATATTTAATACAGTTTCATCAGAAAAAATGGATGAGGGCAAACATTCAAAACTGCTAATTTGGAGTGGGCAGGGGCAGAGTTTTTCAAGTTGATCAGTCGAGTGCCATTAAACAATTTTTTTTTTAAGCATGAGCAGTTCAGATCAGGTTAAAAGGAATTAAGCAGATAATTTTGAACAATTACCTCATAAATAAGTCCATCACCGGATACAATAACAACACCATACCAATCAGATAATTGCAGTTTTCTCATAATATCTTTTCCATGGCCAGCATGATCTGAGAAAAAAAAACATTTTAAGCTGTAGAGTAAATCATGATTAATAGTACTTCATTCTATGAATGAATATAACTCACTTTTATCCTCCATTATCTTGAAATTGTGTGACAATGATGCTTAGATACAATGTACATGTAATTCCTAAAAACTATTTCACATATCTTTGTATCCAAAAAGTCAATCAATTTGGAATTAATAAGTCATTTGTATAAAAATGCATTCTACACCAATTGAAGCACCCTTTAGTGGCACATTTGGGCACAAATTTCATTTTAATTTGTAAATTTTGTAGATACTGAGTTTCTTACAAAATATAAAAAATAATTTTAGTACCGTTTTAAAGATTTGAGTACACACTGTATGTACCCAAACTAATATTTGATATTTCTGAAGTTCTCTTCCAGTGGGCAATAATTTTTATTATTATTTACAGTTGTACACCATAAATACAAAAAAAATTCAGTTGCCAAATAAATTCTGTGTTTTTATCTTTAAATCTTAAAAGTAAGGTGAGCTTGAATGTTGAGTAAATCTATTAACTTTATGATCAAGTCCGGGTGACCTAAAAAAGTCAATATGTGTAAAGTAATGAGATTGAACTTTTAAAAAGAACATCATTTTCAGTGCTTACAATGCTAAATATTTGAATACATTTCAACATCAAATTTCTAACATTTTTGTCAATGGAAAAATTTTGCCGAGTAATCATAGTCCTAGAGCCAAAGGCAAAACACACAAAATGTATCTATCTAATTCTGTGCACATAAGCATTTCAATCAGTGCATAAAGATTGATGCTCCTAGATGCATGAATCATGACAGGCTTGTATTATCCATTTCACAAAATCCAAAAGTTTTATTGGTATAGTTTTTTCCATTTTGTTCAACATGACCTACTTATCCAGTGAAATGTAACGTAATTGATGAAATATAAGTTTTGTAAAGGAAAACATAAAATTCCAAAACCACACAAAAAAATATTTGACAAATTTTATAAGTACAAAGGAAGAATTTGATTAGACAGTGTTGTACAATTTCCTGATGAAAGAAGTGGCATGAAAGGAAACATATTACCGTGTACTTTATCAGTTACAAATCAATTCATTGATCAGTTACAAGTCATCTCATCTATATTAGAATAAGGGCATAGTATAGGACTTAAATAATAACTTAAATAATAGCACTATAATATATGTGTATCAGAGAAAATTTGAATGTGCAATTTAAAGGTGTTCTTTCAAAAAAATTCATGAAATTTTACTTTCTAATTTTTTTCATCAAATTTGATTTACTAACTGGATCCAAAGTTTAGACACATTGTGATACAAGAGTCTTTGTATAAGTTACAGGTATATATAGGAACCCACACATGGAGATGTCACCAGCTTTAGGTGAAGTGCTGCAAAATTTAACCTGTGTTATGGACTGCTGCCAATGCAGTGAGGGTTCTCTTACGTCCTACTCCTGCTGCGATACAAGACCTCTTTCAAAAGACAGAGTTTTTCACTTGTTATGCTGAGCACTTGGAAAAGGCAGTAACTTCCTTTATTTAAGCTTTAGGTATGACCTGGTACAGGGAATAAAACCCTGGAACTGTCTTACACGAGATCACTGTCAGCAGTTTCTGTTTATACTTTAAGGATTATGGGACTTAAGATTTTCTCATGTACATTGTAAATAATGTCAAAAGGTATTTCCGTGATTAAAATGGACACAGACAAATGTCTTCATGTTGATCTCTTCATTGAAAGGCGTTTTGATGAAGAAAATCTCATAAAGACAGATGAATTATAACATGATATATCAGCACATGTTTACAAACATAACAAAAGTAAATTTGATCATAACGGGGTGACAGGCTTCTTGTTAGCACAAAATATTAGAGCTACATTGTACACTAATGTATGGAATTGGGGCAAGATAAAAATTTTTACAAGTACACCCTTATTTTTGGAAAACAGACAAGTGCTGTTTAGGTTTTTGACAGAACCCAGATGTGCCATTTTATCTTAGCATACCTATAAAATATAATGAGCCAGTGGCTGAGAAAATGGTCCTTAGGACAATATGGGGGGAAAACTGTGATTTTTTATGTTTTCAGAAATTTGAACATGTACATGTGCATTTAAAAGATACAACATGAGAATGATCAGTATTGAGAACAACTCTTTTTGTTTTGTGTGAAAACTCAGCAAAATTAGAAATATAACATCAAACAGAATTTGTTGTCTTGCATTTCATTGGCTTTGTCCTACGGACCCTTTTCTGAGCCGCCGGCTCAAATAATCTCTAACTATTTGTTATAACTGGTGTATATGTACATAAAAAAAATCCCCTTCCTGTTGTAAATACCGTACATAACACGTTTAACACATAACATACAACACCTTTTATCACACTTGTATGTGTTTTATACACTGTAGCTTTCAAATATTTACCTGTTATAACAACTTTATATGCAACCTCAGCCTCTTCTAACATAGATGCCACACCATTCTCAAATATTTGCTTAGCTTTTCCTGGACCACTACAAGGGTTAATTAACACTAGGATTTTACGTGATGGTGGTGGTTGGCAATTCTCAACATCTGAAAAATAGAAGAAATATAAGATGTGTTTGTGAAATACAAATGCCCCCAGTTCCAACATATTTTTGCAATCTTCTACATTTTGACCCCACCCCCAGGGGCATGTGAAGTCAGTGAAGTGTGAGCAATACTTAGATGAACTTACAGTCCAAGTTTATTTACTGTATCACTATCCAAACTTGAAATATTGCACTTTATATGTAAGCAGGACAGAATTACGGACAGACAAACACACAAATGAACAGACAGACGGGCAATCCAAATACTAGATGCCCCAGTGGACCTTTCAGGCCGAGGGCATAAAAAAGATTGTTGTATGCCACTGTATTAAGTTACAGACACAACTCACCAGAGATCAACATGGGCATGGAATATTTCAGTGTTGTTGGGCACTCACCCGAGATCAACATGGGATTGGCATATTTCAGTCTGGTTGGGCACACACTAGAATTGTTTCCTGACCTCAGATTTTCACTCTTTACTAAATTTCCTTCTGTCACCCTTAAAAATTTGAATCTTGATTTGCCATAAATCAATATTGAGACAGATAACCATCTCCACCAAATATTTCTATGCCAACTTTGTCATCAAGTGGTGATCCCCACTATATACCAATTTTATCACTCAATTCTAGAGAGTCATTCAACACTGAAGATACAGTTGGACTTGGATTGGGACCATAAATATTGTCATGTAAATAATATACATGTAATGTGGCTTAGGCAGTATCTTAGCACTAGAGTTGAGTTAAAAATGATCTGAAAATATAAAATAGTCTATGTACATGATCTACAAACATGAGCTACATGGATCACTCCCCCTCACTCTTTTTTTGTATTGTCACAGACATATGGACATTTCACACAAGACCAAGTTGTACCCAAAGTTTTTAGTCAACTGCGAAAAAAATAAAAACAACAAATAAATGATAAATTGATTTTTTTAAATAACCAAATACTCACTTTTAAATCCTACATTAAAAACCCAAAACAATTTTCATCCTGGTGTGAATTTCCAATGTTGGTTGATTTGACTTGATTTTATCAAAATTGTGTTTTATGCAACACTTACTAATTTTTCTGTATAATGTATAAATTATGGTGGCAACCAGTTTTAATTGATAGAAAAGAGAAGCTAGGTACAATGTATCAGGGAAAAGACCACCATTAACCCATCAACTCCTGATAAGCAATGGACTCTTCTGTAAATCAATCACTTAAACCAGTCTAAATGTGTCTTTAGGGCTAAATCCCCACATAAACTGACAAACTTTCTAAAATAATTAAATTTGGTTCCAGTGGGGATTGAAGCTGTGCTGACAGAAGTGAGAGACTGAATGGTCCAAAGTACAAAGCTCAAACCACTTGGCCCGAAGGCCCCTCAGATGCTGATGATATTTTGTATCTACTAACCAACAGCAATCTCAGTCAACATGTTAATCAGAATTCTTATTTTCAAGTATCAACATACTTAGGAATTCTGTCTGACAAAACAATGGAATCTATTGTTACTTTATGGAAGACCAAGAGGATTTTTATCAGACAGATTTTTTTTCAGACAAATCATTGGCTCTGTCAACACTTTTAATGAACAATTGATATGGAAGCCATTTACATGTATATAAATATTGATTTACATTGTCCAAATATTAAAGTGTATTTCCTTTGTAAATCTAAAATTTGAGTTAAAAATATTTACTCGTTTTACAGTCTTGGTTTTTGATGAATATGGAAAACCAAGTTTTAGATTTTTTACAAATCAATAAGTCTGTCAATTCTTAACTTCATTCTAACAATTATTTTTCAAAATGAATTCAAAATTGAGAAAAAATATTCTGAAGCTTACTATATTGTAAAAAATCATTAATATCTCACTGAATAACTGTGACACTTAAATTCATCGATCAGAACTATTTTCTTTCTACTCATGGTGAATGTAGCAGTAAATTCTTATATACATGTACCGTACATTAATTTACAATCAAAGTACCATGGTGAAAACAAATCATTTCCATTGAATTCAAAAGGATAAGAGAACTTTTTCTTTCTTTTTTTTTTATTAGTAACTGAAGTGTACACAGCTGCTGTCTGTCTTTATTAGAATCACAATTAACCCCACTTACAATGGGACAATATTTAATACAACTAATGACTTTGATGGGGTTGGACACCTTGATTTATCTACCCCAGAAAAGTGATATTCCTGGGGTTGATAAATCAAGGTGTCAACTGATATCAAAAGTCAACAATTGTTTTATTACATGATTATCTTAATTGACTAATGCATATGAATGAAATACAAAAAGAACCAAATATGTCAGAAACCTTCAATGATTACATCGGTAAAAAGAAGCGGTGTCTGAAACAACAGAAACCATGATGCCATTCCTACTATGTCACATGT
Organism: Atrina japonica; assembly: GCA_030159075.1. Taxonomy (NCBI): domain Eukaryota; kingdom Metazoa; phylum Mollusca; class Bivalvia; order Pterioida; family Pinnidae; genus Atrina; species Atrina japonica. Next base: position 2,032,096 of record BROG01000019.1, on the reverse strand, counting down.
ACTCTGTTTCCCTTCTACTTAGTTATAAGTGGTGAAAATATTATCTATCTCCCACCTTGGATACATGAAGGCATATGTACCATTTTGCCAAGTCAGAAGTTCTCTGTCCACACCCTTGGGTGTAGGCAAATATACACGTCCAATGATTTGTTTTATCTAATTGCTGTTTAAAGTCCCATTCAAGAATCTTTCTTTCATATGGAGATGCCACAAAAGGCTGGTGGAGGGCTTCAAATTTTAGCCTATGCTCGTCACTTACGACCATTGAGCAGTGAGGGTTCTTTAACATGCTGACACCTACTTTGACATGGGACCTTGGTTTTTACTCTCTCATCCAAAGGACAGGAACCAACCTGCCGCTGGTTGGATTCGAGCTCACGACCTCATGATCAAGAGTCGAGCGTGCTACCGACTAAGCCAGAAATAATGTCACAATACAATTTTAAGACAAAATATTTGAAGCATGGGTGTGTTGCGTAGATAAGAAAAATCTCAACCCTTGGTTTAATCATATTTTATTTTAATTATTGACATGACATAAACAAGCAAAATGTAGACTAGGATAGGAAATCTCAACCCTTTTGGTAAGAATCTGAAAGTTAAATAATCTGGACACCCTCGGATTGGATAACATGATTCTCAAGACTCAGATGGAGATTTCCATATCCACACAATACACCCATGCATAATTATATTAATCTACCTTTGTTAATACATGTATTGTGATCAATTATCTACCTTTATTATAATAAATATCTATCAAATCAATTTACCACTGGGTATTAGATTCCGGGACAAACAGTTGATGGCATTTTTCCACCTCACACATATTTCTAAATTTTTCTCATATTCTGGAAATTGCCGTACTCCGAAGGTGACTTTCTGACGTTTTCTCCCCACAATGGAGGAGTGACGATATTTTTTTGGTGGATAAGCATAGACTGTAAAAAAACAAATTTGCTGACTATCTATTTTAGTCACATGTTTCCGAGTACAAGTACATTTGCCTTCTCCTTGGTGATCTGACCCGATTTGACATCCAATGATATCCCTGATGTGAAGCTCTAAATATGCAGGTGTAGATCCTGTTCCATTGTGTTCATACTTTAAACTCTCCCGTGTCAGTGTTGCAGTTATCATTATTTCACTTTTCAAAAATAGAGAGAATTGTCCCTGCAGTAAAACACCATCTGTATTTGGCTCCATTTTTCAGGACATTGACCCAATAGTTCTGGTTTGGTGTTACACTAAGCAAGGCTGCTAGCTTGACATGTACTCACATTTTACAAGTTATTGATCAACACATATCTCTCATTAAATCACTCAGGTAAATTTCCCTTATTTGTATATTACATGTATGTATACATGCATATTGCTATATGGCAATGATCCATACCAGTCAGTGGTTGTTGTCTTAATCCAAACAAAAATTTAACAACTGAAATTCACCTTAGTTAAATGCACATAGTCTAAATGTTATGTGAACTAAACCTTGGTGTTTTAATTTTTACATCTCTTTTATTTTGAAATCACTGAATTGTGACCTGACCTTTGACACAATTTATCAGTCATGGTTCAATCCACTTAGATGAAACTATAATTTCTATATTTAGTATGTTTAAACTAAGGTATTAGCCTAAATTTCAGACAAGAATCACAAAATAATCAGATATGGTTTTGTCAATAATGTTTGTTTACACATAAAATAGTAATGAGGATCACATGCAAACACAAACAAATTACAGAACCAACCATTATTTTTTAAATAAGTACTCATTCTCACAACTTAACTTATTCACCCTAAAGATACATTTTGGACTGTTCTAATTCACTGTTTTACAGAAGAGTATCCGTACATTGTTTTTCAGGGGTTCATGATTTAATAATAATTACATCAAGAGTTATGGCCCTTTACACTCAGAATTTCTATTTAGAACTTTTGACAATTCTAGAGACATAATTCAAAAAGAGAAATTTTAGGACTAACATCATTAAATTTGGAACACATGTATGCCATGATGAGAGGAAGTTTCGAGTGACATACAGATTTATTAGTAAAAAAACATGATATTGACCTCGGCTTTGCCAAGTCAATATCATGCTGCTTTGGACTGATAAATCCTTAAATCATCCTCAACCAAAGTCAATAATTATATAATATTGTATATTACTGATAATATGTGACATTTGTTCTTGAAAAATGCACAGACATTTGTTCAAGTGAAAAGAGGTCTTGATTAAATCTATATTTTGAATCTATTGGTTTTTTATGCCACACTTAACAATATTTCAGTCATATGGTGGCAGAGTTTTTAATGGTGAAGGAAGGAACCCAGTTACAATGTACCCGGGAAGAGACCACCAGCCTTCCACAAGTAAACTTTCTCAAAAACATTTACTCACCATAGGTTCCTGCAAGGCTCAAACCTGTGCTGACCAGATGTGATCTTGATCAATAAAATCAATGTCAGGATATATAACAATGGGACTTTGTTGTGACGTGACATTGTCATTTGTGACAATGTTGTGCTGTTCCCAACATGACAAAAATTCACATTAAAATTTCCAATCGTGCTGTCAACGGCATTTTCCCAAAATTGACAGAAAAAGGTCTGATATGTGCACATGTATGTATATATGTGACAAAAATGTATATATGTGACCAAAATGTATATAAATGTGACCAATATATATATATTTTACCAAAATGTATATATGGAACCAAAATGTATCAATGCTAATTTCATTGACACATCCTTCTGTCGATCTTATATTCATTCATCTATCTATCTTAGATTCTGACTATCATACCATAATTATCTACTATTGTCAATCTAAGTAACTTTAATTTCTTTGCAATCTACCTTGAGACAAATTGAATTATGTCATTTTGAATAATCTTATTGAGACCTGTTAGAATATTCTTGACAGAACCTGTAAGTGTTAAAGCGATATAAGCTGTCACAATGATTATTTTTGTCCCCTGACAGATAGTCGAGAATATGATAAAATGTGAGTTCAAAAACATGATCAAACACGTGAAACATTGTAAAAGATCTTCTTTTCGAAGTTATTTGTTTTATTAGAATTTAAGTTTTCCCCTATCTTAAAAAATCCATTTGCATTTCCGTATGCAATGACCTTTGTTCGCCATATCAAATGTATTTTGTAATTCGGTCAGGGGGTCTCAGGCTATGTTAAAGTCAGCCAATTTTTATGTGCTTTATATTTACTTTTGAAATACAGGACGTGATTTTTATTTGAAAGTGTATGTATTATATAAAATATATGATTTTCAACGCTATTTTAAATACCTGATCTGATGAATGTATGAATAAATATATCGGGTCACTAAAAGAATTTTTTCTCGACCTTTAATGTTACTCTCAATGCTGACATTGACAAAATTAAAGCAATATAACTGTGAAAAGTATGCATACCTCATGTTTTACAATCATGCCGCCATGTCAGGTGTAGTTGGGCAGTTCATGATTATATGTGTCAAGAATGATAAAGCTGAGAATGCAGTGGGACGAGTTAAAAATGGGTCGAGATCACCTGATACATCCCGCACGTGGACAATTTCAGAAACAAATGTTTTGAAACACCGAAAAAAGACCAACTTTGCCTGATTTAGGTATGAAATGATGATGTACGAAAATAAACAGAAAGGGTAATAAGAAAAGAATGTATATTAACTGCAAATAGCATGTGTTTATTGGACACTCAGTAACCTGCCTAAAAATTTAGGAAAGTTAATTTGCAATGCTCAAAGAATAACTGATATTACAGGTTACGTTTGGGAATTTTGTTGCAATTTAACACATGCATTTGTTTTTTTAACCACCAGATTGTCTCTTTGGGTTATATATGAGATGAAATATTACATAAAATGGGCATGTAAAATTTTTCACCTATGACACCTCATATCGCTTTAATCTTATATAAATACTATTATATTTAACATGTTTATTTAAGAGCATTAATGAACAAATTGCTAATGTCACTTTCTAATACTGGTCAACACTATTCACCTTCTTTGTTTAAGCTTAGGACAACTTTCTTACAATAGGACAAATTACATCAAAGGGATGCCCTAATAGACTCACCCATAAACTGTCAATACTTTTGATTGGCTAAGTAAGAAATTTAATATAGGAAGCATTTTTTTTAGATATAGTGATGTTTTTGATATAGAGAGAGTACAGACAGACTAAGACTAGAAAAGACTCATACTACATTTGTACTATACTGGGAATTTTATTTGCCTGTTATTTATTTTATCATTTAATGTCAACTGTTGTCAAATCATAACTTTCCTCAATTTACAAATATGGTGACTTAGACCTTCAATGCTGTGAATTACTTTTATTGTATATATGTTGAACTTTAATACAATATAAACCTTATTTATGGAGTGGTGTTATTCTTGACATTATTGATGCAAAAATCAACATATGAATAGCTAATTCCCTTTAAATGACTTAAAGTGACCACTCTTATAATGATGCCCCAAATGCCGTGTAGCTTAACAATAAGTGAATGGCTGGTGTAAGAGGTGATCAGGCAACAATCCCACTGTCACCAAATACACTCGGACCCAGATTGGACTATCGGCCACAGATCACCCCGGTCACATATATATGGGACCAAAATGAATATGTACATGTATGTGTGATCAAATTGTACATGTATATTAGACCAAAAATGTGTTTGCTTTCCAAACTGCAGTACAAGGTGATAAGTAGTAGGTAGTGTGTCAGTTGATACATAGATTTATAACATCAGTGTTTAGGAAAAAATTCAACAATAGTAGCATTAGCTTGATAATTAGAAAATGATGATGTGTAGCAACATGTGTTCAAAATACATGTAAAAAGAAAATGATACATACAAACATGTTTAAATTAAGTAATTATATTGTACGTGAGGAAATACTACATGGTATGATGGAGTCTCTTTATTGTAATTTAAAACCTACTGTTCACAGTGTCACCAAGTTCAAGGAAAAATCAAATATGTGTAAACAAGCTATCAATTAATCCAGTTACCCCTAAATAGACATCTAGATTGGTCCAAGTCATTGATTTACAGAGAAGTCCAATGCATTTCAGGGGTTGATGAGATAAGATGATTGTTAACTGAAGTAAAACACAGGCCCTACACATGATCCATGTCAAAACACAAATTTATATTATTTTTATAATTCTTAAAGTCCAGAAATAATCAGAATAAAGCATAACTTAAATTAGCTTGGTGATATAACCAGATTTTCGGTGTGTGTTTTATCTTATTCTTTCATGTAAAATGTGTTAGGGTTAGTATATAGGTCTACCAAGTTAAATTGGCACATGTTTACAAGCTCGAGTCTAAAATGAATCATAATAGGGGTGACAGACTTGTTTTAGGCAACAAAACTATTACAGCTACAGTAATTCATGGTGTCATTTTTTAACTGTGCATTCCTATATTTGGAAAGTAGATTTTATTGTTTTGGTTTTGAACAGAACTCGGATGTGCCACATTACCTATACTAACTTTTGTTAAGTACTGTATTAGCACTACATGAACATCATGTACCTAACTTACATATTGGTGAAAATGTATAAATTTTTGTCTGTTGGTGTCTAACATATATCCATCGACACATAACATTATATCATTCATGTCTGCATATACATGTATTACTAATGAACAATTTTTTTTTATATAATGTATCATGATAGATCATAGTAGATAATTATTCTGTTGATATCCCCATATCATGCTACATGTAGCTCTATGTACAGGTATATTGATAATGTTACAGTGGAACCTGTCTTGGCAGACCACTCTTATAGCCTGTATAGCTCACCTGGACTATACTGACCAAGTTTAGTTTTAATTTGCAAAGCAGCTTCAGATGTGTTTCCTATGGGATCTAATGTTAAACTTTGTTATCCGTTAGAAGCCTTCTTGGATGGGATGTGGACCTGCTGAACACATTTTTTACAGGGGACCAACCAAATACAATTGTGACTAAGTTTGGTTCAAACTGGCCTAGTGGTTTCAGAGGATATCTCTGAATGTATTTTTCCATTAGGTTCAATGTTTAAAAATGTTTTGCGTGATGGCCATGCTTTTTGGTGGATAGGCAAAATTTTAGCAATCTTACTAAAGAACCTTAAATGCATCATTTCTGTGAAGTTTCATTCAACTTGGTTCAATAGTTTTAGTGAGATGATCAAATTATTTTTTCCCCATAGGGTCCAGTTTTAAACTATTGTATGTCCTGCATTGGCAGCTGTGTTTTGTTTTGTTTTGTTTTTATTTGTTTTTGTTTTTTTTTTTTGGCGGATCAGACAAAGAAGACAGAGATGATCAAAATGTAAAAGTTTACAGACGGATGACAGACCCCAAATGATGACAAAAGCTTACGTGGCCAAGGCCTAAATAGTTGGTCACAAAGGCAGACCATATAGCTTACATGTTTTATACTTGTAATAATTTGGGTTAAAATTAAGCCACAGCAGCACCAATCCACCCAGCAGTTTAGGAGTTCTGCTCAAAAAATGAAATGTGAACAATATTCAGTAACTGTGACCTAGTTTCCAGAAAGTAGGTCAGATAGGCCTTGGTAACCCAAAAGGCACATCTAAGGGTACATGTGGATCCTTTGTGTAAAGTATGGTTCTTTTAGTTTTGGAGATAATATCCGAAGACTATGAAAATCGCTAATAATTTGACATTTCAGGGGCCATAACTCAAAATCAATATATTAGATTCTTCCAAAATTCTTAACACAGGTAGATCTTGTCTTGCTGACCAATTTTGTGAGCTAGTATTGAATCATTTTGTATCATTTTAGAAGAACACGGTGAAAAAATCCAAAAATCATTAAAAATCAACATTTCGGGGCAATAACTAAAAATTGGGTCGTCAGGCTCATCCAAAATTTTCAGGGTAGATACATCTTGTCCTGCCAATCATTTCTGGCTAATTAGTTTTGACACGTTTTGTTTTGTTTTTAAGCTATTTGCAAAAACTCCAAAAATCATTAAAAATCAACATTTCAGGGGCAATAACTCAAAATCAGGTCACCCGACTCATCCAAAATTATCAGGGTAGGTAGATCTTGTCTTGCCAGTCATTTCTGGCTAATTAGTTTTGACATGTTTGGTTTCGTATTTGAGCCATTTGCCAAAAACTCCAAAAATCATTAAAAATCAATATTTCAGGGGTAATAACTCAAAATTGGGTCATCTGACTCATCCAAAATTTTCAGGATAAATAGACCTTGTCCTGCCGGTCACTTCTGGTGAATTTGTTTGATGCATTTTGACGTGTTTTTAAGCTACTTGCCAGAAACTGCAGTTTTACCCCTATGTTCTATTTACATGTATAGCTATAGCTGCCATGTAGGATGGTTGACAAGCAAACCGAATACAATTTTGAATCTAGACACCCCAAGGATGTGTGTGCCAAGTTTGGTTCCATATGGCCTGTGATTTCAGAGGAGATTTTTTAAAAAGTTTATGACAGAAGGACGACGGACGCCAAGTGATGGCATAAGCTCACATGACCCTTTGGGTCAGGTGAGCTAAAAAACTACATGTTTTTTTTAGACTACATTCAGAAAACCACTCAGATAAATTATCTTTTTAATTAAAACTATATTCAGAGACCTCACTGATATTGAGATCTAGAGACCACAGTCATCTGTCTTGAGACTCTAGAGACAACAAGCACCTGTTTTAAGATCTAGAGACCATAGGCACCTGTCTAGAGATTCTAGAGACAACAAGCACCTGTTTTAAGATCTAAAGACCATAGGCACCTGTCTAGAGATTCTAGAGACAACAAGCACCTATCTTGAGATCTAGACACCACAGGCACCTGTCTTGAGATCTAATCTAGAGACCATAGTAACCTGTCTTGAGAGGCCATATTTCTGAAGAAAGCGTCTTTTGAAAAACAGCATGGCTGCAATGATTTGTTGCTAATAATAGACTTCCAAAAATTATGTCATACTGGAGGATTTCCAAAAATAAAAAAAACTGCGATACATGGAACTTTTGAGTTAGCCTGGATTACCGTTATGATCCTGCATTTATTTGCACCTTCTCGTTTTTGTTCCTCATATGTCCTCCGGTCATCATATTTACCTTTGCAACGTATGTAAAGTAAATGGAAATATTTTACTGAAATGTATCAGACAGAGGAAAATGTGCAGACAGATTGGGAATCGAACCCAGGACCTCCTGAACACTTGCAGGGCGCTTACCAATTGTGCAATGGGGGCTATTAAATATCTTGGTTACGAATGAATATGCCCTATTTCAGGAACGTAATGGTTGTCAACGACGGTGCCACCTATAGTACGGGACAAAAATTACTTGGGGAGATAACTGAAAAAAAGTTCTGAAAAAAAGTTGTGTATATATTATTGAAACCGGAAATAACATTGAGGAACATTTTTCTAGAATCACGCAACTGGTGATAATAAAAGCAGGATTATAACGGTAATCCAGGCTAACTTGAAAGTTCCCTATTGGACTGGACTATAGATCTTTTCTATCTGACAGCAGTAAAGTATTTTAACTATTTTACCAACCTTTGATACAGACCAAAAAAATGGAATGGCAAAACTAAGTGTAGTCAGGTTGTGGGCTTGTGACATGACACTGGACTATAATGTTTGCATTTGATATATTGTAGATGGATGAATCACAAAAGTTGTGGTCAACAAGTAACTTCCTGCATTAGATTAACAAGACTAGTTTTTATGAACATGAGCTTCTCATATTCCCTGTACAATAAGCATAGTCAACATACTTGTACATTGTATTTTGTCAATCAACTACATTGCTCTGACACACATCTGCTTAAGGAGTCAATGTTTATCGTGCAACAAGGTTTTGGGTTTGAATCTAGGTCAGACCTAAACATTTAAACACAGTTTTGCTATTTTTTTCTGACAACAGAGGTGAAAGTTTGGCCCAAAGTCATAAAATTTACAAATGTAGCCAGTACACAATTGCATCTATAAGTGATTTTTCAGATGAAAACACACAGAATGTATGCTGCTACTGGACATTTCTGTATTAATTGTATATGTATATCATTTTAAACAAGAAACTGCTAAAGGCAATGTGACTGTATTGCGGGGCCTTGACATACATTGAAAATAAGATTTTAGGCGGTGGGGCCAACAACCACATACAAAACTGAATATGTCTCTCCATAAGAAACAAGAATATATATATTGGTCTAGGGGTAGAAATGTGAATACTTTTCAAGTTATAAGTAAACAAGAGGCCCAAGTGGGCCTATTGCTCACCTGAGAACCATCTACAAATGTGGAAAGAAGACCAAGAAGAATATGTAGGTTGATGTGAAAAAAACATAAATATGGTACAGGATTGTGAGTACATGTGTCTTGTAAAGTTTTGTCCAAATCCCTTCAGTGGTTTCCAAGAATAAGCTCACCATGTGAAAAATTTACCCTCCTACTTTTTTGAGTTCACAAAAAATTCAAAAAATTAAATTTTGGCAATTTTTTTATGCAAAAACAAACATTTTTCCAATTAAATACAGGTAAAACATAAAATGAATGCATCATATTGAACACAAAAGGAGATAATAAAAGAGATCATAAAAATGAAAGAAAATCTGTTTTAATAGTTTTAATAGACCTCAAATACATATCAAATATCATTATTTCCATTTCCAATGAAATACAAAAATTAATTATGCATCCATGTAGATCACTCAAAAACAATTTGTTTTTTAATTCATGCAGTGGTTCTGAAGATGAAGATTTTCAAAGAGGGGTACCCTCTGAGACCTATATTGTCCAACCCTGGATCTTGGTAGAGGTCCTAGTACCTTTTGCCTGTAAAGTTTCATCAAAATTCCTTTGGTTGTTTTAAAATGAAAGCTAATACAATGTAGTGTAAAAATTGCCCATCCACCTTATTTTCGCAATTTAAAAAAATTCATTAAAAAAACTTTAATTAAATTTTTGCAAAATATACATGTATATGGTTTAGGGGTGGGATTATGAATGGTTTCGAGTTATATGTCAAAATAAATGATTTGTGAGCATGAAGAAGAACATCCAAGGACCCCCAATTACACCACGGAATGGGTCTCTCTATGAGGATCAAGAATATATTATATGGTTTAGGGGTGGTGATGTAATCTGTGTTTATGTTAAAGGTAAAAATACATATTTCAGGGGTGGGGCAAAACCCCATGGAGCCCAATACACACCACTGAATGTGTCTCCCAATATTAAATGAAGAAGAATATATATGGTTTAGGTGTGGAGATATGAATGCTTTTCAAGTTATAGATAAAAATATATATTCATGGCAGTGCGGCATTATCCCCCAAGGACCAAAATGTTTATCAATAGATATTTATTCCCATAATGAGCAAGTGTGTATGGTTTAGGTGCTAGGATGTAAATGGTTTTCAAGTAATTTAATAAGAACACATGTATAAGTCTAAGGGGTGAGGCATACTCTCCAAGGAATCCAATGCATATCAATGAATATTCCTTCCCATAAGAAACAAGTAAATATACATGTATTGTTAAATTGTTTTCAAACATAATATATTCAAGTTATTATGAAATATAAAAAATGTCCCATAAGTTCTTATAGTAAACCCTACACCCCCCCCAAAAAAACAAAAAAACAAAAAACAAAACAATAAAAACAAACAAAATTGATAACAAAGGATGTGATGGATAGTACTCATCAAGGTCTATCTACATGAAAAGTTTCATAGAGATTTCATCAATAGTTTTCCCACAGTGCACGTAAACGCAAGAGCTAAACCACATTGTTGCTGTAGGCGAACAGATTTTATATCACAATCTGGTAAAAAATGATAAAAACAAATGGTCGCCTCATGAGAACTCCATAAATATCAAATAAACAGCCGCATCAATGGCGCAGAGTGCATGTATAGCCATCATGTCAAATTTTTATTGAATTTATGAAAGCATGCTTGAATTATTTTCAGATTTCAAATTTTTATTCAATATTAATGTATAATAGAGTCCCATTACTCCTCAGTAACAAAAGTCTAAATTGTAAGAATCCATAGGTAACTAGTGTACAGGGAACCAAAGATTGTGTAAAGCTTTTGAAAGAATTTGTGAAAACAAACCTTACTCAATGTTAAACATGTCTAATTTCTATCCAATTTTAACAAATAAAGTCTCATAATTCCATAAAGTTAGAGGTCAAAATTATAAGAATCAAAAGGAGCCTTAATGGAACTAAAGATTATATAAAAAATTTGGATTCATAAAAGCAACTTAACTTCATTTACAGGTATTTTCAGACAAGTCAAATTTCTGACAAATTTTAAAAATTAGTCCCATAACTCAGCTATGATCAAATTCAAAATTGTCAAGATTGAAAGGTGCCTTTAGTCTTCATGGAACCAAACATTGTGATATTTTATTAAGGATTCATAAAGGAAAACACAAATTATTGCCAGACATGCATGGACAGACCGATGGTTGAACAGACAGATGAGCCAAAAAATGGTGGGGGGGGGTTAAACAATAGACCCATAACATTCCTAGATGGGACATAAAAAAAATCCTTACACATTTCGTACTGGAATGATAAACAAAACATGATACATGTACATAACAGACAAATGCAAGATCACCTATATGTACGGTAACTACTATATCGGTAACCTAAAATATACAGGTAAATACAGCCTACATGTACATGTTAACATGTTATTACATAATTTTGGGGGCATCATTTATATAGAACACTTGTAAGATGTGTCAGTCTATCAAAATAGAAACTTGATCAGTAAACATCGTAACTTAGATATACTCCAATTTGTAACCTCCTACCAAGAAGCAGAGAGCCCTTGGTTAATATTACAGAAAAATTTATCTTGAAGTGGTATTTAAAAAAGTCAAAACCTTCAAATTATTCTTTGTCACAGAGTAGGTAATGAAAATACTAGAGGTACACATGTACCAGTATGATGCAATGAAAAAGTTGAAAACATGATAGTTAGGAAGACAGAAGTAGGCAACAGCTGCAGAACTCATACTGAGGAGAACTATATCCTACACAATTTGTTAATAAGATTTTTTAATTAAAACTTGCCATGGACAGCTGGGGTTCTGAAGAAATACTGTTTACAAGTACTTGTACTTCACCCCATTTAATTTTTGCCATTTTTGCCCTCAGATGAGAGGATGTATTTAAAATGAAGGGCTTTAAGACCAGATACATATACTTCCTGTTGCAAGAAAGCAACAGCTTCCAGATATTCAACTGGTACTTAAACAGTTCCAGGACTTAAGACATCACACAGCCAGATAAACTGAAAAAAGTAAACTGATAAACAAGATACATATATAAGATAAAAATATTTACAAGGTTGACACCTGTGACCTCTCCAGACAACAGTATAGGAGAATGGTTCAATAGCAGGCACTGATATACACTAGGGAATGGGTCATAAATACAAAATCTAGTAAAATCTTGCTTCAAACCTAAAAATAAATATATACATGTACCATATTTTAATATTTTCTATTATGTCTGTATTGCCTTTATACTGGTGTTGCAGCATTCAACACTATATGCCTAACACTTTGAACCCTGGCCAACGGAAATGTTCTTGCGGAAGATCGGTGGTCTTTACCCAGGTAACAGGGGTTTCTCCTCCACCAATAAAAACTGGACGCCATCATATGACTGAATATGACTGTTGAGTATGGCATAAAACAAAAAATCAAATCAAAAAGCCAACAGAAATGAGTTGTTCACCCTCCCTGGACTCCTGGACAAAATACCAAAACTTCAAATCTCTCTCATTTCCTTTATTTTTGTTTGTAAACTGATTATTATGATAAATTGTTATTTTTAATATTATCTTCAGTTATCTGAATCTTACTCCCATTCAGAATTACATAATCCAAATTCATCGTTACCCAGACTTTCCTGGTCATCGGAGTTCAACACCGGTTTACACCTGTTAACAGAATTGAGTGCCTTTTACTCATAATGTTTAGTCATTTCTAGAAATGATGGTGAGAGGCTACTAAATAAAATAAGGAAATTGGTTGGTTGAAGAAGTGTAGGGAAAGTGGAGCTGCTATTTTGAATGTAACCTGGTGTCTAATTGGTTTATATTGTATCAATGAACTTATTTTTATATTTTTACACTGTATAATAATGTATTAAGAATTGAAAATGCTTAATCAGCAAAATTTTTACTGGTACTTTGATATAATTTGAGCCAATTTTCTGAAAAGTATCTGAATTGTGACTTCACTGTCGATTTACTGCAAAACTGCTTGGGGGGGGGGGGGTATTGAAATATGGACATGTGACAGAAAAACTATGCACATTTGCACATGAATTGTGTTTATTTTCTAATTGCAGAAAGGAAGTTGAACAGATCCATGTATAATTTATAGGTCAAAACTCTTTTGAAAGATAATATATACAGGAAAACGTTAATATTGTAGCCTATGGAAAACTATTTAGTCGTCTCTGACCTGTTCTACAGTTTCATCAGAAGCATGATTTTATCAATACAAAATGTTTCAGAACCTCTCATTGGTCAGTGAGAGCTACATGTATAGAAAATCCTGAAAAAATGCAACACTTCTCAGCTGGAAAACTGGCCACCAGGGTATACAAGCGTTTATGATACGGCCAGTTTTCTGGCCTCCAGGGTTCAAAGGTTTAAGAAATCACCATCTACCAAAGGGGAAATAACTGAAAGGGCAGTATATAGTCTGACAGGACATGTGATTTTATGAATGGTAGCAGGGAACCACATATACCATTTGTAATTTCAGAGGTTCTATAGGGTGTAAGTGACTGCTTCAAAATCATATAAGACATATATGGTCATGATCTTTTATATATAGTGTTAAAAATAACTTGTTTTTTTATAAATAATAACACTGATACATGAGTATTTATCAGAAGAAAACTATATGCTTTTATTCATGGGGATTTAATTTCGCTATCTACACAAAGAAAATACTGCGAAATCATATACCAGTAAATATAAACCTTATACTTATGAAGTATCAGAAAGACAATAGGTTAACAATCAAAATTTTAAAAGTTATTTCCAATCAAAATGGATTCATTTATAACCAAATACCATATACAAGAATCACAAAATGTTTATAAGCTTTACTTCACCTCCTATTACAAACTACTGTATAACAATTTTCGATGCACTAGATGTATGTATTTATAATTGTAAATAAAATGAACTCAATATATGTATACATTTATTTGTTAGAACCTTATATATGAATAAAAACAAAAATTTATATACTGATATGTTCATGTACATTTACATATGTATGACCCAGACATGCTAATGCAATCAATAAATTTTACACATAAAAAATTCCAATCATAACATTATACCTTATAAATCAATATGTGTATCCAAAATGTAAGTATACAGACTCTTAATAACACCAGTGCATATGTACATGTCCATGTTTATATATATATATATGCATATATATATATATATATATATATATATATACATATTAATTATGTATTTGTCATGATTTCACCTGAATACTTAAAGGGGCAAAAACTGTGTTTTTTTTATCAAAATGTTTTCTCATTTTTTACTACTTAGATTGATATACATATACAATAACAAACAAGAGGGCCTTAATTGCTCACCTGAGAACCATCTACCTATGTAGACAGAAGACCAAGAAGAATATGTACAAGTAGCTATAGGCTGATCTGGCCAAAAAACATTAATATTGCTGTTTTAAGAAATTCATAAGAAATTCTAGACATCAAATTTTGGCAAAATTCTTGGACAAAATATTTCTTCACCTATATACAAGTAAAACAACTTAATGCACCATTCTAAATGCATGGGAGATAATTAAGTAAATCATACAAAAATTAACGAAATCCATATAGATCACCCAGAAACAATTCATTTTTCAATTCATGCAGCAGTTCTGGAGAAAAAGACTTTTACAGAGGGATATCTTATGGGACCTATTTATTCAATGAATGCATCAAAGTAAATGCAAGGGGAGATAATTGAGGAAATCAAGCAAAAATGAAAAGACCTAAAAAACACGACAAAAATTAATAATATTCCAATTTCTATGAAAATAACAAACTTGAATCATACATCAATGTAGATCATTAAGAAACAACCTTTTTTTTCAATTCATGCAGTGGTTCTTGAGAAGAAGATTTTTGAAGAGGAGTACCTTTTGGGCAATATTCTGCCCTGCCCTGGATCCACCCCAGGGCCAATGTGGCTGAAAACTATAAACTTGATATAGGACCTTGAGCACTTGCTTCCTGTCAAGTTTTGTCAAAATCCCTTCAGTAGTTTCAGGGAAGAAAGCGAAAATATGAAAAATTTAAGGACGGATGCTGGGCGGGGAGTGATCATAATAACTCACTTGAGCCTTTGGCTCAAAACCCTACTATGTACAAAAAACGTATTACTTACTGAACTAGTCTTACATTGTCATACAATTGAAATAAATTACAGTTTAAACTGCTAGTAATATTATTCCTGAAAATGTGTGAAGAATTCTTATGACAAGCTGTTTATATTAATAACAAATGTTACTATAGCCAATAAATGCAAATCAAAGTTTAAAAATCTCATTTTGCACCTAATGGTAACAATAATACTATACATGTACTGTATTTAACCCATTAAGTGCCCAGGGTGCTACAAAAATCAGGAAAAAGAGGTCAGGGCACTTAATGGGACCAATTGATAGTCAAATTGACAACGTAAAACAGTCATTTTTGTTATAAGGCACAGTGGTAATGTTGTTATAATTATTACCAAGGACAACTATTGACTTTCTTCTGTTCATGGGGGATATAGATAAACTGTTTTTTATGGCTTGTCAGGTCCACATCTCCTTGTCAACCAGCTAAGAAAGATTCTCAACTGTGTGCATACGAAGGGCACTTGTAGGGACATATGCACATAATGGGTCGAATACAATGGGTGGGATGTGCCAGATGAACTGACAAATAAACAGTGATAATTAATCATCTAAGAGAACTCCCTGCTTTAAGTTTGTGTCTTTTAATTCAAAAATTTCAGAATTAAAAAATTAGACTTGAACTGAAGTTTTGCAGTCACTACTGGTACAACCTTTGTTGCAGTTACTGGTAAACTGATATACAAGTACATGTACATGTACATGTAGCCTGGTATGTATACAATATAATGTTTGTATGTTGACATGCTCCTGTAATATTTCTGATTTTTCATCTATCGTCAACTATTGAATATTCAACTTATCACAAACTGACTAAACTGAATTTTAAATATCAAACAGAATGCAGAGATATACAAACATTGTAAAAAAGTATTCAACCAATGAAAATGTGACTGATAGCACTTTTTGTTAGATCCTTTATGTGATATATCAGAAAACAGAAGCAATGAGAGAAAATTTAATCCACAAAAATGAATTATTTTAGTATGTATGTATATTATCCCTCACACCCCTAGTTTTTATTGTATTCTAATTAAAGGCAGCAAGAGAATAGACAAACCCCCTGTTTCCTACATTGTATGGTCACATAAAACCATCTGTATTGTACTGTACATGTAGGTCACTAGGGTACATGTACATCTTATCACTCCCAATCAAAGCATGTGTGTCATTGTTTTCAGCTTCAAGACTCAAATGTACATATCGTATTTAACTAAACTCTCTCAAACTCTCTCTCTCTGACATCAACTATTATTTCTTTAGCATACATGTAAGAATTATGAAACAACATCAAACCTAAGGAGGTGTACCACTCTCTCTTTCTCTCTCCTCAGCAAACCATATACTTCTAGGCTAGGGTCTACATGTAGACACAGGGACAGCTTCAAATTCAATGAATCTTCAATTGTTCTATGAAAAGTTTAAATGGATTCAGGAAGACCTTAGTATTCCTGTTCAGAGTTTGTTTCCCTAGGTTTTGCTTGTTATACTGAGACTTCATCTTAATTTCCTTTCTCTATTGACAATTGCCTGGTTTAATTCATGTGTCTGAATAATAACATTGTTTGAATAAAATAGAAATCTTCTTGGTAAAATGTTTTTTTCTTAATCTATAATTTACACTGGCAGATCCAGAAACTTATCAAAAAGAAGGATGATGAAGGGTAGCAAGTACATTTTGTGTAGAAATGTACTATTTGAATAAGTCAGACATGCCTTACTTTAGTACCTTTCAAGAATTTTGAAAAATGGTGGATGTACAGTGTGTATATGTGCAAAATGTATATGCATACTCGAATTCATTGTGTATATTCATATTCTATAGTTACAATGTATCTCTCTCTAACTCTACTATGAAATGTATGATCCACTGATCTAATGTATGAAAATAGACATGAGTGAGGAAATGTTGGTCTGGATCTAATTTTTGTACTGGGTATATAAACAAGGGACATAGCAGGCATAGGTAGGGTAACTTGTATTAGGCTGGGTAAAATTTTGGCAAAGCCAACAAAAATCTGGAGAGACTGGAAGACTACATTCTGGATATACAATGTATATATATACAATGTAGGCTACTGGTATATATACTGGTAAGTATGTACAGGTACATATACAGTGTATCATGTACACATGCAAAATGTAAGTGTACAATGTATATATCCCCCTGATAATCAGGTAATATAATTGTATACATGTACATACACTGTAGTATATGACCATACACCAAATTATACATGTACATACACTGTGGTACATACACTGTGGTATATGACCATATACTGTAATGTACATACACTATAGTATATAACCATATACCGAATTATACATGTACATACACTATAGTATATGATCATACACTGTAGTATACATGGACATACACTGTGGTATATGACCATAAACATGAACTGTAGTATACCTGTATATACACTGTGGAATATGACCATACACTGAATTATACATGTACATACACTATAGTATACTATAGTATAATATACTATAGTGTATGTACATGTATAATACAGTCTGTATGTGGCCATACACTGTAGTATACATGTACATATACTTTGGTATATGACCATACCCATGCACTGTACAATGTAGTATACATGTACATCATCATACAATATAGTATATGTACATACACTGTGGTATACACATACATACACTGTGGTATACATGTACATACACTGTGGTATACACATACATACACTGGTATACATGTACATACACTGTGGTATACATGTACATACACTGTGGTATACATGTACATACACTGTGGTATACACGTACATACACTGGTATACATGTACATACACTGGTATACATGTACATACACTGGTATACATGTACATACACTGTGGTATACATGTACATACACTGTGGTATACATGTACATACACTGTGGTATACATGTACATACACTGTGGTATACATGTACATACACTGGTATACATGTACATACACTATGGTATACATGTACATACACTGTGGTATACACGTACATACACTGTGGTATACACATACATACACTGTGGTATACACATACATACACTGTGGTATACATGTACATACACTGTGGTATACATGTACATACACTGTGGTATACACGTACATACACTGGTATACATGTACATACACTGTGGTATATGCACATACACTGTGGTTATACATACACTGTGGTATAAATGTACATACACTGGTATACATGTACATACACTGTGGTATACATGTACATACACTGTGGTATACATGTACATACACTGTGGTATACACATACATACACTGGTATACATGTACATACACTGTGGTATACATGTACATACACTGTGGTATACATGTACATACACTGTGGTATACATGTACATACACTGTGGTATACATGTACATACACTGTGGTATACATGTACATACACTGTGGTATACATGTATGTACACTTTGGTATACACATACATACACTGTGGCATACATGTACATACACTGTGGTATACATGTACATACACTGTGGTATACATGTACATGTACATACACTGTGGTATACATGTACATACACTGTGGTATACATGTACATACACTGTGGTATACACATACATACACTGTGGTATACATGTACATACACTGTGGTATACATGTACATACACTGTGGTATACATGTACATACACTGTGGTATACATGTACATACACTGTGGTATACATGTACATACACTGTGGTATACACATACATACACTGTGGTATACACATACATGTACATACACTATGGTATACATGTACATACACTGTGGTATACATGTACATACACTGTGGTATACATGTACATACACTGTGGTATACACATACATACACTGTGGTATACTACATGTACACTGTGGTATACATGTACATACACTGTGGTATACATGTACATACACTGTGGTATACATGTACATACACTGACTGTGCCTGTGTCACTGACTGTGCCTGTGTCATAATCTATTAATCTGATAAACATGATCAACCCTGTCATATTTATTACAAACATGTTACCTGGATTCCAATACCTAATACACAATGTATTAATAATAGATTAAATTGTGCATGATACATGATCATTAAGGTTGTCCATGTTTAACAGGTGGATAATAAGATGGCTATCAATTGTTAACATGTTAAAATAACCTTGAATTATATTTGCACCTTAGGCTTTATCTACTCATAAAACTAAATGTTTATTGTCATACTTACTGATGACCATGTATAATGTACTATCTCAAAACAATTATGCGCCTTACTTACCACAGAAAAAGCCTACTTTTTATACCATTTCACATTATCAAATATGACAGACTAAAACCATATAATATCTTTTATGGCTTCTTGAAATAGAAAGACAGATGCAAATTGTATATACTTCACCACAGGCAAAAGGAAAACCTCTCTGTTTTTCATTCATTAGTAAACTCTTCAACCCCTGTGGCCTATGGCCACATTCTGACTCAACCATGTCAATAAATAGAATGACCTACTGTCATTTTCCAGGAATGAGCAATTTACATGTAGAATTATTTACACATACAATCATTCTAAAGTTTTGATTTCAAATCATACATTCCTGAATGATGACAGTGGACTTTTGACAGTGGACAGTTGACACCAAATGAGACTTTAGGGGTTGATGACTTAAACAATTTAATTATGATTAATTATCAGGGGTGGAAATTCAGAAGAAATCCTCTGAAGCCAAACCGGCTCCTAAGTTTTAAATTCTGAGAGCCCAGATTTAAACCTAGGGGCCTGTCATATTTACTTGAAAAAATTTTAAACAGTTTGTGACCTTAACATTTTTAACAACTTGCTCAGCCTGGCAAGTGCTAAACTGATATTGTGCTCGCTCACCACGAAAATTTGGTTGCCCACAAAGAAAAATAATATTTGAGTCAATTTAGTGTTTTATTAATTTATTGTTATTTTAATAAATATATGTAACTACTGTGTGTTTAAATTGATGCAAATTACAAAAGTTTTCATTTTTTAAACAATATCTATCTATTTTAAGTATCTCATTAAAACTTTTATTCACAACAACTAATTTTCCTTTTACCATTCACCTACATTTAATTAAGATTTTATAACTTTTATACAATGTATAGTATTACATATACATGTATCATCATTTTAACACAGGCTGAAATTCAGTTCCATTTGGTATCGGTTCTTTTATTACACACCTACCCAACTTCCATTTCCTCCATAAACTGCAAGAAACAACAGTCAACACACGATATGTTTTGTGACATTTTAGCCCATGAGGTAAAGTCTAATGTATTTACTTGTCAATAAAATAATTATTTTAATTTCTAACTGGTTTTTAGCAATCCATTTAAACTACAAATAGAAGGGAAATGGATCACTTTCGAAACTTCAGCTTTTTGAAATGACAAATGCAGAATGGTTGTACTTCTACTTTCATTTTGATAATAGCGGACATTCCATCTTAACATGTCAACATTTTAGCTTCATCAGATTGGAAATTTTAAGGACCAAAATTGAAAAAAACACAGATACTATTTCCGACTAGAAATGGACCGAATAACAGCCCCAAAAAGTGGCCAAAAAATTCCTGAAATCAATTCGCCAAACGGGCAGCTTTGTACGTAAAACAATTTGCCCGATCATAAAATTCAGTCGCCTCTGGCGAACGGGCACCCGTTAATTTCCACCCCTGATTATATATTACAATGTACTACAAAATATGTACTCCACCACTTTTTTTTATTGGTATCATTCTACTCTTCATTCTGGCATTTCTCTTTGTGTACATGTATGCATGTTGGCCATATTGGATTCTGATCTCTTTGAAAATGTAATATGAACAACTAGACCTCAAGGGAAACCTTCATGTCAAATTTCAAGATTTCAAGAGATTCCAAACTTCAGTCAAAATCATTTAAGAGTTGGATTCCGGTAGTTTGAAAATGTAATAAACTTCCTTTGGTCAAATTTCCAGTAGATCCCTTCAGTCCTTTCTGAGATGGCAAACCCTGTAAGCCATGTGTTGGATTCCGATCTCTCTTAATGAAAATGTAACATTCGTGAACTAATAAAACCTCAAAGGAAACCTTCATGTCAAATTTCCAGTAGATTCCCTTCATGCACAACTAGACCTCAAGGGGAAGCTTCATGTCCAATTTTAAGAAGATCCCTTCAGTCCTTTCTGAGAAATAGTGGTAACAAGAACTGTTCAGGATGGACGGACGACAGACTGATAACAGACAGACCACGGATGCAGAGCCATATGAACAGCCCACCATCTGTTGATGGTTTGTTAACTAGGTCAGTAGGTGTACAGATTATCATATTATGTGGTTTTCTGATTCTACAGTGTTTCTTTTATCACTACTAATACTACATCAGTACATGTCACTGATAATGGATTTCAGCACAATGAATGTGTACATATATTATTGAAACTTTGTTGGTGTATATGTGTATCTGCATCTCTAAAGCAAATGAGCATATTATCTAATAAACTAGATTTATTACTGTTCTGAAAGTTCATAAACTCTAGCAGGGTGAAGATCAAAGTATACATTAATACAGGTGTATATTTCCATTATCAAACAACATATGAAAATGAAATATATACCAGAATGATAAGTGTATGAGAGGTCATGTTTATTTTGTACAAAACAACCATATAATTTGATGAGTATGCCATTTTGAGGAAATCTAGATATTTTGCTAGATAGATAAGAATACAACGTTATAATGAATTGTTGAAATTGAAAAGAGAAATTTGTTATTCACTGTACATGTATATTTGACCTATGGCAGAATGTCAGACAAGGATCCCCTGATTTAGCTTAAATGATAAACTCAAAGAATTATTGTACAAGTAAGTACATGTACATCTTAGCTAAATATCATAGTATCATTATATACATAGGACTGACTATACTGGATGTCACACCAGTTTGACCAAATGTACATACCGGTACGAAAACTTTGGCCCAGTGTCAAAAAATCAGCAGCTTAGTTTGATATGTATTTTCATGTATCTATAAGTAATATTCTAAGAATTTATAGAATGTGAAGTTATGAATAAAAAGAAACATATTTTAAATTTTATAAACACTAGATCTATAAGTATATTCCCATGATTTATATTCACTACATATTCTTAAGTAAATTCATGTTTTTTCAATAACTCTTAGAGAATCTGTCTTTTATCCACTTTTAACAAAACTTAATTCACATGAATTAGAATTTTTGGTATTCATATGGTAGAAATTCCATTGCAATCTATTTATCAAGTTTCAGCATTCAGAAGAAATATGTTATTCTACGTGAGGGCATCGGCGACATATTGATAAATTTTTCTGTTTATAATTATTACAAAGACAATGAATGGATCTGTGATGTAATACATAAACACCATAATACAACCAACGATACTCGAGTAATTTATGGATGTCAACGAATGAAAACATGATCCAAATTATGTCCAGATTGACCAGACTCAAAGAGTTAAACGTACCAATTTTTCATTTATTTTGGATGTCTACCAACATCAGAGGACAAAATCAAACAAATGCAGAATCACTAAAAATATATAATGAAATTCATTTTTGGGAACACACTTTTAGCAAACTACTTGTATATTCCATATAATGACAATTTACAGATTGACATGTCTACATGCACAATACTTTGGCAAACATTTAATAAATGATGAACATGCTAGTAAGTTCCAATTAAAACCTTAGTAGATCTGGGACCAGGATCATTCTGAGTTGGACTATACCACAACATCAATAATGAGCATTCTGTTAATATACAATCAGAAAATGTTTACCTTGCTTTTCGACCTTTATGTTCCTTGCCAAGCTGAGAATGACATTTTTCCACTTCTGACAAATTTTATGATTTTCTTCAAATTTCGATGATTCGTGTACTCCAAATGTTAAAGTCGTTCGTTGTCTTGTTTGTTTACCACTTAGAGTCTTCTTTTGAATCGGATACGCATAAATGGTGAAATAGCAAGCTGCAGAATCATCGGCTGATTTAGAACGTCTGCAATGACAACCTGTAATATCTCCAAAATGTAAATATTTCGGGGTTGAGGAGTTGTTTTCTAAATCTTTATAACTTAACCCTAGTCTATGTACTTCAATTTTATACAACGATTTACCACGTGGAAACAAAGAAAATGTCCCTTCAAGAAGAATCTCCCACCTACTGTTCGCCATTTTGTACCATGTCAATAATGATCATGTGGGAAAATCACGTGATATAGCAGATAATTCGTTTCTAGGGAATCAAATATTGGCTTGTCAGGGCTAGGGGGATTAAACGGGCACCTGCTTGTCCTATAATATAAACTTCCGTTGGTTCAAATCATTTTCATTACAACGCCATCGTCGGATATTTTCATTCAACCATACCAAAGGCATTAATTCTGATAGTAAAATCAGCAATAGCTGTATAGTTATACAGTGCAGGCTTTATATATCGCCGGTAAAATGAAAATATTTAATAAAACGTTGAAATAAAACGATCTGAACCACGGAGGTATAAGCCTAGGTAGGAAGCTTATTAGGGACGCATCAGTACCGTTTATTAGCCCTTCTTAATTACAAATTAGAACTTCTTGGACACTTGAATTCCTAGATATGTCACATATATAGATATAAGCCGCATATGTGTGCGTGTGTGTGGTAATAGTTAACAAAAACTTTTTTTTAATATGTAGCGGAGCATAGAGTATCGGCCCGGATAGCTCAGTTGGTAAGAGCGTCCTTACCAAAATTTCAATGCCGAAATGATGGAAGGGAAGGAAGTTAATATATACTGTGTTTTGGCCGAGTGTAGCGAGGCTCGAAAATTTTGATAATAATAATTAAGTACGGATCCCGGAAAATCAATTATTCAAGAATTGTAACTACTACTTCGAAAAAATAAAGTATTTTAATTTTAGAAAAATTGTGGCTGTGTGATAGAAGAAATTACGTCAAAAAGTGGGGGACACAAACATACTTGTGCCCTCACAGTTTCAAAGGTGGGGGCACGTGCCCCCTTGTATTACGTCCTTGATAAAATTAAAACTGAATTTGAAATCACAGTTTAAAATCACATACGTAACGTATCTGAATCTCACGAAAAAAACATAATGATCCATTATAGGGCAGTCTAGAGGATTTGTCCAAATAACTGCTTTACAATTTATTAAGTTATTTTATTGTTCTTTGTGAGTAACTTGTATTGTGACATTTGTCATGTTGTGAATTTTAAATTTACCGGGTGGGTGTAAAAACAAAATTTACATATATTCCCAGCGATATATAAAGCTAATATTAGCTTTATATATCGCTGATATTCCTAACTTATTTGAAAAATATACAATTAGTTTGAAACGTTTGCATATAACAATTTATAACCGTCTCTGATAATATACAATGGTCGATTCATCTAACTTTTGCCAACATAGGGTGAGTAGATGGTCTTTACGGCTGCCGTGTGAAAAAAAAGATAGTGCAAGTGGTTTTCACCTCACGTTGTGTTCACAATCTTTGTGCAGTCTCACACATAGAGTTGTCGGTCCTTGCACTCGCTTGGTGAAGAGTGCAAGGACCGACAACTCTGTATAATAGACAGGTTTCCGTGTTGAGTACAAATGATGAACTTATCTTTAAAAAAAAATGACAAATAAGATGTGTAATATTAGAGTATATTATCTTCAGGCTCGATAATTTTGGGATACACATAGCAATAATCCGCTTATATTTCAAATTGATTACCCTTCTCAAAAGACGGTTGGATTAACTTAAAAGTTACTTTAAATTGGGACAATGAATTATGACCTCTTAGTGTTAAAATATTTATTTGATAGAATAATTCGGAAGCCCGATGAGGTATTCTATAACTTCCAGACACAAACACCATTTCCAGGGGTGGATCCTGGAATTTCTTAAGAGGTGCGCAGGGCGCCATTGGTTTCACCGTGGACCAGGGTATGTTTCCAAAAAAAAAATTAAAGCCCAGGAACCAGTTGCACAATACATTGTTAAATTTAACCTGTGGTCAGCCTATCGGTTTAACATTTGTTAATGCCAAGTTAAAGTTAACAATGTATTGTGCAACTGGATCCAGATAGTTAATTATCACATTTGCCGCGATTAAATCGACTCTTTGCACTCTTTATCTTCTTGTAGTATAAACAATATTTTAGTAAGAAAACTATCAAATATACAAAATATTTTAAAAACGAGAGAGAGAGAGAGAGAGAGAGAGAGAGAGAGAAGATAGAGAGAGAGATTTTAGAGAGAGAGAGAGAGAGAGAGAGAGAGAGAGAGAGAGAGAGAGAGAGGTAAAGGTCGGGATCGGACTGGCGTGTACGTTTTATGACAAGTCAATTTCCTTTTCCGTCGATAATCCAAAATGGTGAGCGTGAAGTGGAAGTAGACACAATTTCTATCGCATGTTATCTGTGCCATCTGTTCATTTTCATGTCGATTTTTATAATAAACATGATATTTTAAAGTTATTTACTGTATATATGTATGTTTTAGGGTATTGACATATGCCATAAGGGCAAAAGAAAGGTCGTGCGCAAGGAACCCAGAAGCCAAGATATTTATCTTCGGCTCTTGGTGAAGGTAAGCAAGAAATGACGTGGTAATAAACTTTACGCCAAATCACTTGTATTCTGAAGTAGGGTATTTTGTTCTCTTCCAACAACTGAGCCATATAATGTTATACTTCAATCCTAGTTAAATTGAAAACATCCGCCACTTTAGGTTGCTGCAGAAATGTGTATTCAGTATTGTCCTGTCGTCTTGATTATGATGCGACTTTCTCCAATAATATTATATCGCCGTTTAAACCTCTAACATTGTTGGAGTAGGTGTGACTGAAAGTATTTTCCCAGTGTTTGTTTGCGAGAAGGATGCCTAAGACGTTACAGGATAAAACATCGAACTCCTATGATTTTACCCAGTAGATGGCATTCATCAGCAGTGTCACATGTTGTCTTTAACACGTGAATGTTCCATGGCTTTAAATAAGATAATGATATAAACTATGGCAATGCTTTGAAAGCAAACACTATACAGCTACTGTTTTAAAATGCGGGACATAGTCTTTCTGATCTCACAAGGGCAACACCTGTCCCACTAAATGATGTCAAAGATTATTTGTGATGTCAAATATTTATAACACTAATACTTCTGTTAAATATTATTTATCTCCAAAAAGTTTGATTTGAATAGGTTGCCTAACTGCCAAGTCTCTAAGTTCCAATCTCCTTAGTAATCATTTAGTTGATAATGTTATGTAATCATTGTGTAATGTACCAGAAACTGCACAACATTTTTTACTGTCCTGTAGGAGATATTGTAGCACCAAATGCGAACTATAAATCCAATCAGAGTAGCAGATTCTCCAATTAGTGTACTCGGTAGTAGTTATAAAACACCAACCGAGTGAACCAAGCTGTTCATAAATGGATGCTTCATTTTCAAATGACTTGCTACACTAGTACATGATTATTTTGGTGTATACAGAAAGTTCACATGTATCAAAAGAGATGTTGAAATTTTTTTTTAAAACTGATTAGGGCATTAGTATTTAACTATCAGTAAAATAATGAAAGTGTAGTTTCTTGTATAATTATGCAAGGTAATGTTCATAAAATATCCTGATTGTGACTTCACTGAAATCTTTTCTTTTTTTTCTCATTTCAGTTATACAGATTCCTTGCTCGCCGTACTAATGCCAAATTTAATAAGATTGTGCTAAAACGTTTGTTCATGAGCAATTCAAACCGACCCCCTCTGTCATTAGCCAGACTTGTAAGTAATTTTTTTATAGGGGCATTAGCTATGTTTTTTTCCCATATTTTTCTTCTTTCTTCTTTATTACTTTGATTGATATAAAATACCAAATAAGAGATGTACACAGGCATACAAATTTTTAAATCCATATCTATTTTGTGAGAATTGTTTGAGAAACCCAGGTCAGGCAATATTTCAATTGCAATTGATAAATTCAGTTTTAGTATTTGTATATGAATACCATACTGGACATGACTTTATTTTCACAAAATGTACAGGGATATAAATTTTTCTATGCCGTTTATAACTCTTATTTGTTGTTGTACATCAAATACAGGTAGTAGAAGTAGAAAAAAACGAAGATATTTTTATTTTCATGAAACACAGCTAATGCGCCTTTAAAATTATGGTTGAATGTGAAAAGAATAATCATATTTTATGGTATGTATATTTTTATTATTCAAAAGCCGTACATCCTATAGATCACATATAAGGATTGTTTTTCATTTTTTGAAAAACATGGAATATACATGCAATGGCTCGTGGGAAAAAATTCAATGTGCATCACTTTGTGTTGCACAGATTTTTTTGCATGAGTTATTGCATGTATATTCCATGTTTTTAAAAAAATGAAAAACAATCCTTATAATCATTTTCAGTGAATCTTTAGTCAGCTGGATACGAAATTCATTCTATATAATTTGACTTTGTGGAGGGAGGTTTTCATATGACATAACCGCTGAACAGCTGTGTGTCAAGCATTGAATATTCAATGCAACCTATCTGTATACTTGCAGTGAGGGAAATAACAGCCGGTTTGTAAATATCGTGTTTGCAGATGAAATGTTTTCCCCAAAGCCGTATAAATCAGGAATAAGAATTTCCTTCCAATTGGAGGAATTGCTCCTTTTTCAATATTTTGCTGCAATGTAAATTTCATAGGACATAACCGCTGAACAGCTGTGTGTCAAGCATTGAATATACAGTGCAACTGATCTGTATACTTGCAGTGAGGGAAATAACAGTCGGTTTGTAAATATCGTGTTTGCAGATGAAATGTTTTCCCCAAAGCCGTGTAAATCAGGAATAAGAATTTCCTTCCAATTGGAGGAATTGCTCCTTTTTCAATATTTTGCTGCAATGTAAATTTTTTATTTCCCCAATTAAATAAATGAGCCATTTTCCTCCTTCACCATTATGGAATCACATCCCTGTTAAAAGGTTTACAGTTGTGCAGACAAGTAATTTAATGTTTAATAAAGAATCAATTGAAAGAAATTTTGAAGTTTTATTTACACGTACATGTCATCGATGGAATAATTTTATTTCAAAGTCATTTAGGGATATGACTTGTCAACTGAGTAAAATGTGCATCAGATAATGTACATGTACTTGCACACTTTCTAAATATTCAGATTATTATGTACCAAACCGCAAAGACATTGGAGCGGATAATTCAATTGTCCAGTATTTGCCAGTATTTGCCGGCATTTACTGGTAAATACCGGTATTTACCAGTGGAATGGAATTTATGGATAAATGCCGGCATTTTGCCAACCTTGTTATGTACACAATTAAATGATTTTAGGTCAACATTGATAGTTTTATGGAATGGGCACTTCCTTAAGTTCCTCTTTCTCCAAATTTCATCAAAATCTTCTTAAATTTTTCTAGATTATGAATTGTTTCTGTCCACTGAAAAATTATTGTTCTTTTAAAGTTTACAACCCCAATTCAACTACATTATGTGAAAAAGAAGTATGTCATCTTAGATGTTCAACAGGAAGATTCGGCATGGCTCAGTTTGTAGTGCTCTCGATTTCATATGAGTTTGAGTCCAGCCAACAGCAGGTCGGATTCTTGTCTTCAGATGAGACGGTAAAAACCGAGGTCCAGTGTCATAGTAGGTGTTGGCACATTAAAGAACCCTCACTGCTCAATGGCTGTGAGGTTTCCATATGAGTGAAAGATTCCTGTGTGGGATGTTAAACAACAATACAACAGCTGAATAGGAATTCTGTAGTAAAATTTTCAATTTTAGGCTTTTAAACTTCATTTTCAGTCTTCTGCCAATGAAACCTGAGCACTGTTAATTTTGTCTGTGTTTGTCTGTCTGTCTGTCTGTCTTTGTTAAAATACCAGTACTTGCTGAGGGTACAGGTATATGTAAAATGTTAGACTACACAGAACAACATGTGCTTACCTTTCTCAAATAATGCTGTAGCAAAACATGCACAGCCAGATTCTTATTTCTATTTTAAAAATGTAAGTGCATCTGTCAAATTGTATGTCTTCAGGTGCGTTTGATGAAGAAACCAGGTCGTGAAAATAAGACAGCCGTTGTCGTCGGGACAGTTACAGATGACATAAGGATTTTTGATGTTCCCAAATTGACAGTAAGCAAACGAAATTTACAAAGTAAAATGAACTGGATGATTGAATTCGCATTAAAGATGTTGTCATGGTGCTTCAAATAATTTTACAGAGAATTTTAGTTCAACAAATACCACTTAAATGCAAATTGGTATTTTTATCCTACAAAATTTATATCCTGATTATATTTTTTCCAATCTTTTGCATGATTTTGGTTTCCATCAGACATCAAGTTTCATTTGAAATGTGTATTTTGTTTGAAAATGAATGTGTTACAGTATGTCAATATTCTGGCAATATTTTAAGTATTTTACCTGTAACTAGAAAAAGCAATGCTTTTGTGAGAGAATTTTGCTGAACTCTTTATTTTCAAAAAAAAATTTAAGACTAAAGTTGAAAAGGGGGTTGTCATCCGTTGACATTTAATGTTCTTGTCATTACAGTGATACTGGTATTCATATGTATATACAGCTTATCTTGAGGACATTTTTATTTTTGATTGTGGTGAAACAAATACTTTTACAAAAATCAGAGTAATGGAGTGGCATCTGTGATAGTAAAATCTAATTCTGGTTTGATTTTTTTCCACAGTTGTGTGCATTGAAAGTCACAGAACGTGCCAGAACTAGAATCCTGAAGTCAGGTGGACAAATTATAACTTTTGACCAATTGGCCTTGAAAGCACCAAAAGGTCAAAACACACTTCTTGTGCAAGGTTAGTAGAGTGTTCTAGCGGCAAAGCTTCACAGTTATGAAGTTTGGGTAAAAAATGAAAACAAAATGAGTAAGATAAGATGAGACCCAACATACACACTGACCCCACTCAGAAAAGCCCAAACCAAAATTTATTTTAGACAGTTTTCTCCACTTACTATTGTGTTGAACTTGTTAACGCTTAGTGTAATGTAGCAACCCTGCAGATTCAAAGTGATTAAGTGTGTCTTATTTCTATACATTTATCTTGATAGTAATCACATTAGAAGGAAAATAAAATGATTATTTTGATAATCAAAGTCATCTACATACTCAAAGCATTTACACACACTTGGATCTACTTTTAACACTTGCATGAATGCAAAGTTTCATATTATTGATTTTATTGTTGCGTGAAATAACTCTCACTAGTGTTGCTGTAGCTGAAACCTAGATTTTACGGTCATAATAATGACGCTGTCCGACAGGGATTTCAAGTAAAAATAATTGTAGCTGGTATCTGGTAAAACTACATCCTTCTATTCTTGTTTTCATCAGTCACTTTTTCAAAAAAAAAAAATATATGTTGCTTTTAGGCCATGTAAAAAAATATTATGGTTCTCAGACAATTAGCCTTCCAAAATGGGCAAGGTAGGTAGGTATTTTATTTTTATTTCCAAATTATTGTTTATATACCTTGATGTCCAGAAAATAAGAAGACTTTTATAACAAACAAAAAAATGTCTTTTATTGAGACCTTCAATAAATTGTAACGAAAAAGTTGTGTGATTGTCTTGTTCACTTGGTTTTAAAACTGAAATATCAACAAAAATATAAAATAGCTTAAAGATTATATATTTATCAAAACATAGAATTGTTTTGAAACTACAAGAAAATTAATTATAATTGCATTATTATAATTATCATCAATCATTATCATTACTATTTTACAAAGCTGTACAAAATGTAACTACTATGTTTCTAAAAATCAATGCAAATTCCAAGTTTCATTTTTAAAAACAATAGCTAATTTTTTATTTACAGTAACTAATTTTACTTTTATCATTCACCTACATTAAATTCAGATTTTTAAACTTTTATATACTATATAGTGTTACATGTATCATCATTTTAACACATCCTGAAATTCAGTTCCGTTCAGTATCAGTTCTTTCATTTAAAATCCAACTTCGACTTCCTCCATAAACTGCAAACAACAGCAGAAAACACACAATGTGTTCTGTGACATTTTCAGGCTTGAGGTAAAGATTTTCAAGTTGAATTGTCAATAAAATAATTATTTTAGTTTCTAATTGGGTTTTAGAAATGCATTTTGAACTACAAATAGAGGAAATGGATCATTTTCGAAACTTAAGCCTTTTGAAATGACTGAAATTTTTATTTGCCATGTGACGGTGATTTTTTTTTTTTGGAAATGTAAAAAAAATGGTTTCATCGGCGATTTCTTTTTGCATGCAGTGGTGTCTGAGAACCATAAGTATTTTTTTACTTTGCCGTATCCATTTCTCTGAAATATTTTTGACACAATTTAATTTTGTCCTTTACAAACTTCTTATCATTGGTGATATAAGTGCTGAGTAATTGTTGTGGGATGCTTATTGATGTACATGTAAAATGATGTCACACTTATTCTCTCTATCTTTGTAGGTGAAACATTATATTTAATAATTTGAATTGTAATTAACAACGAAGTAAGTGGCATATGTTGACATATCTGCACATGGTGAAATTTTTCCCCCGAGTTCAAAACCTCTTTATAGAAATAATTATCAAAGATTTATTCAAATCCATTGATGTCAATTAGGATATCAGAAAAGATAATATGACTTGCAGATTTGCTTAATCAGACGTGATACTTGACGTGTAGGGCAGTTTTCCAAACCAAATGTAATATTTGTAGCAAATATTAACCTTTTCACTCCTTATCTACATTGACAAGTTTGTAATGTATAACAGCACATTGACCTTTTTTTTTATATCACTGAATAGGTCCACGCAAAGCTAGAAGTGCATTCAGCCATTTTGGAAGAGCACCTGGTGTTCCACACAGCAATACTGCGTAAGTAATATGAAGTCACATTAAAAACTCACATGAAGCTTCCATTTGTTTTAACTACTCCCTGGAAGCAACTACACAGATAATCTGAGCATTGATGTGACCTGTTCTCCTTGATAAAGTCCCAATGATAATTAATTTTTTTTAACATATTGAATTTCACAAATCAGATTATGTAGTTTTTAGTTTGCTGGGATAAAAGTCTGGAGAGCTAATGCCATACCCCGGGAGGAGCGTCCGTAGACAAAACTTTTATTTGGTGTCTTGATTTTTTACCTATTGACCTTGAACTTGACCCATTTTTCAAAACTTTTAGCCTAAGCTGAAGGAATCATAATATTTACCTGCTGTTACTTTAAAACCGGACAGCTGTAGGTCAAACACCTATTTTGAAAATTTACACCCATTTCAGATGAGCTCTTGTCTTCTGACAACTCATGTTTATAAGTAATACTTTATTTCAAATTATGCAATGTCTTTAAAAAAATAAAATGACCATTTTTGAGTTGTTCAATCCCGTTCAGTTTTGTTGTTCCATTCCATTCAGTTTTGTTTTAATTATCTGTAATCAGATCACATGATTTCAGTAGAAAATGCGGCAAGGTTTCCTGAGGTTTTATGATATTTACATTCATTGATATCTTAATTCAGTTCATCCACTAGGAGTAAACTTTAAATGTTTATTCTTGTAAAGATGACAAGTGTTATCACTTACCTGTAGGCTGCTTTTCAAATCTGGGAGCTATTGCTATGTCCTATCCATATTACAAGTTCTATTTACGGTATACTGCTTAACTGGTTGTGAAGCACCCCACATTTTTTTCTGAAGCTGCATACTACTACGAACTGTGATGGAACAGAAAACTTGAAAAAAGGTCTATTATTCTTCAGATGATATTATTGAAGATAAAATATACATGTGCAATAGAAAGTATTTCACCATGGTACTGATTTATTGGTGTAATCATTCATATTTTTCTTCATTTCAGTCCATTTGTCAGATCAAAGGGAAGAAAATTCGAAAGGGCTCGTGGACGAAGAGCAAGCAGAGGATACAAGAACTAATTTGTTTTATGTATGGACACATCAAGATTACATACAGTAATAAATTATGTGAAAGAAATTTGTTCCTCAGTTCTTCTCTTTCTTGTAAAGATTTAATAAGTGTTATCCATCATGATCAGGCCATAGTCAAATTTATTTGTTTGATGTGCCAAGAGCCCAAGACCAAGGGTATATCTGAACCAGGTCAGTCATAGGTTTAATTTCCATTTAATTTTTTATGTCTAAATTCAGACAAAATATCAGATTTTTCATAAGTAAAAAATACGGGATCAAAACTTCTTTTAAAAAAAATTGGGACAGGGATTTATTTCTGTCAGTTGTGTCACTTCAAACAAATTGTTTTCTTATAATATTTGTGGTGCTAATTTTTTACTCTTCAGGACAAAAGTCCTACCACGGCAAATTTTACCGTACCTTGACCTTAAAACCTGATGGCTGTGGGTCAAATACCTATTTACTCCCATTTTCGGCAAGCTTTGTTGTCTTCTTACAACTCTTGTTACTATTATGTCATGGTTATATCAGTGACGTCACAACTAGGCAACATTAAATGTTTCAGCCCAGTTTTGACACCACTGATTATAGTTGTGTCATCCCAGAATAGCAATGTTATATACAACTTTTTTATGTAGTTGCCGTGTTTTTAAAACGTCTTGACATTAATTCATCACTGGGTAATATTGTTTATGGGAAGCAATCAAAATATTGTCCATGGCATTGGGGAAGTCATATGACTTGAGGTTGCTAGGTGAGTGTAACAGTATTCTTGCTACTTCTCTGATGACAAGATTCAAGGGGAGGTAAATGCAGTACATGAAATGGATACAAATATTGTTATGGAAGGAACCTGATGTGAATATTTGTCTATTCTATATCGCAGATCACATTACTCTATTTGTTTAGTTGCAATGTTACAGTGAGTTTAATTTTTTTTTTTAGCCCCCGTGGTCTCTCAGTGCAGGTTGGAATCTAATCCAACTTTTGTGAGAATTTTTGCTAATTTACTTGCAAAAGGCTGGTGGTTTCTTCCTAGGTACATTATATCCAGGTTTCTCCTGCACCAATAAAAACAAACTGGTCACCACCATATAACTGAAAAATTGTTGAGTTTGCTGTAAAGCACTATTCAAAATCAAAATCTTTAGCCATCCCTGTTATGGCAACTTAGTTTAAATCAGTTTTGACTACAAGCTCTGTTTTGCCATCAGTCCTGCAAAGACATTGGCTGAGTAAATATATCATTAAGCATTTAACCTAGATCATCTGTGTTTAACTTTTGTTGTTGTCATTAGGAAGTTTAAAATTTGCAGAAAGTTGGTTACCTTTTTCAGAATTCAGCAGGATTTCACCTGTGCTGTTAAAAATTGACAACTAAATGTCAGCATGAATAAAAACAATATAAGGATGTTTTGCAAGAAATGAAAAATGTGAAAATGACATGCTTTAAGGTGGGAGGTATTTTTGTTATTCTTGACAAGTTTTACATATGGTGATAAACACTAGTTGAAGTACCTTTGTGGTATGGATTTGCTCTAATGCATTGAGGGCTCCTGAATATGTCATTAGACCTTGGTTTTATATCTGAAAGATTTGTACTGGACCAGACCTGTACTGGGAATCAATTGCAGGGACAAATGATTGATTAGCAACACACGTAACATTAGTGATCGCTACTTCTCTGATGACAAGATTCAAGGGGAGGTAAATGCAATATCTGAAAGATGTGCAAATATTGTTATGGAAGGAACCTGTTGTGAATATTTGTCTATTTTATATCGCATTTTAAATTGCACTATTTGTTTAGTTGCATTGTTACAGTGAGTTTAATTTTTGAGCCTCCTTGATTGAATGGTTAGAGCATTGTTCTTTGAACCATGAAGTTTCTCAATTGTGGTCGGCGTAGGTTGGAATCTAAGCCAACTTTTGTGAGAATGTTTGCTTGTTTACTTGCAAAAGGCTGGTGGATATTTCCTAGGTACAACCTTTCAACCTTAATGGGAGTTATTTCCCCTTATAGTGGATTTTTCATGTTTTTGATAGTTTTGTCCTATTGTCTTGGAAAGTAAAATAGATTGAGAGAAAGAGGCAAAAATGTTCAGTACACAAAGATCTACGGAAAAGTGAACAGGTATTAAAATGTTAGGTTGACCCTTATGGGAGTTATTTTCCCTATTGAGTGGATATTTTCATGTTTTGGGCTTTTTTCTCCATTATCCAGTGATCACCACAAAGATCTACAAAAAAAAATTATTGTGCAGAAATTGTGAGGGTAATCCTTGTGAAAGTTAGTTCCCCTTTTAAATTGATTTTGCATGTTTTCTACTGTTGTTGCATATTATCTTGAAAGATTTATAAAAAATTTGGCAAGGCACATCTACCCAAGTGCAAGTTAATTCTCCATTTCAAGGAATTTTTTATGTTTTTGGTTGCTTTACAGTATATTGTCAGTAAAAAATACATTTCTCTCAGGTGATTATTAAGACCCAATGAGCCTACTGTTTTTCATGTTTATTAGCCATTTTATCTTTTACATATTTTTGATGTTTTCTGCAATGTTGACCAATCATGCCAGGTGAGTGAGTTAAGGCCCCTTGGGTCTCTTTTTGTTTATGACCAAGTGTTTCTGCACATTCACTGTTTGAAGCAGATGGTGTGTCCCATTCCATTTATGATGTCATAGTGTAGTGGATGCACATTTGCAGTCTGTTGTAGGAGTTGTCTTTCTTCTGTGTATGCTGCATGATTACTTTTGATATCTCCTTAGAAAATTGATAATTTTTAGCTTGCCAGGACGAAAGTCCGGAGAGCTAATGCCATACCCCTGGCAGCCGCGTCTGCAGACAAAACTTTTAACCTGGCCTGTAACTTTTTAACTGCAAGGGATAGAGCTCTAATATTTCACATATAGATTACTTATGATGAGAACTTTTATTTGGTACCTTGACTTTTCACCTAGTGACATTGACCTACTTTTCAAAAACTTTAACCTTAGCTATAGCTTTTAAACCATGTGGGATAGGGCTTTGATATTTCGCATATAGATTTCTTATGACTAGAGCTTTCATTTGGTACCTTGACTTTTGACCTAATGAACCATGAGTGATAGGGCTTTGATACTTCATATATAGATTTCTTATGAGCAGAGCTTTCATTTAGTACCTTGACTTTTGACCTAGTGGCCTTGACCTTTGATTTTAACCAACTTTTCAAAAAAATTAACCTTGGCTATATCATGAGGGATAGGGTTTTGATATTTCGTATATAGATTTCTTATGACCAGAGCTTTCATTTGGTACCTTGACTTTTGACCAAGTGACCTTGAGCTTTGACCTGCTTTTCAAAATCTTAGCTATCGCTTTTAAACCATGAGGGATAGGGCTTTGGTATTTCACTTATAGATTATTTATGACCAAAGCTTTCATTTGATACCTTCAAAATTTTTAACCTGAGCTGAAGGAATCAAAATTTTACCAGTCCTTTGACCATAAAACCTGACAGCTGTGGGTCAAATTTCTATTTTAAAAATTTACGCCAATTTCTGCAAGCTTTGTTGTCTTCTGAGAATTCTTGTACATCATAATGGAATATATTTTTGGCTTCAACCAACTATTGTCAAACTATTTGTCAAAAAATCCGGGTTCTGGGTCAATTTTCTACAGATTTAGAAAAATGCACAATGAAGGTAATATGAATGATGAGAATTTTTGACTTACAAATATCAGGTGACTGAGACCTTCAATTGATGATCATAAGCTCTCCTAAATGTGGATTCGAATCTCACTAAAGACAATTTAACTGATTGTCAGAAAATTTTTCTCTGAATGTGAGAAAGTTGCCCGGAATTAGACCAATCCAAGTTTTTTATGTTTAGGTAGCGTTCATCCTTTCTATAAGAAAAACAAGACAAGACATTTTAGGAGTCAAATGCAATTTAATGCACATTTATGTAATTTAATGTTAACTAAGACCATATCTCTGTCCCATACTTATAAATAAGCTATGAAATAATAGTTTTCACACTGATGAAAAAATACATGTATGTTCATTTTTAACTCATCAACCCCTCTTGTCACATTTAGACTCACCGAAATCAATAAATAGGATGGACTACTTTCATTAAGTTCATATTTCATGTAAAAGATAAGATAAACTTTATTTAAAGTCAGTATATGGTACAAACATAGACATGTAAACACAAACATGTAAAATTATAAAATTTTGATTTTATATCATACTCCCAAATTCTGTCAGTAGACTTCACCGTAAATCATAAACCCCTGAATTCTGACAGTGAACTTAACCATTCTTTGAAATGGTTAAGTCCAAATGTGAATTCAGGGTTGATGAGTTAAGAGCTATGTTCCATATTTTCTCCTAGATGTTTGTTTTTTTGTATTAAGATATCAAAAACCAATCTTTCGCGGTTCAGATCACAATTAAGCCTAGTATGAGCATGATGACCGTATTGATGTATCTTTTCCTTAAAAAGTACGAGGGAGGGGGGAGGTAATTTTTCTATGTTGGTCACTTTTTTTCACTGGACGAATAACAGAAATGTTGAGGCGGGTTATTTTTCTACGGATACCCGGGTAAGATTTCTGTGATGGAAAGGTGAGCCTGGGTAGCATTTCTACGGCGGCAGGGTTTTCGTCGAATGCAATGCTGTGTGATACGCAAACGATAATTTAAGCATTTAAATTGGAATATTTTGACATGCGAAAAAACACAACCAACAACGACACAAGGCCCGGTCGAAAACAAATGTCGAAATCATTGGATTTAGAGACAAATGAGTTCGTGAGAACAAATTTAAGGTATGATTTGTAGATGCACGCTTTTCTAATTAAGACTATTAAAACCTTAGGAAGCTCAGAACAAATTAGTTTCTGTGTAATCGGTGGGTAAAATCAGAGAATTTTATATCCTGGGACATATACATAAGAAAGCACAAACGAAAATTTCTTTACTGATATCTAGGGCAAACATGCAGAAAGAAACTGAAATACCACTTTCTCTTTAGAAAATACACATAACTTTTAAATTGGAGCTCAACTGATGAAGTCTAATTGACAGAAACGGCATTGTCTTGAGCATTATAACTTTGGTAGTATGTTTATAATATATACAACAACGCGTAGTCAAAAGCCATAAAACCCCAAACATATAGACAAAGCCAGAGTGGCTCCAGGGGCCAGTTTTACGAAAAGTCGTAAGTCCTAAATCCTAACTGTTAGTCCTAACTGCCATGGCAACGCATCGCTTATTGGTCAATCCATGACAATTAGGACTAAGACTTAGGATTTAGGACTTACGACCTTTGGGGTCCGTTTTACGAAAAGTTGTAAGTCCTAAATCCTAAGTTTTAGTCCAAACAGCCATGGCAACGCATCGCTGTTTGGTCGTTCCCATGTCCAGTAGGACTAAGACTTAGGACTTACGACCTTTCGTAAAACGGACCCCAAAGGTCGTAAATCCCCAGGATTTTAAGTTAGAGAGAAGGGGGTTAAATGTTTTCGCGGAGCATAGCAAATTTCGGTAATTTATTTTTATGAAATTTTCCAACTTTATACATCTACACCGCTTTGGTGTCGAAAGGGGGGGGTCGTATGCCACTCCCCCTTTGAATCCGCCACAGGGTTCCATCCCTAGTTGCTGGCGATCGGCTTCTATAGACCATTCAAGAAAAGAGACAAAAAGAAAGCCTCAGACTATCGTCGGGTCGGGTTCTTTGACATCTTTATCATGCAAACTCCTGAAGCACTTCAAACATAGTCAGTTAATGGGTCATTCTGAACAACATTTCATTTTCAGCGACAACCAGCATCGATTTTGATAGACAACAATTGGCCATCCTCATAGACAGTAAGAACCCGAAAACTTGCTGAGGGGGTCCAAAGTAGACCTATCAACGAAATATGATTGGACCAAGAATCCAGGCTAAATCCTAGGCCGTCCTTGGGTGGACACAAGTGGTGTGAAAATTCCGACTGGATGTTTTTTCACGTTTTGGCGAACTTTCTTACTCGCCCGTTGTGTTAACATCTGCCAATTTACCTTGGTAGATCTATACACGTGTAAATCCCTAAGCCCGAAAATTTACAAAACAAGTACATAAAAAAGAATTAACAAAAGAACTTAAATGTGTGAAAATCATTAACGGGAAATTGATGCCTAATTAGAAGTTACTATTTGAACTTAACGTCAATAAAGATCTAACACAATTTGGTATCAAATGAATGCTATCAAGGAAATTAATGAGTCAAATTAAATTTTTTTATGTTGACAATTTCTTTGTTCCGAAATAATCCTAATATATTAAATTTGGATAAGACTTCAAAACTAATGAATAAACCAGTCTGTCAAACAAAGCCAGATAATTAAAGATTTATAAAAAAAGAACGAGTCCAAATTCCTAAATGCCAGGTTGGCTAAAACATAAAAATTTGCTTCTTCTTTTTATTACATAACGAAATAAACGAGTGTCCACATCACTCGTAACACATCTAACATGCCTGTGACTGCTGTATCCGGCTCAGTCCTATCATGGTTTAGTACAATGTAATCCGTATGGCGTATTTCGAAATGTATTCACGTGGAACGAAACGACTCACCAGGTAAATAAAACGTATCCAAACACGTTCACTGATATTTAATAAACTGCATGTCCTACCTCTATATGAATATACGGGTCGATTATTTGTAGTTCATGAGTTTGTTGTTGTGTTTCAGTCCTGGACACTACTGCACGTGCACTACAGACAAATGTCAGGATTAGTGTTGCGATTCTAAATTATGGCTGTCATTATTAACGACCCATGACAGTTCAACTTGTAAACAGGAATATTGTAAACATGAACGACTTCATTGGATACGAATCACATGTTGTGTTTTTAATCTTCAGAAATCTATGTAAGTATACAAAATATGTATATTTTTAACTTTAATTTGCCTTTGATGTTAATTTGTATGCGAATATAAAAATATCAACTGATATATGAAATGTATGTTGATATAGATGTCGCCTGTGCCTATAAATATTGCGACAGCCAAGTGTCTAAGTGTATTAGAATCGTTATTTATTTACAATCCTAGGACGGATCGATTGACGACCGAGGAAACAAAAGAACAATGCTTATATTTTGCCTTGTCGTTTTAAAAGTCGCCTTTATTTTTGATAAATGTTAAGAAAAAAGTACAAAATTATTATAAGGGATTTGCTATCGCCAATTCTTCATAACATGGATGTAGTGTCCATAAATTATTATACGAAAACTTTGTGACGTGGGTCTTTTTATTAAAATCATTGGTGTGAATTCTACTGAAGACAAGCGTT
Organism: Atrina japonica; assembly: GCA_030159075.1. Classification (NCBI taxonomy): domain Eukaryota; kingdom Metazoa; phylum Mollusca; class Bivalvia; order Pterioida; family Pinnidae; genus Atrina; species Atrina japonica. The sequence goes on along the minus strand of BROG01000019.1, from coordinate 1,991,225 downwards.
TAAACCCCTTTCACACATTCACAGATAAGACGCCGGATCAACACGAATAGTCAATCCGCATCACCGTGTACGGACCGTGTATGCATGGATGGACGTCACTAAATGCCGATGAAGCTCTTCAAATTTTGTCCTATGCTCAGCACTTACGGCCATTGAGAGTTCTACCAACTGTGACACGGAACCTCGTTTGTTACTGTCTCATCCGAAGGACAGGAAACCTACCTGCCGCCGGTTGGATTCGAACTCATCTTCAAGAGTCGAGTGCGCTACCGACTGAGCCAGGCCGGCTCGGTAATATCGGAGACTTATTTTATTTTACAAACGCTTGGCGTTAGATATTAAAATCCTGGTAGCTTCAGCATGGAAACTATGCCCCGTGATCGTTGGATGTAATGTGTAGCACTTCACCTAAAAAATTGTATGATTCCAACTGAGAATTAACTGAGGCCCGCGATAATTCATTCGATATTATCTTTAGCCCTGCGCTGTCATGATGTAAATTTTAATTTAACTGTAAACAAATTCAAATTTAACAACATGACAACGCCTAACTTGATTTTTTTTTCATAAAAAGGGAGATAATAGGAAACGGAGTGGGTTTCAAAACTTGGATGATACCGGATAAGACTTCACTGAAATTGAGATCCCGCTTTACTATATTAGATATAATATATGACAAAACATCCACAGATTCCGGTGTCTTCATATAGATGGGGAAAAGACAATGACATGTAACCCGCGCCAATGGCAGCAGACTAGAGTATTGAATAACTTTTCACGTCTGATATAATGTCCTTGACATGGCCGTACGTTTCATGACTATGGTCCAAGGGCATGTCATAATTATCAAGGTCAAAGACATTTTGAAAACTGCCCGTGAACATTAAATTTTGACCCCAGATTAAATATTAGAAAAAGCGGTATAAACTACACTACAAATACTTGCATGAGCAAACTAAGAAACACTTCATTGGATAGTGTAGAATCGGCGAAATTGCATTGTATCTCCAAGGTTATTGTTGTGGTTGTAAACTACCTTTCCAAATACCAGCATATGATGATTTCGAAAATGTGCAGTAATATAATGAAATTAACTGATAAGTGTCTTAAATTAATTCGTTATCGCATGTTTGACCCCTAATGTGTAAAATAGCGTGCGCCTTTACTTCTTAGGAAGTTAGTCGCTGTCATTTCATTCCAGTTATAACTTTTTATTTACAGATGCCAAAAATCAAAGACGGCAAACTGACTATGATTTAATTGGTGAATGACTACATCTTAACTAGGTACATCCTAGGACGCCAAGGAAAAAGAACAACCGAAATACTTGATACGGAAGGAACCAACACTAAGATGGAGCTGGGATATCAAATGAACTCGACCAACAAAGGCAATTTGATCTGTGGACTATTCATGATATTAGTTTTGATTGGACTTGGCACATCTTTATTGGTGCTGGGTATAGTTTTGGATATTCAGGACCTATTAATTTTAGGTGGGATATTCATTAGTTTTACATTGATAATGTTTTTCTGTATTTTCTTTACTGTCTTGAGACCCACGTACAGTATGAGGAGAGTGTCGCAAAGTAAAGATTTGGACAATGTCACGGTCACTTCAAACTCAGGGATTGAAAATGTTGGATTCTCGTCAAGTACGCCAGATATAACACATTTGCATTTTTTTGACCGACTACATATTGATGCGGATGATACTGCATCCGTAGACGGTTTACGAAATTCGGAAAGTGTCATTGTTGATGTAAAATCTCGCATCGGAAGTGCCGTTAGTAACAATCCGTACAATGAGAATCAAAGTAAAAAAAATGTGTCGTTTTTTTAATTTATGTTCCATATTTATAAATTACTTTAGTTATTTATTAACAATACTCTTACATGTTAATATGCAATAAATACATTATTTTTCTAATCGTCTGTCTGATTAAAACTACAAACGCATTCATTGTAGTAGACCTTTTTCGAGTTGTTCCTTTTCGTGACGTTTCGTCATAATAGAATGCAGTTTCAAAGGGAAAAGAAGGACAAACTCACTTCCGGTTAAATAGATTATCGTATATATGAACTGGAATATGGAAATAGTGCACTGATTGGTCCAAGATTTAAAAAAAAACAGCCAACAGGAAAGTGCGGTCACTTGTCTTCTTTACAACATTGGATTGTCTTAACTTTATTCCTCACATATGAACTGAAACAAGATATCACTGAAGTTCGTCAATGTAAATATTAAAAAAAAAAAAAACTGGAAAGGACTTTTCCCGATTTCAGTTGAAGTCACGTGATCTCAGTACAAACTATTTCGACAAAACTGAAAGAAATGGGACAACTCGAAAATTGTTTATTCATGTACTGCAAGATTATTTTGACAAAGTTCCCCGGACACCGTAAAATCCAGTATTGTTATTGATCTAAGAGGATGGATAATATAACTTTGTCTTGTATACTTCTTGTTTGAATATGTCAAAAAGTCAAACATATTTTATACGTTAAGACAGTCACTCCATGTTGATTGTATCAAACAAAGCCTTATTATATAGACATCTGTTCAATAATTTTGACACAAGCATATCTTCTGAAGTTATTACCTTTACCGTTACAGCACATCCTTACAAAATTTATGTCATTCCATATGAGCTAAATATTGAATCTCGGAGAAAGAAGTATAGGAAGAGCTGATAGAAAATGTTTTCTTTGGAATGCACAAGGACCTGAAGACAAATACCATTTTGTTTATTCGGATAGTAGAAAACGGTATTTGAAACCTTCAAGAAACCTTTAACTAAGATGGTTTTTGAAAATTTTAAACAGATATGTAATATTACAAAAACATTCCCGCTCGTTTTAGGAAGGTATTCTGATCAGGTATATTGTCATGGTGTAAATTTTGTATTTACAACCACTCAGTAAATTCAAAGTTTACAACATGACAATATCACCATCATGTAAAAAGCGAAAGATAAAAGTAAATGATTGTTTATTGTATGTGTTGCATGACAAATATTTATGAAAATATGATAGAAATAGGTAATTTATACAACTGAATACACATACTGAAATAGTATGTTATTGTAACATATTTCTTTCATTATAAGGAATGACAAATACTAATTAAGTTGTCTGATATGATATGACAGAATATAAAATCAATAATGCTGAGATTGAATTTGAAGTAGATAATGATACAAAAATTCCATTTTATATATTATATCGTTGATATCCGGAATCGCGTTTGATGTCGACGTTCCGCAAATTCTACGGTCAGTATAATGGTCTTGTTTGCAATAACTATTTTTCAATAAATGAAATGTTGAGTTACCTGTTCATGGCACCTGATCCCACCTGTGGATTTCCAGAGGTCTATCTTTGTACAATATTCCCCAGATTTGTATATGTACCCTGGACATTCTAAAGATTTATACTTTGGTATCTGTTTGCTTTTTATATATTTTGGTGCTGAAGCTGCAAATGATTATAAAACAATCTCAAGACAAGTGTCGGATCGTCAACATGTGTGTTTGTGCAGTAACACTTTTCCCAAAACTTTCAAAGCTTCAAAGACTACAACATAATTCTTGATACTATTATATCATTTAAGGTAAATTGGAATGATACACTTTCTAGTGTCCGATTAGGACCCCAACTTCAAAGTTGGAGCCAAAATAAGTTAAGACAATAAGAATATAATGAAATATAAGTGAAATAATTCTGAGTGATTAAAAATGTGCTGAGTGACATAAGGAACTCTTAAATGATCTTTTTTTCAATTCTTGAATCTGGAACAAAACAGTTGGGATGCAAACAACACGAAACAAACTTTGTTAGTGGTTCTTTCTTACACAAGTCAGTGTTTGTATGTGTGAGAAAATTGATGTTAAAATCAGATAAATGAAAATTTATTTGGTAAAATGAGATATTTAAAACGTGTATCACTAACAAATACCGATATATGAAGGTTGATTGATACGTTTTGAGCATTGTAATGAAGGAGTTAAGCAAGGTTGCTCATTTACAGTCCTACTGTTCTCCGAATTCAAGACTGTGTAACCACCGAACGGTGTCATTTGGTCATTTTTTGTCGAATAGGTAACACTAAATGACTTAAACAAAATTGCTGAGAGAGCAGTGATTCAACTTCTATTCAAGAAAGGTCTAGAACCTAACTTTATACATACTGACATGGTAGCATCACCAGGAGAATATGTCCCTTCATATGCTACCAAAAAAGTTGGGTGGCAGAATGTAAGTGTGGCGGACAGAGCCTTCAGGATGACCCTGTTCTGTGAGACCGGTCGATGTGGCAACTCCTGAAATGGGTTATTCATTTCACCACAAAGGTCAAACAACAGTCTAAATAATGGAAGCAACTTGGTTCATCGCCGACAAAGAAGTCAGTGTTCCATCAGCTTGCATGGGAAGGTTATGGTCTCCGTTTTCAGCGATGCAGATGGTATTCTTACTTTAGATTATATCAAAAAGGGACAAACAATCAATGGGGCATATTATGCATCACTTCTTAGGCAGTTAAGAGAAAGAATTAAGATGAAATAAAACACAACGGAAAGCTCAGTAATGGTGTACTGTTTCACCACTACAATGCTTCTGCTCACAAGTCTTTCATTGCTATGGCTTTCGTTAATGATTTCGACTTTCAGTTGATTCAACTCACACGATCTCGCTCTATCAAACTTCCATCAATTCCTAAAATTGAAAAAGGCCATTTTCCGTACCCATTTGCAGACAGAATATGACGCCACACAGGCAGTGAACGATTTTCTTGACAATCAAGAAAGGAACGTCTTTAAATGTTGCATCGAGCCCCTTGAACACGAGTTTAAATGTGTATAAACACCGATGCATATTATGTTGAAAAAATGCATCTCCAAAAAGACAAAATTTTAATACTTACATATTTATGAGGCTTATTACTTATCAACCCTCGTATACACTAAAAAGTAATCGATCTTTAGTTTTTTTTAAAAAAAGTCAGAGTGTGGAGTTTCAACACTCAATTTTAAACATGGCAGAATGAAACGAACGGTCTTGAATAGCATCCTAAATGTAAAAGTAGTACATGTGATATAACTTTGGTATTATGTTTATAATATTTATTTACCATATGTTTATTATCAAAGGTGTATGTTGCAGATGTTTTTCATCTGAAATTAGGCAAAACTAATGACTTTTTTAGATTCTAATACATTATTTAAAAGTTAAAAGGCCTCGACATTTGTAATGATTGTAATAAAAGTATTAGCAACAATAACTTTCCATTTTCGCCGAGTCAACCTGATATTACTGCATCGTTGTGGTCATCCAAAAGAGACTACGAAAGAGTTGATTTTTGTCCTGAAAATTTAGGTAAAACTTGACATTTATATCGTGTCATTAAAATTCTTATTTAACAAATACAAATCAACAAATTAAGTGATTTAGTTCAATTTCAATGGCTGAGATCGTTAAAAATGATATAGTGTTGTATTTTATATTCTGATCATGATCACGCTATAACTAGTTTAAAATACACGCGATTTAGAAATACCAGTTCTATTTAAATAATATGTTGTTTTGACTTGAACTCTTAATACGTTGACACTCGTCTGAATAGTTCTATCAGTTAGGTTATACGAGTATCTGACCATTCAAAAATGCTGGTTATGGGTGAACCATAACTCGTTTATATTTCTACAGGATGAATAGCAGACGTAGTAACATCATAGCAGCTATCGTCGTTCTCTCCATTTTGTTTACTATAGGTTGTTCGCTATTAACCGTTGGGATTGTGTTACACATTGAGGATTTGATTATTCTTGGAGGAGTTTTCTGTGGATTCTTTGTCATTTTGGCGGGCTTTCTAATGATAAGCATTGCTTTATTCTCACACAACAGGGTAGAGGTTGACCCATTGAGTGTACTCGACTAAATCTATATGGTATCACAAGGAACCAATTTTGAACTGATCTAGCAGTTGCAAAACGCAGTTCAACAGTGTGTACTGTTAAAAATTAATTCTTTTTGAAAGTAAATACGTGGAACTGTTTGTATCGTTCGCTCCATTGACAACGACGTGAATCTTTAAATATTATGATATACTCCGCTGTATATGTATGTTTGGAAAGGAAATTTGTATAATTACAAGGTTAAATAATATCGATCACTTAAATGTTAAAAGTACTGGAAGAAATACTAATTGTTCAAATTCCAAACGGTTTGAAAGTATAAAAAATGTAATACTGGAAGCATGAACATCATCGGAAATTAAATTTTCATAAGATTTAACTTGTTAACATGCTATAGATGATCCATTAACATGTAATCAGCACATACTGGTTTATTCGCACATAACTGTCTGGTGATCAATATTTATACACTCGTAAATCTATATATCGAGTCAGTCATCCGTGTCATAACGTACACATGGAAGTTGTCGTACCTAGAACACCGAGTGGCATTTCTATATAAGACTGCTGGAGGGATTGAATTAATGAATCTACCATATTGTGTGTTGACTTAAATGCGTATTTTCACTGTTTAAACATACATTGTAATCGAAAACATTTCTGCTTCTTGTATCTATGGGTAGTTGAAGAGGTGTTCACGGAAACATGTCGGATAAACCGAATGTAAAAACGATTAAAGTTCAGAGTGCTCCAAATGCAAAGCAGGAAATATGTCGCAAACGGGAGCAGAAAGAGAGAAGGAGTAACATATATAGTATTATATGTTTGTGTATCATGTGTGTTGTGACTGTTGGAGGAGGTATCGCTCTAGTAATTGTTGGAAATGAAAACGACATTGACGATTTGATTATTATAGGAAGTATATGTCTGCTAGCTGGTGTTTTATTTCTTACGTTGATCATTTTGGCAGTAACACGGCCATACCGAAAGAAATGTTCTCGCGTTAACCATAAAAACAAAGAGGAAGACAGTGACGGTTTAATTTTGGATCAGGGGTATATAAATTATGAAGATACTAGGATAGAGGATCCAGACAAGTTATTTAAGAAAACAAAGCCGTCAAATGTACAATTATATGGAAAGGATAAATTTATTATACATTTACCGGAACATGATGAGGTCAAACTGCCGCCTAAACCTTTGCCACCTCCACCTACAGTGACATATCCAGACAGTCTACAGAATTCAAAATGGCCAGTGTCGTCTGTGGCGATGACAGAAGTCACAGATACAAATTATTTGAATGAGCCACCGAAGTACTAAATTTTCCACAGAAGTTTCTCTCTTTAATCACTTTACGTATTCATATTAATGGGATCAACAACATATTGGACAAATTGACTACGTGACGTACAAATCTTAAAATGTTTACTTTTGGAGAATATTTACATTGGTACATTTTGTAGAATAGATATATCATCAACAGAAGAAATGTCTCAGTATCTAATAATCGTTCAGGCATAGTTGTATGTGATATTGGGATTCGTCCTAGAATAATCTCTATTTAACGTTCTGAGGCTATAGTCGCTGAATGCATCTTTTTATTTTTGCAATTGAACATATCATTTTTATATACAATGTATAAAATCATTTTGCATAATTCAGTGTGTGTGTGTGTGTGTGTGTGTGTGTGTGTGTGTAAGTGTGTATGTGTGTGTGTGTGTGTTGAAACAAACGTCATGCATATGACACGTACTCGTATGTTAAATAATGTTAGATATATTAGGCTATTTATAATGTCATGTCTGTGAATGCATTTCTGAAATTTGGAGACTATGATAACCAAATGTTAATTATACACTAGTGCCATTAAAATGTAACATTTTCATTTCAAAGATACATTAATTATTATATGTACTGTAAACCCAGAAATAATCGCGGGACATTATTTTCGCGATACCAATTACTAAATAGAATATTTTCGCGATTTTGAATGCCCATTTCGTCCTACTATTGTCATACGTCATTACGCGATAGTTTTATTTTCGCGAAATTACTCGTAAATGAAAATTTTTTGCGAATAAAACCGGATTTACAGCATTATTGACATGACCTGCGTATGTAAACATGTCGTTATTTCATTGACATGAATTCCATAGTATATTTGTAAATATGAAGGCTGCAATACGACAATTTATTCGGTGATTTGAGGGTTTGACTTGCAAGTAAGATTACCCGGATTCGATTCCTAGTCCAGACCCTGAGGTCACAAAATGTACTCATTCCTCATGTTCAGCTTTAATTTCATTATTTTTACTTTGTAGCTTGTTCTCCTTTTGGATGGAAACAGGAAACACCTTTTTATCCACATCAAATCATTTAGTCAATTTATAATTTCTCACAAAAGTAATGCCTTGAGAATGGTATTCCAAATTCTCATTTTTCTGAAATTATATTTTCTTCAAATGAGAAATTGTTTTTAATTTAGGTCGCGTGAGCCAATGACTCATGGTGACGTCTTTGGTTTGTCGTCGTGTATTGTTAACTTTTAGAAAGTTCAAATATAGTAGGAACCATTCCCATGTGAAGCTGCATTAATTTTGCCGGTAAAAAGGGGCAGGGTTAGGGTTATGTCTCATAGGACTCCAAATCGACTAAAACTTTGTACAATTTTTTTTTCTCGTGAACCAATGGTCTGATTTCATTCAGAAAATAGTCTTCATGATTGTTAAGTCAATCTCTACAAAGGCTGAAAATCAATACAAATTCTGATCATAAACAAATCACGAGTGCTTCAAATGACATCGTGTAAGTGCTGCACAAAGGACTTATTAACTCAAAAATGATTGACTTTTGTGTGCAAACTTAAGGGGGAATTAGCTGCGTTTGTTTTTTTTTATTATTAATTATTTCTTTTTTTACTTCTTAGATTGATATAAAATAACAAATAAGAGATACACACAGGCATAAAAGTTTTTTAATTCCTATATAGGCCTATCTTGGGAAGATTGCTTGAGAAACCAAGCTTGGCTCTTTTTCACTTGCAATTGATTAATTCAGCCTTGCTATTTGTATATGCATACCACACTTGCCCTGAGCTTATTTTCACAAAATATAAAGGAAAATAAGATATTTTATGCCTCTCTTATTTGTTATTTTTTATCAATCTAAGAAGTAAAAAAGGAAAGAATTTTAAAAAGTACAAGTAGTAAAATTAGAAAAAATGAAATAAGACAGCTAATGCCCCTTTAAGACATATGTGGAAGTTTTACGAATCATATAGGATTTTTGTGGAAAAATTTCATGATCAAGGGATCAAAGGTCAATATCACATGCACTTAATTAAATGGAAAATATCAGTCAGTTTTAAACATTTTTACTTTTCTCAAGAACCAATGGGCCAGTTTAAACAAACTTGTTTGTGATTATCTCAATATGAAGCTGCACCCCAGTTTGTTAGTGAAAATGACCTTAATCCCATAGGGTCCCCGAAGAGGGCCAAACTTGATATATCTTTAAAAATATTCTTCTCATGAAGCAATTGTCAGCACATTCCCAAAGTAATCGCAAATTTTGATTTTATTCAGGTGACCGTTTAGGCGCTTTGAGACCATTGTTTACGATAATAAGCCAAATGTACAAAAATATTGCAGCATTAATGTCATATATCATAAAATAATGAAATAATTATGTGTTTAAATGTGTCAATTGGTTAATTGTGACATCATTTTGTTATTAATCTATTCGCCAAAGAATATGCCTATATATTAGCATACATATTTGTACACATACGTGTATACATACATGTAATACAAATTTTAACTAAAATTCAAAGACAACAAACTGCAAAAGGAGATGGCATAGTACAACAAAAACAGTTTAGATGTGTACATTGTACATACAAGTTTCCTAAATGTATTGCAGCAATCGAGTATTTGCCTAAATTCTAGTGTTCAGTAACATTTGTAGATGGTAAATGTGTATACTTAGATGTGTTTATTGTAATCTAAGAGTGTCAGTGACATGTCATATGAGGTACGTATTTCAAAGTGCTAAACATTTTGATTGCAACATGTAAGCGGACGTAGTCTTCACAAGTTATTTAGCAGTACTTAATATACGTTTTAAGACATGCTATTTGTAATATTTATTTTTACACACAGCTCCTGTGATATTTTTATTATTCCTATGGAATATCGGGTATCTACTACTGAGATTCGTTAATTTTCACATAAAGATAAGAGTATTTACACAATCAGTTTATTGTCCTTTATTATCAATATCATAGTCTTGCATCTGACACACACACACACACACACACACACACACACACACACACACACACACACACACACACACTATATATATATATATATATATATATATATATATATATATATATATATATATATATATATATATATATATATATATAAATCTCAGATACCAAAGCATAAATCAATAGGATGTCCAGGACATAGATACAAATCCGGTAAAAATGGACAAACACGGACCTCTGGAAACCAAGAGGTGGGATCAGGTGCCATGGAGGAGTAAGCATCCCCTGTCGACCGGTCACACCCGCCGTGAGTCCACAGTCAAGTCCAATGAAACACGTGAGGAGTGTATCCTCGTCACAATTGGTACAGACGTCTCAACAACCGCCAACGAAAAGGCAACTCAACATTTCACTTAGTGAAACAGAGTAGTCGCAAACAAGACTATTATACCGACCATAAAATTTGCGGAACGTTGACATTAAACGCGGTTTTCGATATCCCTGTGTCAATAATTTGTCAGTGAGTAGTTTACCTCTGTATATGAAATCTTCATATGTTGTGCACGCCCTGGCATATCGGATCATTTGTGAAATATAAACTCCATATGCAGGTGAGTGAGGGATATTACTACTTAAATGTGGAAAATTTACGATGGGAAAGCCGAAATCGTCGCGTTTATCGTATAGCTTGGTTGCTAATTTCCCGTCTGTGTTGATATTAAGTAAAATGTCTAAGTATGAAGCGTGTGTACTTGATTCTGTTGTATCTTTAATTTCTAGTTCGCTGGGATATATCGCATTGACATATGTATGAAAATTGTCATTATTAATTGACAAAACGTCGTCGATATATCTAAATGTCAAATTAAAGGACACCGCTAACTTTTTCTTCTTTTGATTCAGCAGTTTCTGAATGAAGTCTGCTTCGTATGAATAAAGGAACAGGTCGGCCAATAAAGGAGCACAATTGGTTCCCATAGGAATGCCGACAGTTTGTTGAAAGACCACGTCTCCGAACATTACAAATATATTGTCTATTAGAAATTCCAGCATGTTTTTTATATCAACTTCAGTATACTTATGTGTAGAATCAGAGTGGTGTTTGACGAAATAAGTATCCTGATAGCCAATCACTAGATATTTAAATTTTCGGGTACCACCTTTAGTGAAAAAGCAGTTGTCTATGATGCTAAAAAGCCTTTCTTTTAATTTTTTATGTGGAATAGTAGTGTAAAGAGTTGAGAAATCATAAGTTTTGATACTGTGAATTCGAGAAAAATTATGTGCCTTCAAATTTTCTAAAAGCTGTTTAGAATTTTTAAGTATCCACATCTGATTTACACCGCTTTCTGGAATAAGCAACTGTACAGTATTTTTGAAGTTTCTCCTTAACAGCTGTCAATATCTTGGTAAGGAGTAAAGATAAAGGTTTGGTAGAACATTTGCTGGATCCTGCTATGTATCTTTGCTTATATGGGTTTTTATGAAGTTTAGGTATCCAGTATAAATGTGGTAGCTCGAAATCGGTCTCCGTTGTAGGTATATCAAATGAGTGTAATACGGACACGTGATTTTGAAGGATCTCGTCCTTTGAAAGTGAGCTACGTGTGTATGTAGGATTTCCAGAATTCGTATTAAACCCAAGTTCTTCTAATAAACAATTATAGTAATGTGCCTTACAAATAAAAAACTATATTATTTGAGGCTTTGTCTGCTGGTACCAGTACATATTGGTCATGTAACCTATCCAGTTCAGTTACTACTTCTGGATCATTAAATACAGAGGGATAACGTGTTTTCATAGTTCCTTTAAGTTTTCGAATACGAGATTTTATCAACCATCGTATGGCTTTCAGCCATTCAGACAAAGTGTCTGGTTCTACGTCTTCATGTTTGGCCCATCGTCTGGCATAATCTTCGACAGAATCCATAACTAAACTGAAAATTAAAGGAACGGGCTTCCCGGTATTTAGGGCCCCTTAAAATAAGATTTTTGAGGCTTTCATTTTCAACAATAGAAACGTCGCCGGTAATGACATGCCCGATAGTATTGTATTGGAAAGGAGATGAAGCACATGAACATGTGACAGTGTTGTGTAGAAGATGGTTGATGTCTAGGCACTGCAAAACCTGTTTGTAATTGAATAGCTTGGATGCGATGCTAGGTGTATAGCTATATGAAATGCAAGGCGTGCTCTTCAGTTTAAAATATGGTGGAATACAGGACTGAACTTTTTTGTAATTTAGAACATTGCCAATGTTTAAAGCGTCTATGCCTTTATTTGTAAATTTAAGTTTAAGGAAAAGACGTTTCTGTTTAGAACAGTCATCGTTTGTAACGCGTGCAGGCTTAAACAGCCTGTGATAAGCGATGTCCATTATAATGGAGTTCAGTATGTATTCTGGGGTTGAAGAATCCGTGTAGGGGTTCATTCTTGCTTCTTGAAAAAGTTTATTGAGATTTGTAAAAGGAACAGAATAGAGTTTGCTGCGGATGTGATGAAGACCCAATTTTTTTGTTAACGTAAGGTAAAAGAGATGAAAAAGTGACATCATGTATGTAGGGTCGGTTGTATGAACGATGTCCGTGACTTCGTTTACGTCTTACGTTTGAATTAAAAAGTTCCATCACATTAACACCATTACACAGTGGGCTTGATAGATTGCCTACACTTTGGGATATTATCGTTACATCCATAGGGATATGCAGTGCCAAGTTGTTTAATCCAAAATTCTTCACGTTGTCTACGGAAGGGGGTACTCAAGGTGGGATTGTTGGTCCAGTGGTATATTTTTTCAATTATACGCACTCTCATAGACAAGATGGAATGGTCAGGAGAGTTGAAATGTCGATAGAGTATCTGGTTACCCCCATTATTAATTTCGAATCGATGGCCAGATACTCTTTTATTTAAGGGCCCCTTAGTTTCGCCAACATAAATCAAACCACACAAGGTACACTCAATGCCGTAAACAACGTTGGATGATTTGCAGTCTAGATATATATATATATAACTGAAACTGAATTGTTGAATGTGCCGTAAAACACTTCTCAGAATCAAACCATTAAGTCGATATACATTAAATTATTCTATTGCCCTGGTGGTACGGAAACATAACAATTTGTTTACCCAAGGCAAGTCATATTTCCTGAGGGCGAAGGGGGTAAACAAATCCCCATGTCTCCCTACAACCAGGGCAATAAATTGTTTATCATACCGAAATACAGAATCAATAAAGGCTGCCGAATAAGCTGTAAGCTTAAGAATTTTTTCATGAGGGAGACAATGACGCAAGCAAAGGAGACATGAAGTGTAGTTTCCCTGACACGTGACGGCTCTCATCCAATCCCTGACTGTATTTTATTAATGAGCTATGATAATGAATCAATGTATTATAGAGGTTTTATTGCTTACTTTGGCTTGATTTAACGAGCGGCGTGACTACTTAAAGCTCTTGCCACTCGTTCCTGTGTGGCAGGGAGAGAGATGTTTAGTGCGTGTGTGTCCTAGCTTCAGTTATCCGTATTTCCAACGGCTATTTCAGTGCCACTACACTTGTACTATCTATTATATGACCGTTTATCCTCTATCTAGGCATAGAGCTGTGCGGACAAGAGGAATCTTACCTCTGAAAATCTAGCACGATCGGGGATCGAACCAGGGACCTTCTTGTCGAAGATACTCTGTCCGCAAGATTTGATAAAGAAGTTCATAGATGCTGTGGCCTTTGTTTGACTGACGTGATACAAAAACCTTGTAATGATGAATTCAATAAGCATCTAACATTCTCGTTCAAAATGATTTCCGATGAAAACTATAAAGCAAAAACATTTTGTACCTGTAAGTATTTTGATCATAAAAAGATAAATGAAAAGTTTATTATTTATCAATAAACATACGCTGTGTGAATTGATAGCCACTAGAGAGAAAATATGACTTTACACAATGATGGAAAAAAGATCATTGCAAAAATGCAGTTGGAGGTCCATTAACCTTTGACCACCGCATATAGATCTCTCTCTCTCTCTCTCTCTCTCTCTCTCTCTCTCTCTCTCTCTCTCTCTCTCTCTCTCTCTCTCTCTCTCTCTCTCTCTCTCTCTCTCTCTCTCTCTCTATATTTATTTATATATATATATATATATATATATATATTTAATATATATATATATATATATATATATAATTGAAGAATATATCAATGGCTTTAATTATTCTCATTTCTCCCGCATGAGAATCTCTGGAAATATTTATTTTATGGACACAGCATTTTCAAAATGTAAAATGTCACATGGAGTACCAGATGGACCTCATTTCGACTGCAGGTACGGTGTATACAAGTACTGACGATCTACTAGGAAATTGATTTTGCCAAGTAGTAAGGTTGATGTTTTCGCTATGTATTTCAACAAGATTTTGAAATTTGAAAAACATTACAGAAACTGGTTTTTTTTTAATGTTCAGTTTATCATTAAGTTACCTGTATACTTTGTTATAAATACGTGTATTATTAACAATACCCTAGTAATAGTGATTTGATGCGAAAACAATGTATTGAGCTATTGTTTCTTTGAAAAATTCACAACCTTTGTCATTCAGACTGTGTTAACATATCTGAATGACCGTTGTAATATTTTGTTGCTCTATTGTAATTCCATGTAACTGACAGTTTTCTGTATTTCATTTTCAATTACACTATCATTGTTATCATCATTTTATAATCATCATCAGCATCATTATTACTACTATTTCAACAGACTTGAAAACCAACTAATCAAAGACATAGCTAAACTGGAGTCAAACGTAGTTGCAACAAACTCATTTTCGTGATTGTATATCAATCTTAGTAGTAAAAAAGGAGAAAAAATGGAGAGAGAAAAATCCTGCTAATGTCCCTTTAGAATTAATCTGTCAACTGTATTGGTATTCGCATCCTAAATTTATATACAGTATAACCTCACTATTAAGACGACCTAACTGACCGAATCAAAATGGTCTTATTAGCAATGTGCTCGTCTGAATTTATTCAATATTTTAAGAGACTTGAAGAAACTGAATTGTTAAGGTCTAAAATGTGATGCGATTGGTCTCCTTAGCGAGGTGGTCTCCTAAGTGGCCCCTAAACAAGGTGGTCTTTAGGTGAAGCTCTACTGTATTTGTATATTACCAATACAGTTCAGGTGAGCGATGTGGTACATGGGTCTCTTGTTTAAAACAAGTGTCAGCAAATTCGGATTCCTTGACGTGATTAAACCCATACTTGTCGTGACTGACAGAACTGATACCATGCTGATTTGGGTACAGGTATACGATATTGATCTCTAAACCATCTTCAAACAAAACGATCGTTCCGTAAAGGATCAATGTTTCTTCTTTCTGGGATATATTGTTGAAATAATCATTGAAATAAAACATGACTAGGCACACCTCGATGTCTTTGACGTGAATAATACACACAGTAATGTCCACAAACTTTGGTGTGAGGATGTGGATACATCTGTTGATTATAAATCACTCGATCTACATGGCGTTTCATAAATTGATAGATATAAGGATAGATCCAAGGAGGAAGTCCATAAGAGTCAAAATATTCAGCAGTCTCATTACCTATAAAATGAATGACAAAACAATGCTCTCCTGCCTGGACGTGGGGATCTGTATTCACGATAAACGAATGTTTGTCATAAGGTAGACAGTCGGGTAAAACGTCTCAAGGATATACTCCACAAACGAGGGTCCTTCATAAGGGTATGATACTATTGAGTTGATGAGCATTCAAGCCTACAATACCTTGTATGGTTTCAGTAGTATATGGCCATTTCTCTCTGTTTGTTTATTTCTAATACGTTATCAAAATCTCCACAGACAATGCACTTCACACTCTCTGCTAAAACTTGAACAATTTGAAGTTTGATGCGTAAATTTCCCTTTTTTATCCTGTGCAACTTGCTCTTATCATTGTCTTGATCAAATCAAAACACCAAAAGGTATATCCTCTTCTAGAGTTGTCAATTGTCACGGAAGGGGCCCAGTCTTCTCCTAATCGACTTCCTCCAATGATACTTGTAAAATCCATATAACCTGGCGGGTGGAGTCTTGTGAACCCATTTTTGACCTGGACGAGTTTAAATTATAGGTAAATAAAGAATAATATTAAAATTACACTGACAGTGAAATCGTCCCTACTTGTTATCACACATAAGGCTATTGTCCGATGCACATAAGATGGCAGGGCGGTGTAACCTTTTGATTATCATACGGATGATTCTACACACTTTTCGGTTATGACAAGCTGCTGTACTGCTATACCACCGCCCCCATCCAGTGAAAAATAAAACGGCTTTCTGGTGCAGCTTGTCATAACCAAAAAGTGAATAGAATCATCCGTATGATAATCAAAAGGTTACTCCACCCCGCCATCTTATGTGGATAGAACAATATTATACTTTTTGGCATTTGACCTTGATACAAATTATCTGTCATCTTTGAACGTGTACCACGAGAAATAGTAACCGATTTCACTTCTACACGTCTCAGGGGAAATTTAGCAGTACTCTTATTCATTTGTTAGATCATCTGATTCAGTAAGGTAGCAATGGGTTTCACTTTACGTACCACAAGATACATCTGTAGTTTCTTCAAATTAGCCAATTCACCTCCTCCACACATCATGTAAAACGGTTCGCGACTTCTATTAAACCGTAGGCGTACATCAATACCATTAGGTGGATACCATTTCTGTTCAGACAGATCCAAATGGAGACGACCCGTTAAAGCTTTCACTAATACGTTGATGACGATGAGCAAATCTTGAGTTTTTCTCTGAGGCATCAGCGGCATGAGGATTTACCGTGTCAAATCGTCCGGTTGGATCCTTTTACCATAAACTCGTAACACTAATATGATATTTTAACATTTCAAGACAGCAACATTTCGAGATAAGCTCGATAGGGATAGGTATCGGTTCCAGGAGTGATCACTTTTCCATTTAGATTACAATCGATCTCGGAGAATAAACTATGCAACAAGTTGTTGACGGAGTGATTTGACTACCATCTGCTAGAGCAGTTCCGTCTGGTTTCACGATTTCAATTTTTTCAGCGATTTTTACATACATATAGGTCTGGTTCAAATCCAAATACTCGTCGCCCTGTCCTTTAATTTCAAACTCAATAGGAGCAAACTGTGTATTGACACTAGAGATGGGATAGTATTCAATCCATCTTTCTTTTTTTCTAAGGTTACATTAGTAGGAGGGACATTAAACAAGACCTTCACTACTACACTCACACGAATCTTTTTTGCATCATCATCTTGTTAGTCAAAGATATCTTATTCTCTTCCGACCTGTTTATATTTTCTTATAGAAGTAGACTGAAGGGGCGCCTAATTCATTTCTTTTTTATGCTACTGTTTTTATGACCCGGTGTTCCTGATCGTTTCTTGCCTGCTAAACGACTTCAGAAGGTGCACGAGCTAATGTATTCTTAGGACCATTCATCAAGTTGATCACTGCTTCTTTCCCTCATTGAACAAGAGTATTTTTCATATCACCTCCATTCCCGTTAAATTTGACGCCGTATTCAAAGCAAATTTGGCTACATAAGGGATGACTCTTTTCATGCTAGGTTTGAGAAACTCTGACCAAATTACTGTACCATATTGCATGTCAGAAGTTCTAGGACGGAATGCTCCTACGAGTGCATTGGATACTACCTGCAGGTCTTAACAGGTTGATAACCCCACCCCTCTGAGGTGAGATTTAGACCATCATCATCATCATCATCGGAGTTGTTCTCATTAACGATTGAGTCAGTTTGCGAAAGAGAAGTCCATATCCTTTCTGACGAGGTACCCCGTTATGAACGATGGTCGATCGAGTTGGATTTGGAAATTCATGTTTCAAAACTAGAAGGATATTCTTTCCAATGTACCTTCATTTACTTCTTCTATAACTCGAGGTTTACCTACACGCCTTTATCTGTGATAGAGAATCTCATCGACTTCATAGCCATCATCTGTTTTCACTGTGGCTTGTAATTAAAATTCATAAAACGTACCTTCCAAACCGTGAAACGTTCTTGATGATCATCTTGGATGCAATATACATAAGGGTAACGATCAGGTACTCGTTTCTCGATCGTGAACAATTCCTTGGTCTAATTAGGTAAGTATCCCTTATTTATCAAATGTACGTTTTACTTTACTGAAACATACGCGATCACCTGCATAAAACTTGGGCAATGGACGGCGTTTAGCAGGGGTGCCGTATAAGGTATTCCCAGACTTCTATCACACTGGAAAGATTGACTTCTATATGATTCCTACTGATACTACGATGATACGATTGATTATAAGCTTGGACAATCTGAGGTAGAACGTCAGCATAACGCCGTGAACGAGTGTGAGTAAAATATCTCCACATACGAGCTTTCAATTTCCATTGAAATTGTTCTGCAATATTAGTTTTTGTTTCTGTATTGCCGTTGGAGTCAATCTATGTCAATCCTTGACAATTTTCTGACTAAGGAATGTCTTTGCAGAATCTTTTATATCAGTAGAAGGAAGAGAAGACATAGCATCAAAGAACCCTGTGTCGTCGTCGTCATCATCATCATCATCATCATCATCATCATCTAGAGGTTTAGGGGTACTCAGAGCCTCTGGTTTTACATTTGGTTGATTCATCACTTTGATATGATTAGGGTTACGTATCGAACCACGAGGGACATTCTATTCCATTAATCCTTTCACAAAACTATCAAGTCCCTAGGGTTGATACATTTTCCAAGGTTGTGGCCGTAAGGCATCAGTTACGAAATTGACCATGTTTGTCCCAGGTCTCGTCTTCCCTTTGTATTGTGTTTGACCGTCTTTTTCCCATGTTAGTATATAAGCATGTGTCTTGAGATGTTTGAATAACAAAGGGACTTTTGCTTTTATTGAAGCTATGACACTGGATGTAATAGCTGCCATAAGATCTTGATTTTCAGGAGACATTTCAGACTCACGTCTTTTACTTCCTCTGTTTTTTAGACCAAGTTCTCTGTTCTTCTGGATGACGCGCCTGTTGTAGATACTTACAATAGCGTTGATGTTCTTGAACAAGCTTGACTACTAGTACCTTAGCTTCAGGAGTCAAATCATCACGATTTACAATCTCATCTAAACCATTGCTTAAACGTACCAAAGATGCTACTTCAAGTGTATGAGGCAAATGGTGTAAACTTCTTTCTCGCCATTGTTTGAGTTCCTCCATGGTCCTCTCGGGAACTAAGATCATTTTTCGTGTGGTCATGGTTATAGAATAGATTTTAAAATGGAAGAAGCTACAGTCCCTGGTAATGGCCCTAATAAGGGTAAGATAGATAAAACACCACCATGCTGATTCGTTAGAATACGACGTCGTTGAGGGCCTCCATACTAAACAATTTCCATAAAGCGTCTCTGTCTAATTATAACAGCTTTTGGCGTCAAACAGGATCTTTCTCCAGTTGCAATTTTCTTAAAGTAGTCACCAGTTTATTGGTGGCTTTAGGTAAAGGATTCATGATTCTACGTTAACAGGAATACGAGAATGACGAACTAGAGAAAGGTACTGTCTACTTATAAGGTGTGTATAACACTATTCCCCCAGAATACAAAGGATGAAACAGATCTGATTATAAGATTATTAGCGGTAGATGATGTGAGATCAATTAAGAGATAGTCATGAGGGCGATTTGTAGCGTCGTGATAAGCATGGTTTAACTCTGGTATGTCTAATTGACAGGACAAGTTGGTCACTTGAGATTTATCTCTTTGATTCTTAAACAGGACGCGATAATGAGCATTCAAACTTATGGTACGGTATTGCTTAGCACGATCAAACAAGTTTTGAGTGACGTAGATCATATTCGTGTTCCGATTATGTGGTTAACGTGTAAACCATTCTAACCAATCGAGAGCTTTACTACCCCTAATATCATCAGAGTCAAGTAGGTGACGACGAGTCTGACTAGAAACTGAGACTTCGTCATCCTCAGGTAAATGTTAAATAAACTGAACATGATGTTCGCGTTGTAAGATTTCATAAGCAGGTTACCATTCACGGTAGCACCATACAATTTTGTCGAGATGGTAATGAATCCATTGATCTTAAATGATATCACAAAATTTAGTACACATACTTTTTCACTTTCTGGTGTTTGGGATAGGTTGATACTGTGTAAGTTAGAACAGTGAACAACTTTATATTTCACAATTTTGTAACTATTGTACTTTGTCACTTTGAAACTTCATAACTTAGAACGTTGCACACTTTACAACTTTGGAACTTAGTTATAACTTTGAAACATAGAAAGTTGCAAACTTTGAAACAAGAGAACGTTACAAACTTCATCACTTTGCAAGCTTGGAACGTTACAAACTTAATCACTTTGCAAACTTTGAAACTCATACTATTGAGATGTTCTATGTAAATCTCTTGTCGTGTGATTTGTCAATCTGTCATTTCTGTTAAAATGAAGTATCCCCATTAGACTGGATTCCCTTTCTACTCATGAAACTAGATATCCATGATTCAAAATCCAAGATGGCGCCCTTATACTTCCAGTTCCACTGACCACCCTGCAGTGCAGACAGTGTAGAGAGTTTATACAGACTGATCAGCTCTATGGCGTGAAATTTGAATTGACCAATTAGGAGCCATGATTCTGATGACGTCATAAGAAACCGTTAAAGAGCGCTCCCTTTCGGGAAAATTCAAATGACACGCCATGGAGCTGACTATTACTACTTACGGTATTTTAAGAGTGGTTATTATTCGCCGCCAGGCGGCGAATATATTTCAAATTAAGTTAGGAAGTAGTATATGGAAGGAGCTGTTAGTTTCTTTGAACGCAGAAGTAATGACGTAGTAATTTTATTTGAGGCAAAAACGCTATTAAATTTCAGATATGAAAGTGATGTTGGTTTGTTTCATAAATAATCAGCATCTAAATTTTTTTAATGCAATTAAGGTATAATACCGCGATTCGTATTTTTTGTAGAGACATAGACATAAGAAATGAAATAACGATAAGTGGGAGACATTAGTCGAAATGATGGGAGCAATCATTACGTGATTGCTTTTGATTTTGAAAAGAGCATGATATCCTATTATATAAGTTTAGTGGACGACGGAAATTTGGAACAAAATGTTTTTTATCATTTAAAATGATTTCGTTTGTGCAAAACGGAATAAATATAACACCGAAAACGAAATGTGTCGTATGAAATATTGATGATTGGGAGAACAACAAAGTGAAAACGGGTCGGACGATTTACCGAAACAGACCTTAATTACTGAAGCACACCATTTTTACTTTTATTTCGACATAAAAACTGTAGTACATGTTAAAGTCTACATATAATAAAATGTTACTTTTAACACGAGTTTTTGTGTAATAATGGATAAAGTCAGAATTATCATGTTAAACAAGATCGAACCACTCTAGCCGGCTAGGCCAACAATGAACGAAACAGACTGGAATATGGACTTGTTTTAAAAAAAAAATAATTCTGAATTATTCCATAAATGTTTTTCTAAATTACGTTTTATATACATGTACATGTATACTTCCTTTGAAATACCTTTGGCGGCGAATTGATGCTTTGCATCAAGTTTTTCTTGTATTCTATATATAATTGACACGTCATCTTTAACCAAATTTATAGTGGCGGTCATGGTTTTTATGCAGTTACTATGTAGCCTTCTCTCTCACTCTCTTAGACCAACTATAATGCATGTTCGTTTAACCTAGTGCAAGAAAGAGTTAATACATATGTAATTTGAATACTGTGATTAATGGTGAAATAAAAACTGACAAGTTCGTTGTAGCAGCGATAAATAGGCCTATCGCTGATTGCAGATATATCAGCGATATATAAAACTAATATTAGCTTTATATATCGCTGGATATATATAATTTCTATTTCATATGATCTATCGTAAATACACTAGTTTGAAGGGAAATGAAGTAGAAACAATCTCTAATTATATTTGCTACCAGAAATATATAGAAATAAAAAGCATTTGTCAGAAGATTGAACTTGTGAATTTTATTTTAACGAAAGAATTAAGGCCCTAGTGGTAAGAATCTCTGTCTTCTTTATAATCATACCACTCCTCCTTACACGTGAAAATTTGTTCGGGTATGGTGTTCGCTTTCAATAATATTAGTTCGGTTTACCTCGGAATTTATTAAAGAATAAAAACATCCGAGAATCGTCGCCACGAGGTTGATGAAATTTATTTCGTAACAGTCATCGTATCAAAACTGAAAATGAAAATCGAAGTAGAGGATCAAACTATTTTGAAGAAGAAGGAGAAGAAATCTAAAAAGAATGATCAGGTATTGGTTTCCTATTCAATCAAATCCAATTTGAATATTGATATTTTTTTTTTTTTATTTTCATTGAAGTTCCTATCAGTATTTACGAGTTGTTTTACTGCAGACAGTAGGCCTACAGTTTTTCTGTAGTCAGACTGTCAACTGTAGAAGAAGAAAATTTGATAAATGATTAAATTAAGAAAGGCAGGCGTTGGTTAATTGTTATTTGAATAGTGATTTTGACATTTCATACTCGATTTACGACATCTATGCCATTTTGGAAAAATACGGGTGTTTTTGACTCTAGATTTCAACTTACAGACAATAAAAATTTCCAATTCCTATGATTGAAAGATTTTCAACAATACTTTTGTCTTCACTGATAATCGCTGTGTTAAATTGTTTTATGTTAAATGTTTGTGTGTTTTATTCTTATGTGTTTTGAGGGATAGGCCTACAATAAAAAAAAGTCAAAGAGGAAGTGCCACGAAGTTTTATTGGTGCAATGGACTTAGGACTAATATGAACTAAGGCATTGCTTTAAAGGTGCAGTTTTGTCATTGTAACATCCCAATGTAACATTAAATGCATCAGGTTAGGTACATATATTTTGGATCCAATGTATGTGCAGCTCTTTTTCACCCCTTACCATAAAGTGCTCGCTTCGCTTGTTTAAAACCATGCTAAAAATATTGCCAAATCTTAGGTAAGGCATTTTGTTGGAACATTAAAATGTCTGTAAGTCGTCATATCTAGGCTTGTTACTAATCCGATCATTATAGGATTAGGCTGTCAACATACTCATTGTACTCAGCAATGTGTATAATGCAACCAATCAGATTAGACATTTACGGCAGTCATTTAATTATTGGACTTAACTCAAGTTGCAACATTTCTATGATCAAAAGAGCTCGCTAGCGCTCATATTTAGACTAAAAAATACACTTTAAATAAATAATTTTACAGAATTTGTGTCATTTATTATACATAGTAAACATATTTATAATGACTATACATACAATTGCAATGTATTCAAGATTTTTGTAAGTCTTCTGTTAGTCTTCCGTTGGTCTTCAAATACGTGTTGGTCTTCAATTAGTCAGGCCGATATATAGTAAGGGTTTTGTAAATCATGTAACAGCCAGTCCATACTAATTTAAGCCTAGAGCTTTATTTTAAGCCTAGACATGCCTAGGGGTGCCAAGGGCTGTGTATCAGGTTTAAACTTAGCATAAATCATATGAATAGTTTAAACGATACGTTGTACCATAAAAATAAATTTTAATGCTCATTATGTTGCTACATGTATTTTTCTGTAATCGGTCATGAGAATTCCTTCAAATCCAAGACATCCACCATTTAAACTGAGTGCATCCTTTATATTATATTGTTCTTACCTAGAGGACTAGAGGACAATTTTACAATTATTCCTATAACTGACATATATATATATATATATATATATATATATATATATATATATATATATATATATATATATATATATATATATATATATATTTATATAAACTACAGAAAAGTGGATTTGTGATTCAGACAAGTTACTTTTTAATATTACTTGTGCGATGAGACAAAAGAAAAAAGCCTTAATGTAGACCCCTTAGATGTCTGATATTTGACTGTTTACTTTCTATCTTTTTCATTTGATGATTCAAAGAAAATTTCACAAAATGTGTACAAGTGCATGTGTGATACAAAGTTCAAGAAATTTAAATTGATTGAAATGATAACTCAGAATTAATAAAATTTGTTGATTATTTAAATAAGATCTACAAAAGTTTCCTAAAATCCACTCTGATAGTCTGTGATCTTATTTAATAGTCAGAAGAAAAAGAACTTAAGAGAAAAAGAAAAGAGGAAAAAGAAATGAAAAAGAAAATGAAAGCAGAGTCAGAAGACAGTACTGAGAAAAAGTCAAAAGATAAAAAGAAAAAGAAAGATGACAGTAGCACTTGTGTTGAAGTGACTTCAAGCTCTGATTCTGATCATGTACAGCAAAATGGTGTTGATGAAAAATCAGACACAGTTAACTCAGAGTCATCAAATGGAAAAGATTTAAGCAAAGAAGAGCTGGATGGAGCATTGTCTAAGTACAGAATATCCCCACAAACAGTTGCAAAGCTAAAGGGTTTGTATCATAGTTGTTATTTATATTAATATTTGAAGTCACATGAGTCAAAGGCTAATGATGATTTATTCAATTACAATTCACTCAAGTACAGTATGTGCAACATGTTTCTGTGATTTTTCAAGAATGTGTTGTGGCAAAAATGCCATGCCACACTGTTTACGTTACAGAAGAACAGAGTGACATTTGTAGATTTTGGTCATGACAGCTGTAGTGGCAAGAATCTTAGCAAAAATATTCTTCTCAGAACAAATGAACATGTTATATACATGTACATGTAAACTTGACAAGTGACTTTTGCCACTACATGACAGGGCAATGTTGTGGCAGAAATTTACCTGTTAACCTCTAAAAGTGAAAATGCTGGTCATGACCTGCATTGAGTAAAATAATACCTGGCCATAATGTGTTCACCATTATGGCCAGGAGAAAATAACGGGGGAAATAAATCACATATTGGGAGTTATTTGCAGATATATATATATATATATATATATATATATATATATATATATATATATATATATATATATATATATATAGTGTTGAATCTAGAGAAACATAGCATGGTGCCATGCCCTTTTTTCCAGCGCCATGTCCTTTTTCGTGTTGTCAATCGCCAATAGCCTCCCCCGCCCCCCCCAAAAAAATCAATCGGCGATATTGCCTAATGACTAAAATATTCTATTTGCGAAACCCTCTTCCCTATCATTTATTCCTTAATCTGTTAATTGCCCCAATTACCTGTGTCAAGTCTATGTTTATTTCACAGTTGATCAGGTAATCACTCGAGATATGGCAGTCAAACGACTGTACTGCAGAAGGCCTATGTTGGTTGGGAATATCGACAAACTCGTTGAATTTCCGCTGTTTTCAAATAGCCAGAAAATTTAATGTATATAAAATGTTTGTAAAAAATAAATGTACATGCAAATAAAATGATGTCTTATTACAAAATATCCCATTAAAGACGGTTCTGTGCTGCTACGTGACTGAATTCATCATTTGAAGGAGGCTCCAGATCGCCCGTGGGAAAATAGCTTGTGTCCACGGACACGTGGATTTTAAACCATTTCACTCAAACTGCTTGTAGTTGGATGTCGTATGAAGTTCTTAAAATATATAGGACTTCACCAATGACTTTTTAAAGCCATAATCACGGTGAAAATACTGTAAATGGGAATAAACAGTCGAGTCTTCTGCCAAATCCTATAGCAAATTATCGACTTTGTTTCACACATCTTACGAAATTCTTGGGACTTTGCCTTTCCTCTATGATGCAGTGAGGAGAAATTCAAGTAAATCTAACAGATTTTAATAATACTTTAATCATGACAATCGATAAGGAAATTATTTTTGTTACATGTCAAAGTGTAAACCATGTATCAAATATTTAAGTAAGTGAGACCTTTACTAGCTTGTTTTAATTGATCAATAGTCTAGTTTGACAACTAATTTTTTATATTCCTATATAATACCTGTAGCTAAAACTTAAATTCTATTAATGTCAAAATCAAAATGTCATACATGTATATATAGGAATAAATATATTAATATAAAAGGCATATGTAAGACATTTTTTAAAAAGATTTCTATTCTTAAACACACTACTTAAAAACATCATTTTGCCTAATTTTTTTGGTAAAAGAACCCAACAAAAAACAAAAAAACAAAAAAACACCATTGACAAAGCATAAAATTTTCTGAATTGGCAAAAAAAATGTAAGGCCGGGGTTAGCCCTGGTCGGTGGTGCCATTTTATCAAATAAATCAATTTATTTCTAAGAAAAACTATATATCTTCTGTTTTTGTTACTCATTTAAAGAAAAGTTTTGTTAATGGAGGATACACACGTTGTAGTGTAGGTGCCTTCAAAATCAATTTGCGTGTTAAAAGTGCCCTTTCACACTGAAATTGAGTGCCCTTTCACACTGATTTGTGTGCCCTTTTCAGATCCTAGATTCAACACTATATATATATATATATATAATGTGTATGTGTTTTTGTTCAAAAAATTCTGCTGGATTAAATGAAATAAGTCATTAATTAAGTTGACATGACTTTTTATTGTTTCAATCCATTTAAAACAAGATTATTAACTGCTGTCCATTTGTGCATTTTTTAATAAATCTGGGAGTGTTCATATGCCTATATTTTTCTTATTTGTTGCTCTATTATTGAGGCACACTTAAACTCCATTGAATTTATAACGCCAGTTTCTTTTCGACAGAATTTACAAAACATGGTGTCTGCCCATAAGAATTTGAAATTTTATCTGTAAGTTAAAATCGAGAGTCAAACACCCGATCGTCAGACAACACATATAAAGTTCTTTATAAGGTTTTTGTCCGACAATCGGGTTGTTTGACCCTCAATTTTAATTTACAGATAAAATTTCCAATTGCGGCTGTGCCTGTGGTCTGCCTGCCCTCCTTGTCGAACACTAGCCATAACTCAGTTTTAGTATTCCTTTAACACTAACTACGTTTAAATTTGCTAGTGTCCAATGAAGAGGTAGATGCTCTTGTTGAAATCGACACTGAAAAGAAAATGTCATCGTGTTTTGTTTGGAAAATTTCAAGTCAAAAACATGACAGCATACAACATGTTTTATACTAACAATCAACGTTTGTTAGATGCTCTAGTTTATCGAAACCGAATAGCCAAATTGGTTGTTGTAAAGCACTTCACAGATCATGATTTCGATAATGTAATTTCACAGTGAAAACGGACAAACTTTTGATTTCCGGCTCGGGGGGAAAAACTGGTCGCAATATGGCGACTGAATTAAAACGAACACTCGCCAAAACCTTAAAAATGGTTGCATTTGCGAGTGATTTGGTCACATTGTAGAAAGCTGCCCAAAGGCGGATCCAGGGCGGGGCTGAATATGTCCCAAAAGGTACATCTTCTTCTCCAGAACCACTGCATGAATTGGAAAACAGATTGTTTCTGAGTGATCTACAATTCTACATGGATGTATGATTCCAGTTTGTATTTTTCATAGAAATTGGAATATCAATTATTTATGCATTTTTGAGGTCTTTTCAGACTTTGTCATTTTCATTCATTTTTGCATGATTTCCTCAATTATCTCCCCTTCAGAAAGATGCATTCATTTAATGTCTTTTACTTGTAATTAGGTGAAGAAATGTATTTGTGCAAGAATTTTGCAGAAATTTAATTTCTAGAATTTTTTATGAATTTTTTAAGACTGCAAAAAAAGAGGGGGTGCATTTTTAGCTCACATGACTATGTCAGGGTGAGCTTTTGCAATCACTTTGCGTCCGTCGTCCGTCCGTCCGTCGTTAACTCATTTTCAAAAATCTTCTCCTCTGAAACCACTGGGCCAAATTGAACCAAACTTGAACTGAGTCGTCACTAGGGTATCTAGTTTCAAATTTGTTATTTTCTATGTCGCAGGTCAAACAACATGGCCGCTGTTGCTAAAAATAGAACATAGGGAGTAAATTGCAGTCCGTCGTTAACTCACTTTCAAAAATCTTCTCCTCTGAAACCACTGGGCCAAATTGAACCAAACTTGAACTGAGTCGTCACTAGGGTATTTAGTTTCAAATTTGTTATTTTCTATGTCGCAGGTCAAACAACATGGCGGCTGTTGCTAAAAATAGAACATAGGGGGTAAATTGCAGTTTTTGGCCAATAACTCAAAAACCATTACAGATATCAAAAATCTGACAGGGTAAAAGTGATCAGCTTGATGAGATCTACCTGCCATGCGATTTTGAAGAAAATCGGAAAACTCATCTCGGAGTTATAGCCCTTTTTTTGTAAAATTTTCAAAATTTTGGCATTTTTAATTTTTTATTTCAAAAAATGTAACAGATAGAGGTCAAGTGTAAATTGCAAAAATGTTCAGCATATCAAGATCTACCCACCCTGAAAAATTTGAAGACAATCCAAAAACCTGTGTAGGAGTTATTGCCCTTTTTTCACAGAATTTTTTCAATTTTTATGTTTTTCATCTTCTAACTCCAAAACTATGAAAGATAGAGGTCGAATGTAAATTGATAAAATGTTTGCCATGATGTGGCGACTTCAAAACCGGTGTTGAAAATTGTTTGTTGACCGCCATTTTCAAAATGGCCGACAAAAAAGGCGGGAAAATTCAACATTGTTTGATTTCAATGAAATTTGGTTTCCAAATAGATATTGATGTTGCGACTTCAAAACCGTTGTTGAAAATTGTTCCTTGACCGCCATTTTTAGCTCACCTGGCTTTTGGAATCACTTTGCATCAACAAACATGGCCGCTATGGCGAGGCTTAGTTTAACATTGGATCCTATAGGAAAATCATCTTCTCCTCTGAAACCACTGACACAAATTTAACCAAACTTTACAGGAATGATGTATGCAAGGTCCTTTACAAAGACTGCTCATTTTGTTCTGATCCGTCAAAAATCATGGCCACTAGAACGGGGCTTAGTTTAACATTATATAGCCAAAAGAAGACTGCTGTGCTGCACACACTGCAAAGTTTTTCAGCAGAACCTTATTCATTCATTCATGAATCCGGTTCCTGACTTGGAAGAAGAACATTGGATCCTGTGGGAAAATTACATTTTCATCTTCTCCTCTGAAAACGCTGAAGCAAATATAACCAAACTTTAGAAGAATGATGTATTGAAGGTCCTTTACAAAGATTGCTCATTTCGTTTCCGATCTGTCAAAACCATGGCCGCCAAGGCTGGGCTTAGTTTATCATTGGACCCTATGGGAAAATCATATTTTCATTTTCTCCTCTGAAACCACTGAAGCAAATTCAACCAAACTTTACAGGATTTATGTATGGAAGGTCCTTTACAAAAAATTGCTCGGTTCGTCTGATCTTCTCAAGCAAATAACCAGGTGAGCGATACAGGCTCTTGAGAGCCTCTTGTTCACACTATCAGCTTTTGTTTCAAAACTACTAAAGGAATTTTGACAAAACTTTACAGGAAGCAATTGCTCAAGGTCCTTTACCACTTTTTTAGTTTTCCGCCAGATTAGCCTAGGGATGGATCCAGGGAGGGGCAGAATACATCCCAAAAGGTACCCCTCTTTAAAAATCTTTTTCTCCAGAACCGCTGCATAAATTGAAATATGGATTGTTTCTGAGTGATCTACATGGATATATGATTCAAAATTGTATTTTTCATAAAAATCGGAATATTTATTATTGACGCGTTTTTGAGGTTTGGGTCAGCTTAACTGCATTATCACTACAGAGCTTTAACACACATTATGACCAAAATCCATTCAGAACAAGTGAACTCAATATTTTATCTCTCAGCAGGTTTCAGATCCAATTTGTTTAATTTTACGCTTCAGTTTTGATTTGCATTGGGTATATTACGCATGTATTTTAATTTGCTTGCATAACCATTTATTTTTTATGCGTAAAATACGCAGCTTATCTGGAGCATTGCAGTTTAGTTTGGAGGGATGAAAAATTCAATGTCAGTTTTTACTTTTACATTGTTACATTGAAACAAATGTCTTTCATTTATGAATGTAAAAGAAATTGAGATCAGAAGTCTGTATGAAAGTATACAAAATAAAAAAATTCTCATGATGTATTTCTTTATCGCTGTTTTATTATTTCAGAACGTGACATCACGTATTTGTTTCCAATCCAGTACAAGACATTTGATCAGGTTTACGATGGGAATGATGTCATTGGTCAAGCCAGTGAGTATAACAATGATTTTCATAATTATATCACCAAGGTCTGGAGATCCGGTGGAAGTTATTCTGATCAGAGTTAATTTGTTTGTTTACCAACAGGACCTTCTGGCCATTCTGGATCAATCTAATTTCCTAATATGTTGCCATAGGTTTGCCTGAATATAATTGATAAACTTTTTAAATTGAAGGATACTTTCAGAAATTGAGTAAGCCGGCCTGACTTTAGTCGGTAGTGCGCTCAACTCTTGATTGTAAGGTTGTGACTTCGAGTCCAGTCAGCAGCAGTTCTGATTCCTGTCCTTCGGATGAGGCAGTAAAAACCGAGGTCCCGTGTCGGCATGTTAAAGAACCCTCACTGCTTAATGGCCATAAGTGCCAAGCATAGGCCAAACTTTGAAGCCCTTCATCGGTATTGGGTGACGTCTCCATATGAGTGAAAGATTCTTGAGTGGAGGTTAATTAAGCAACAATACAACCAATCAAAAATTGAGCAAAATTATGAGTGTACCCACACAGGTACATGTAGTATACAGTGACAGTGTATTTATTACAATTTTGTTTATTTTTTCTTTACAGGAACTGGTACAGGCAAAACAGTAAGTAAACAAAGCTTATGAACATTCTGGATGTATCTTAATTATTTAATAAATTATTTTTCACAAAATAAAGAAATAATTTTTAACAGGTTCTTAAAACTTCTTGATCTTTTCCATATCTTTAATCAGTAAGATGAAATAACATCAAATCTTTAAATTAAGAAGTGTGTGTTTATATAAATCAGCAAAAGGAAATTTGAAGTGGGACACACATCTCACTATAAAATCATTCTATTTTCTCTTCTTGGTTAAAAGTTACATTTGGGGGACGTAAATGTAAATTTCTGGAGGTTATTGTAATTTTCATTAGAAAACCACTACTAACCGATGAAAATGAAAAAAAAATTCAAAATATTTTATGAATAAATGTACTTTATTGGGGGGATTCCGTAAGAATTCTTAAATTTACCCTGGTGAACAAGTAATATAAAGAGTGTGTTTGATTCACTGCGAGAGTTCTGTTCCAGCATAGTCTCAGAACATGTTACAATCGAATGTACAAGGGAAGTATTTATTTCAAAGATGTTGATAAAATTTACATAATTCACATAAGTTTATGGCTAAATTGCTTGCCCAGCACAGTGTTCCAGAGCAAGTGTTCCACTTGTCTGGATTGTCTTGGACAGTGAGACAAACACACTCAGTAGAGTGCCACCACGTGACTGGCAACACATTAATGTTTATAAATAGATCAGATTGTTAGGTTTTTCCAACAATTAATTAACTAATAAGTTGGAATTAGACTTAAAAAATACGATGAAAGTTCATATGAATACGCATTAAGAGAATACAGAAAAGTTTATTTATGAACATACTCCCCAGAATGTGGCTTTGAACTTTTATTTTATTAAGAAAAACAGTTAAAATTCATGAGAGGAAAATATACAAATATACAGGGGAAGCTTATATGAATCCAGTATTTTCTCTTTGTAGTATTGAGTGCAAATTATTTTTGATTAAAAAAGTGAAAGCATTTTCATTATAAGCATTTTGAATAATGTGAGACCGTTTATCAGAAAGGTTTATCTAAAAGTTTTCTTTTTCATGGTCGGATGCTAATAATTGATCATTTTGTGTTTCTATACAGTTGTCCTTTGCTTTACCATTGGTTGAAGTTTTACAGAGGAATGACAACTCAAGAAAGAGAGGAAGACATACAAGGGTAAGAACTTTGACATGATACAGATACAAGATATAGTCAAACCTATACTATTTTCCGCCAATATACAGGTAAACCCAACTTTGTAATTTCCTGTAGCGAAATGAAAGTAAAATATCCTACTTATCAGCATACATTTAACCCATTGTTTTATGGAAATATGTGCTTGATGTGGACCAATTACTATATTAACATATATTGAAAATTCTCCAAAAAAAGTTTAAAATGTCTATCCCTAGTTTGATTCAGTATTTTTTTAAAAAGGTCAACCCTTCTCCATTTAGTGACTTTAGTCAGACTAAAATTTTGTTTTTAGCTGGCTGGGCCCGGTGTCATCATTGGTGGGATTCATAGACAAAACTTTAAACTGGCCTCTATCTTTTTTAAGTGCAAAGCAGATTACTTTGATATTTCACATATAGATTCCTTATGACCAGAGTTTTCTTCTGGTACCATGACTTTTGACCTAGTGACCTTGACCTACTTTTCAAAAAATTTAACCTTGGCTATATCTTTAAATCCATTGGGGATAGAGTTTGATATTTCACATATTGATTCCTTATGGCTAGAGCTTTCATTTTTGACCTGGTGATCGTACCATGACCTTAAAACCTGACTGCTGTAGGTCAGACACCTATTTTGAAAATTTACACCCATTTCCAGTGAGCTTTGTTGTCTTCTTACAACTCTTGTTAAAATGTGTCAGGTTATCACCAATGTATATGTAGTCTTGTTCAAAAATAATTAATGCAAATGGTTATGAGGCATCACTTTGTTGAACAAAATTCTTCTTCTGATCATTAGGTTCTGGTGATGGTTCCAACACGTGAGCTTGCTAAACAGGTTGCAGATGACTTTGAGTCCATCAGTGAAGGACTATCTGTTTTCTCTTTCTACGGTGGCACTCCATATGGACCACAAGGTAAGCCAATTCTTTAATTGTCTACATTTATTTCATGTGCTGTATGGATGAATATGTGCTTCGTTACAAAACACTGTCAAGTCCCATATTAAGTGTACCACATGTGGTGCCGGCATTGTTGTATACAGTGTAAAGTCAAACATGTTAGACCATCATATTAAATGCACTGCTTGCGATACTTACAAGTGTTGTTTACAGGATCTATATCACTATTAAAGTCCATTTAATTACAAATAAGAGGTATCCATTCATTATATACATAGTTTTTTCAATCATATAGATCTAATATACAACATGTACTTGGATACTCTCAGTGACTTACATGCAGAGTCTTGTCGTTGAAGTACTTGTGTGTGTTTACCTGGTCTTTAATGACACTACTAACAAATTTTAACCTGAAAAGTTTCACAGCTATACGACATAACTAAACACGCTCAGCAATCCTATTAATTTGTAATTTGGTGTGTTTTTATATATTTTATGTTAGTAAAAGTATACCAAAGCCATATTTTTGGTATTAATTTGTTGAGCCTTTTCAGCTCACCTGAACAAAGAACAGAAGAGCTATTGCTGTCACTGCTTCGGTGTTAGTGTCATCCTTTTTCTGTGTTAAGCCATTGTAATTTTGGCCCAAATTTCTAGCTTCCTGGACTTGGTCATTTACTATATGAATAGTACTGCATTAAGCTTTTTGTTTCAGTCCATTGAGGGCAAAGTTCTGCAGCTAAAGCCATGGACCTTAACATGCACATTGTCTAGGGTCATTACTCAACAATGGAGGCGGATGCTGTGGCCTGATTTTGGCCCAAATTTCCAGCTTCCTGGACTTAGTCATTTTTACACTGTATCATGCTTACACAGTAAACTTTTACCATACTAAAAAATGACATGATATAAATATATATATATATATACAGTGAACCCGCTTTACAACGACATTCACTATAACGGAATATTCGGTATCCAACAAGAATTGCTTGGGAACAAACGTACATGTACATAAAAAGTACTCATTACAACGGAATATTCAGTATCCGACTCCATCATTAGATTCCGGGAACAAATATACAAAACTCAATGTAAAAAAACTCTTTACAACAGCATAACCTCACAGTTTAACCCACCTGCTGATCCGGCTATTGTTTTTAATTTTGATTTTCTTCACAGTTGAGATCACAGGTAAAAATAATTGTGGCAGTAAAACAATTACACAGTCAATTATTCTCTAATCTGCACTGATAGGTGATGACATAGGTGTCGACGATTACCGATTGAATCATCCTTACCTGTACAGCAGGCAGTAGGCCTACTGGTCATAAACAATCAGTAGGTTTCGTTAGAATTGAAGTGACGGGAAGAGAAATACAAGCTGTGTACAAATTAAAAAAAAAAAATAAATAAATAAAAAAAACATATTGTTGACAAGTTCTGTTACACTACATGTCCATGCCGATGTGGTTACAATGGCGGATCTTTAAATTACTTCAGTACTTGCGATAACCGTAGACATTTTAGTAAAATTTTATTTTTGAAACGCATTTTTATGAGAATTGTATCAGCAATCGGTGAGCTTTTTATTTAAGCAATTATGAATCTAACTCAGAATCAGGAGATATACTATTACATTTGGGCATTTTGTATATGATCCGTGCATTTCACGACATCACCGATTTACGATAGGCGAAAAAATAATTGTGTATTGATGTTTACAGTATTAACTTGCATAAATATGACAATTAAAAGGTTGAAAATAGTATGAAATAAAATAAGATTTGTTGTTGTAAGTTTATTTACATGTACATATATGCATAAATGATACTCAAGGGAGCTAACGATGAAATGCCCACCATATCAAATTCATTACAGTGACAAATTCGATATAACGTCAATCCTACGTGGGAACAAACACGGCCGCTGTAAAGAGGGTTCACTGTATATCAGAGTTTTTGAAATTCACCGGTCTTACCAGAAAAACTGGTAAATTTTACAAAAGTCCAGTGAAATTTATCTGATAACTGGTCCAAATGACCACTAATTTTCCATTTCATTTCAATTGTGTATATATACAGACCAGTAAAAAAAATTTCTTTGACCAGTGAATTCTTTTATTCACTGGTCTGGTTGACCAGTCAATTTTTATGATTTCAAAATGTCTGATATATACATGTATATATATATATATATATATATTGCTATTTTAGTTTTTTATTTTCTTGTATTTCTTACCAGTAGGGGATTATCACAGTCAAAGGGTTACAGTGTTGTGTTCTAAGCTCATATTGTTAGAAAATTTGCCTTTTAGACTTTTTGACTTTAAGAGCAATTATGTATTTTTATCTTTTGTGGGTTTATTTTAACCAATTTTTTACTATTTATCTGGCCATCTCTTTATAATGGCAAAATTATTTGTTGTGGTATGGTAATGAAGAAAAATGTTTTTTAATGACATGTTTGTGTGTTTTATTTCAGTTAGTGCAATTCGTTCAGGGATTGATGTTTTAGTTGGAACACCTGGACGTATATTTGATCACATAGAGAGAGGAAATTTAAATTTCTCCACCTTGCAACATGTTGTTTTGGATGAAGTGGACCAGATGTTGGACATGGGTTTTGCCGACATAGTTGAGTCTATTTTAGCAGCAGCTTACAAGGAAGGTAAAACATTTTTGTTTATCAAAATAAATTATTAATTAGTGGGGATTGATGAATGTGAGGAAAATCTGTCAGTTGGTTTTTTTTTATTATGTTGAGCAAAGCGACAGTCATATAGGAATCATGCAGATTCTGATGCTTCACTTTTTTCAACAGTTTCGAAACAATATAGTACACTTAAACTAAGGCTATTATCAAGGATATCTTGTGTATGTTCTTTCTGTTCATGCTTTTGTTATAACTTTTATCTTGATATTATTCATAATAGAAAGAAAATTAAACTAGAATGAAAATTTTGATAAAGGAATCATATGTAAGGCTTACCATGCATATACACTCACTAGGATGTACTTCTAACACTTGTATCAATACATATTCATGGTATTGATTTTTGCTGAAGGAAATACTTGACAAGAAGTAGCACAATAACAGTCAATGGATGTTAACTGAGTAATGTAATGTTGGCATAGGATTTCCACTTCTTTTTTTTCTCCAGATACTTGAGAGAAAAGCTACGCTGATTTTATTCACTGCACTTAAATTTTTCAAGACAATTTAATTTTGTTGTTGATAAACTTTGTAGTCATCGGTGATATAAGTGCCAAGTAATCATTGTGGATTTCATATCCATGTACACTTCAAATAATAACGTTATACTCACTCTCTCCTTCACGAGTTTACCGTAACAACAGCATTTATCATTTTATTACATATTTCGGAAGTGCAATTGGAATCTGAAACTTTGTTTTATGATAGTTTGAAATGTAATTGATAACAATTTAAGTGGCCCAATGTTGTTGACACAACATTATCAGCACATGATGATGTTTTCTGACTCATTAATTGATTATCAAAAAGTGATCACCATTCACGAATGACAACTGGGGTATCAGAAGAGATGCACGTTGTATGAATTATAGGTATGCTTAATTTGGAGTGACATATAAGGCTTGAAGTGTATAGCCGCTTTGAATAGCTATTGAATCGCTGAATGGATAAACTGTTAAAGTTGATTGAGTGTTTTCCTGATCTATGTGTTATCACTCCTGTACTCTTTAAAACTACAAGTTTATCAGTTACAGATGTGAATCCACCTAAATTTACTAGATTGTTAGATTTTCTAGGCATACCCACAATGAACGGGCTTTGTGATGTGTTCAAGTGCTCAATGTCATTGTGGCCATTCAGGCCTTTGATTTTTTCTTTGGTTTCCATCAAATAAATTAAGATTCTATTACCAGCTTTTTAACTTAACTTGGTATAAGTTTCACCAGCAAATCATTATGATCTAGAACAAGTTGGATCATGGCTGAGGTTAGGCAACTTTGCCACAGTTATGTTACTTTACAATCTTCATCATTGACTCTAGTGCAGGGGCATAGTTTTTCTTAAAACAAATCTTACTTTTTAAACTGCAATTTTTGTCAATGTCATTTCTTTGGTAGCTTTGTAAATGAATTGAATCATCATTCTTTTCATGTCACCATAACAACATCAATTTTCTCAAAAAATTCACTTTGACAAGCATTCTATCATTAATTCTGGTAGAAAAGATTTAAATGTCTCTAGTGAAAATCATTACTGTATTATAGAGAGAGAAAACAAACCACAGACGCTGCTTTTCTCTGCCACTCTGCCACCATGGGTTTATACCACA
This sequence comes from Atrina japonica, assembly GCA_030159075.1. Classification (NCBI taxonomy): domain Eukaryota; kingdom Metazoa; phylum Mollusca; class Bivalvia; order Pterioida; family Pinnidae; genus Atrina; species Atrina japonica. The sequence continues at coordinate 1,953,856 of BROG01000019.1, read as the reverse complement.
GCTAAGAAATACATGAATGAGGAAAAGATTAAAAAAATAACATTAGTCGGGGGCCAAGAAAACCGTACAGCCACAACTGTACAGGTAAGTGCTAACTGTCGAGCTTATAAAATCTGTAAAAAAGCAGTGCTGACCACAGATCAAACATAGATAAACTGTAAGATAAACACTGAATATAATCAATTTCACAGCATTTATCTTATTCATCTCAGGAGACAGTTGGACTCAACTATGTCAATGAAGTGAAGAAAAGTTCATTGTTTTTTCAGGGATAGTTAAGTTAATAAATAGATACTTACAGAACATTACAGATTATTTCTGGAATATGTTATGCTGAGTTATCTCCCCTTAACCATAAATTTTCATTATGTAATATCAAGTGTTATTCAAATATTTGAATGTATTATATGATGCTACTACTAGATTCATAGTTGTTTAGTTTCAGATAATTTTATTGAATGATTCATTTCTTTTTAACATAAATTTTCATTGCTATTACTAACAATCTGGACCTGGTTGCACAACACATAATTAGATTTAACCTACAGTTAGCTAGCCCATTGGTTTAACATAGGGTAACTTCTCGTTAAATTTAACAACCAGGATACAGTTGCACAATCCCTTGTTAGATTGAACTTGAAGTTAACCAATGTTCTAGCCATAAGTTAAATTTAGCAGTGTATTGTGCAACTGGGTCCTGTTGTGCCACTGGGTCCTGAGGTTTCTGATTGATCTAAATTTCATCATTATCTGAGTTGTCCAATTTCAGTATTGTGTGATTTTGATGACATTTGCAATTCATGGGTATCAACGGACTGTGATTTCAGTTGTAAGGGATTTATTACTATAGGAACTAATTCAAAGCCTCTGATAAGTTGAATCAGAGGCTGCTGATTGGTCAAAATTTCAACATGTGATTTTGATGAAATTTGGTATTATGGAGTATTAAGGAATTGTACATGCATATCAGGGCTCTAAGTGGCGAGTAATTTGGTCGCATATGTGACCAAAAATCGTAAATAGTGACGAAAAACCAAACTAAGTCTCCATTTTGGTGACCATAAATGGGGTGCCTAAGTGCAATGTTATCGTACTTGGAATCCGTATTTTGTATTCTTGTCAGTCCCGAACTGTTTTTGACCATTCTTAGTTATACAATGCTTCTTTTCAGCTGATTGATGCATGTTAAGACAGCATGATTTAGGCCCATGTAAGCGCTTATTTAACCTAAAAGTAGGGCATACTAAAACCAAGTAAAACAATGACATACCCATTAGGCATGGTATGGAGATTTACTTGTTTGTTTCATCAACACGTTTCTAAAACAATTATTGTACTTGTAAACATTCAAATATTTGTATCAGTATAAGTTAGCTTTATAGTATTAACAATTTATTTGACGATTTGTGCCATTTTAGTCGCAATTCCATTCCGGTATTTACAGCTTTTTTCCCCCGGATTTTTGCGCGACCATATAAAATGACACCAAAGAGAAAGTGAAACTTGATAACTGATTTTGGGTTTTCAGGCACAGCGGCTAGTAATACCAGAAATGTAACAGGCAGTGACCCAATAGATTTAAAATCTTGAAACAGAATTTCTTACAACAAAGTTGTTGAAAGAGTTGTTTTTATGACTCTTAACTGAATGTAAGCGAATCCTTTCATAGGCCTACTCATACATAGTATCATAGACGTCGATGTCTGTGACCATTTTTGAAAGTCGTAGTCAGATAAGTATTTGGACAATAAATCGGTTTTAATCTTGAAATAAAGACATTGACACATGAGACTGTTTCTTACTTTCTGTTTTTCATTAATCTTAACTATGGAGTATAGTAACTAAGTCAACTAACAGTTGAATGTTTATTTCTTTTCATGAAAATCAAGCAGAATTCTGTGTAGGCCTACTTCATCCGTTTAATTTGTTCAATGTAGTCCTAAATACCATCAACAAAATGAAGATAATCACTACCTAAAAACATTTTTGCTTTGCAGAAATAGATATTCAGAGAAATCTCAAAGATTATTGGATCAAAATAAATATATTTTTAAAAAATCAAATAAAAATGAATTTTAAAAGAATCATGGCGACCAAAAAGTTTCAAATGGCAAGTAAAATTCTGAGTAGGTCGCCAGCTGGCGACTAAAAGTCAAGTTGTACTTAGAGCCCTGCATATGACCACCAAACCCAGGCGTCTGATCAGTCCAAAATTTATTATTGTCACATATTGATGGAATGTTGTTATTTAGGAATGTCAATGAATTGCAAATTCAGCTGTATTGGATTTATTCCTAAAAATTGACAAATGACAAATGCAGCTTGTATTTATTAAATGCTGTTTGATATCTCCAAGATTCTTCCAAGTTGTTTGAGAACATCCTGTCACAGTACCATGTTACACTTATGCCTTGTTGATTTCAGTCTGATTTTGTTTATTTACCTATTTAAAGCATATTATTTTTTTTTTTAAATCATTCGTAATTCTCAGACAAAAATTTAATGGAAACTTTACATTGATTAATATATATTTGGTATAATCATAAGTTCTGTTCTATTCCTTCAGCATTTAGCTATTAAATGTAGCTACTTTGACAGACCAGCCACTATCGGAGACATCCTGCAAGTTTACAGTGGAAAGAATGGACGTGCCATCATTTTCAACCAGACCAAGAAAGATGCAGATGAACTTGCTGTCAGTCCTTGTATAAAGCAAGATGCACATGTGTTGCATGGAGATATTCCTCAAGACAAAAGAGAGATGGTACTCAAGGTATGGTTTATTTTTATCGATAAAGTAATGATTATAATAGAAATGAATTGATTTTAAAATCAAAGTTAAACAAGTTTTACAGCTTATATCAATTTCTCTGGTTGGCCCTGATGTTGGCATGAGGGGTGGTGTTTATTGTCAGTACCCGTAAATCCAAGCTACTCAGCCACCCCACATAACTTTGACACCCCACACTTACCAACCTTATCAGATCCAGCAAACAGAATACAGTTGTATATTTATACACTAATGGAACACCCACACTACTGGGATACAATAAACTACTCTGACACCCCACACTACTCAGACACACCTAACTACTGTGACATCCCACACTTCTCAGACACACCTAACTACTTGGACATCCCACACTTCTCAGACACACCTAACTACTGGGACACCCCACACTTTTCAGACACACCTAACTACTGTGACACCCCACACATCTCCGACACACTTAACTACTGTGACATCCCACACTTCTCAGACACACCTAACTACTGGGACACCCCACACATCTCAGACACACTTAACAACTGTGACACCCCACACTTCTCAGACACACCTAAGTACTGTGACATCCCACACTTCTCAGACACACCTAACTTCTGTGACACCCCACACATCTCAGACACTCTTAACAACTGTGACACCCCACACTTCTCAGACACACCTAACTACTGTGACACCCCACACTTCTCAGACACACCTAACTACTGTGACACCCCACAGTTCTCAGACACACCTAACTACTGTGACACCCCATACTTCTCAGACACACCTAACTACTGTGACACCCCACAGTTCTCAGACACACCTAACTACTGTGACACCCCACAGTTCTCAGACACACCTAACTACTGTGACACCCCACAGTTCTCAGACACACCTAACTACTGGGACACCCCACACTTTTCAGACACGCATAAATACTGGGACACCCCACACTACTGAGACACACCTAACTACTGTGACACCCCACACATCTCAGACACACCTAACTACTGGGACACCCCACACATCTCAGACACACTTAACAACTGTGACACCCCACACTACTGAGACACACCTAACTACTGTGACACCCCACACATCTCAGACACACTTAACTACTGTGACATCCCACACTTCTCAGACACACCTAACTACTGGGACACCCCACACATCTCAGACACACTTAACAACTGTGACACCCCACACTTCTCAGACACACCTAACTACTGGGACACCCCACACTTTTCAGACACACCTAACTACTGTGACACCCCATACTTCTCAGACACACCTAACTACTGGGACACCCCACACTTTTCAGACACACTTAACTACTGTGACATCCCACACTTCTCAGACACACCTAACTACTGTGACACCCCACACATCTCAGACACTCTTAACAACTGTGACACCCCACACTTCTCAGACACACCTAACTACTGGGACATCCCACACTTCTCAGACACACCTAACTACTGTGACACCCCACACATCTCAGACACTCTTAACAACTGTGACACCCCACAGTTCTCAGACACACCTAACTACTGTGACACCCCACACATCTCAGACACACCTAACTACTGGGACACCCCACACTTCTCAGACACACCTAACAACTATGACACCCCACACTTCTCAGACACACCTAACTACTGTGACACCCCACACTTCTCAGACACACCTAACTACTGTGACACCCCACACTTCTCAGACACACCTAACTACTGTGACACCCCACACTTCTCAGACACACCTAACTACTGTGACACCCCATACTTCTCAGACACACCTAACTACTGTGACACCCCACAGTTCTCAGACACACCTAACTACTGTGACACCCCACAGTTCCCAGACACACCTAACTACTGTGACACCCCACAGTTCTCAGACACACCTAACTACTGTGACACCCCATACTTCTCAGACACACCTAACTACTGTGACACCCCACACTTCTCAGACACACCCCACACTTCTCAGACACACCTAACTACTGTGACACCCCACACTTGTCAGACACACCTAACTACTGTGACACCCCACACTTCTCAGACACACCTAACTACTGTGACACCCCACACTTCTCAGACACACCTAACTACTGTGACACCCCACACTTCTCAGACACACCTAACTACTGTGACACCCCACACTTCTCAGACACAAGTAAATACTGGGACACCCCACAACTAACTAATGAAACAAACCAAATAACTCAGACATACCACATTACTTAGACACACCAAACTACCTGAGCACTCTACATTACTCAGACATACCAAACTACTTGGACACGCCAAACTACTTGCATCTTACGGTTTAGTTTAGATATTTAAAGAGAGAACCATGGGTCCAAGTCAGAATTATATCTTCATACAGATCAATTGTTGGTTGTTATATACAGAAAACTTGATTGTTTACAGAGTTTCAAGGAAGGAAAATATAATGTACTGATCACTACCGATGTGGCAGCTAGAGGATTAGACATTCCACAAGTGGATTTAGTCATACAGTGCTCTCCACCAAAGGATGTGGATTCCTACATTCACAGATCTGGTCGTACAGGGAGAGCCGGCAGATCAGGCGTGTGTTTATGTTTTTACAAGCCCCAGGAAGAGCATGATCTTGGATGGGTAGAACAGAAAGCAGTAAGTGAAATTTGAAAAGTTATTTATTAAGAAATCCATTTGCCTGCACATGAAGACATTAGACTGGACTGTCTCCCAAGATATACCAGGGGTTTGTCTAATTGTCTGTGTCTAGGTGGAATTCAAATCATCAGTGATATTTATAGATTGCTATTTCAAACCTCAGAGCTGTATCCATTTGTATGTAATTCTAAAGTGAAAGTTGAAGTTTTCCCCTCCTGCGTGTAAACAGAAATAAGTGTTTTCTGCTGATGAAATCATAGTACAATAGGTATAAATGTAGAGTCAAGAAGATAATCTGAAAAATAATCACTAAAATGCAAACCTCATTAACAGCAACATGTTTTTAGTTTAAGTTTAGGTATATCAAGAAAATGGTCACTTTTTGTTAATTTGTTAATTTTTTTGTGACAATATAAGACCTATACACGATTAAAGAAAATGTAAATTAGCATTTGCTATTGAAAAACTGATATATTAAAGTATAATAATCAAGAATCATTTATTTTTCTAAGTCCAATAGGCACAGAGAAAACATAGGTACATTATAATAATATACAATAAATTATTGGGAGTGTTCATACAAAACATAAGCATAAATCATCGTATTTATACAAACAAATTTTAACCAAACTTGGCAGATAGTATCCCGATGTGAAGCCGCGTAAAGTTTGACAGGAAAAGGGGACAAAAAGGATCAACACTTGGTATATCTTATTCTTCTGATTAACTAATAATCAGATGTTTTTCAAATTTAGTATGCATAATTGTTAAGTCAATATCGACAAAGTTGGCCAGTGAAAACAAAACTGTTCACAAATGAGTCACAAGGGGCTTTTCTAATGACATAGAGTACAGCTGTATATGAAATGTTTATTCCAAAGGTCAAGGTCACAGGCATCCAAGTAAACAGAAAATATAAGGTTTTCATCAATTTTTACACATTTTTGACTACATCTCAGATCAAGTAAGCCAATTTTAACCAAACTTGGCAGAAAGTATCCCCATGTGTAGCTGTATAAATTGAATGAGAAAGATGTTAGAAATGATCTTAGGATCATTGTTACAGAGTTTTCTCAGTGGGCCAATTTTAACTTTATTTGGAACTATCCTTATGGGAAGCTGCCTAATGTTTGTGAATAAAAATTGACTGAAACCCATAGGATTTCCAAAAAGGGTAAAAATTTCATACATTTTTAAGGAATATTCTCATGTTTGTGAATGAAAGCAGGCTAAAACACATAGGATCTCCAAAAAGGATAAAAAATTCATACATATTTAAAGAATGTTCTTATTAGAATATTCTCACTGTAATCATATTTTCCTCATGTGACTGTTAAGACTAATTGGCCTCTTGTTTTCCCAATTATTAGGCTAGGAAGAAACTCCTTGTTTTCCCAATCATTTGGCTAGGAAGAAACTCCTTGTTTACCCAATCATTTGGCTAGGAAAAAGCTCCTTGTTTACCCAATCATTTGGCTAGGAAGAAGCTCCTTGTTTACCCAATCATTTGGCTAGGAAGAAGCTCCTTGTTTTCCCAATCATTTGGCTAGGAAGAAACTCCTTGTTTACCCAATCATTTGGCTAGGAAGAAGCTCCTTGTTTTCCTAATCATTATATTAGGCTAGGAAGAAGCGTCTTGTTTTCTTAATCATTATATTAGGCTAGGAAGAAGCATCTTGTTTTCTCAATCATTAGGCTAGGAAGTGTCCTATGCATATGTATACTGACACTGACAATATACTCTGATTTCACCAAGTGACTCACATACAAAGTTAAAGCCCAAGCCTGAACAAAAAATTAATCTCATTTTTCAAATGTCACCTTCTGACACGATTTATAAAATAGGTAACACATTGTCATTGGTGTGTGAAATGTTATTGCTAGTCTTCTATGCCACACTCAACAATTTTTTTCCAATTACCCTTGAAAGTTTGAACCCTAATTAGCCATAGTTAAGCATTGTACATTCTGTATGACATATGTTGTAAGTACTCAACCTTATATAAGAATCAATGAAATTAGTACACTTAGAAAATACATCTATAAATTTTCATGTAATTGAATTGACTGGGTCCAAAAGTTTGCATTAACTCATTAGCCTGTAGAGACACTTCTGGACTGGTCTATGTCACTAAAAAAATCTATTGTTTTCTGAGGGTAGACCTTCATGACTGAGTGGTTAGAGCATTGTAATTTGGACCACAATGTCTTTTGCCACAAGATTTGTGGTTCCACCATTACTGGTGACTCAGACACTACACATGCTTTGTGACCTCTCACCTAGCTCCATCCCCTGCAAAGATGAATGAACAAAACAAAACTTAAACAAGGGGCCAATGGCCACATAGTTCTTTGGTCAAGTTCATGCTTCAAATTTCACTAACTTGTAAGCCACTTTATAGCTTTAGTCAAGTTATTCAACTCCACAGCTTATATTTAAGCAGCACCCGTCCATTCCTCCACTCCACATTTTATATAATGCCTTGTACACAGCAATGTGTTATCAATTAAATGACAAGATGAAGTTGACTGGTTTTTGCCACAAAAAATCGCACAAATTAATTCATTAAAAATTAACCGTTCCACATCTGATTCTTGAATGAAATAGGAACCATCGTATTCATGGGACACACATTCTGTTTTAATTTTGAAACATAACATGCCCCAAAGAACTAAAAATTGAAAGCACACATAGAGACTTACATGTTGTATATTAACTGGTAACTCAATGGGAAATTTCAAAATCAGAAACATGACATTTAGTCAGAATCATATGAGCTGTTGAAATATTTGGTTTTTTTTTCATTATCTATAATTAGATAACAAAATAATAGATCTCAGTTGTTATTTTTTTTTCAACTAAACAGCCTGAAGTAAAACAGTAGCACTTTAGTTGTAAATAATGTAGTTATCTCCCTTTAACCATATAGAACAATAATATCAACAGTATAATTTCCTTCTCATTTCAGAGGATCAAGTTTAAGAAGATTGGAGCTCCTACAACAGAAGATATTATCAAGGCATCTGCTGCTGATGCAGCAAGGTAATACTGACTTCTTATTTGTTTAATGTTGCTGATACAGTATAACTCCGACCATGGATTTTAATTTTGAATGGTGTTTTACGCCACACTAAACAGTTTTTCAGTTATACAGTTACAATGTACCCGGGAAGTGACGACTGGCCTTCCCCAAGTTAACTGGCAAACTTTCTCACAAAAATCAGCTTCGGTTCCAGTGGAACTCGAACCTGTGCTCACAGGAAGTGAGAGACTTCATGATCTAAAGCGCAATGCTCTAACCACTTGGCCACAGAGCTGACCATAAAATTAATAAATTGACTCCGTACACACACAATTTATGATGCAACTAGACATGTTTGTATATCGATGGCTTTCAACTGTAAATAATGATGAAAAGCTTTGCTCATTTGAAGAAAACTTTAAAAATATGAAAAATGATTTGAGGACATCTCAAGTTTTTAGTACAAGGTATTTATTCATTTTTTACAGAAAAATTGTAAGTGTGACCCAAAACTTTTAATGTGAATGCTAATAATATTCTGTTTCCTATTCAGTCACATGTGAAATTTGCAGGTAGCAACTCTGCTGCTTGTTACCTTTGATTGCAAACCCAGACAGACATACTTTTTTTATTTAAAAGCAGACAATTGAGTAGAAGTTTTCCTGCTTTCTTGAGTCCCTGCATTTCAGATTTATTAATTTACACAATTTATTATTATTATTTTTTCAGATCCTTGGAAACTGTATCAGACGACACGTTAAAGTACTTCCGAGATTCTGCAGAGAGTTTGATAAAGGAGAGAGGTGCAGTTGATGCATTGTCAGCTGCCCTAGCACTAATATCAGGCAGTACAAAGATTGTGTCCAGATCTCTCTTATCATCAAAAGAAGTAAGTTCTTTTTATTTTTGTTCATTTTACACAATAATGACAAAAAAACATCTGTTGATATTATGATGCAGTCAGTACAGGTAATCTACAGTGTAAATTTTAAATAGTGTTTCACGCCACACTCAACAATTTTTCAGTTATATGGTGGCAGCTAGTTTTTAATGGTGGAGGAGAGAACCCGGTTACAATGTACCCAGGAAGAGACTACCAGTCTATTGCAAGTTAAATGGCAAACTTTCTCACAAAACCTGCTTGGGTTGGAACCTAAGCAGGTTTTGTGAGAAAGTTTGCAGGGCTCGAACCTGCTCTGACCAGAAATGAGAGTTCAAAGTGTAATGCTCTAATCATTCAACCATGGAGGTTTCACCTCTGTGTGAGTAAATAGTTTACATTTGTGAGTAACTTACATGAAATGCAATTTTAAGTCAAGTCAACATTTGGAAATTCCAGAAAAACTTTCTTAAGAATTTTGTTGTTTGATATATAGTCCAGGTAGTATTACCTGGTGGGTTAGAGTCTTGTGAGCACTTTCTTGATCTGGATGAATTGATATTTTAAGCAATACAACTTGGTACGGTCAAAGTTTACACTGGCAAAATTAATCAGTCCTGCTTGTCACCATAACTAGGATTATCCAGTGGAGAATAAATGTATTTCTTGTGAAGCCTGTGAATTGAATCAATTATGTTATACTAAATGACAATATTGGTTAATGAAATACAGTCAGTCAGGATGAGGTACAAAGAAGACGTTTTATGCATCTATTGAAGAATGCAATGCTATGTTTTCAAAATGTTTGACAGCAAAATAAATGGTTTTATTTGCATGTAACTTTTATTTTACTAGCTGAATTCATTGTATTGTGTGACATTGACACAATTTTATTTGTGACAAACATCTACACATGTTTACTGTAATCAATATGTACACATGTTAAGTGTAATCAGTTGTGACATCTACATTTGTTCATTTCTGATATCTTCACATGTTCATTTCTGACATCTTCACACATTCATTTCTGACATCTTCACATGTTCATTTCTGACATCTTCACATGTTCATTTCTGACATCTTCACATGTTCATTTCTGACATCTTCACACATTCATTTCTGACATCTTCACATGTTCATTTCTGACATTTTCACATGTTCATTTCTGACATCTTCACATGTTCATTTCTGACATCTTCAGCATTCATTTCTGACATCTTCACATGTTCATTTTTGACATCTTCCCATGTTCATTTCTGACATCTTCAGCATTCATTTCTGACATCTTCACACATTCATTTTCACCAAGAAAACCTTGAAGGACTTCGACTCATGAATGGTAACTGAGAATCATAAGATTTAAATCTTCAGAGGTGTATATATAAATCTTTAGAGGTGTATACATAAATTTTCAGAGGTGTATACATTAATCTTCAGAGGTGTATATATAAATCTTCAGAGGTGTATATATAAATCTTCAGAGGTGTATACATAAATCTTTAGAGGTGTATATATAAATCTTCAGAGGTGTATACATAAATCTTTAGAGGTGTATACATAAATCTTCAGAGGTGTATACATAAATCTTCCGAGGTGTATACATTAATCTTCAGAGGTATATACATAAATCTTCAGAGGTGTATATATAAATCTTCAGAGGTGTATATATAACACTTTAAGACATACAGTTGTGATACTTCATTATTAACTCAGACTTGCCAACATTGAAAAAATTTCATGGGGGAGATTCTAAATTTTAATAATAGGAAATGTAAAAATTTTCATGGGGGAGATATGTATTTTTCTTGAAGAAATTATCAAAATTTTACATAAAAAATTGGGAGTCTCCCAATTTATGGGGGAGACTTGGCAAGTATGTTAACTTGATTTTCATACAGTTGCATCATTGAGAATTTATGAGGAGAAGAACAGTCATGAGGCGAGTCGCACACATGTAGATTTTGACTTCAAATTATTTGTAGGAATTTACAATGTTTTTGTAGAAATGGACCCCAAAATGTATTCAAAACATTGAGAAATTTGACTCATGAAAGTTCATATTATTAATCATTTATAAGTAGCATTGAATAACAAAATTATATTGGACTTTAGTCAACAGTTCGAAACATTGAGAAATTTGACTCATTGAAGTTTGACTCATCGAAGTTCTACTGTTCATTCGTTCACTTTAACATGTGTTTACTTTATTCTTATACAATGTCTACATCCATTGTATTGAACTTATCAACCCCTGTTGTCACATTTAGACCCATCCAAATCAATAGATAGTATGAGCTACTGTCGTAATATAGGGGTGAGCAAGTTAATATTGCATTTTAAGTTCTTGCAGTATTTAGATTCAAATTTGTACACTCCCAAACTCTGACAGTGGATTTTACCATTCTTTGAAATGAGTGAGTTTAAATGTGGATACAGGGGTCAGTGAGTTAATATTAAAACTGCATATCTTATACATACAAAATGTACTCTGTACTGAGAATAGTTTAATGATACAAACAAGGTGTCTGACTATCAGTTGTTTACATTCAAGGTCATCTAAATACAAATGTTAACTGCCATCCAATTTGTATTTCCAGTTACAAATGTTGATATAATGGTGCATGTATCCTTTATTAACTTTTTAAAGCACTATGCCTTAATTGTCCACAGTTGACTAGTTCTTGCTGTACTGGTATTGACAGATACCTAGAAATCCATTGTTAGTTATATAATCGCACAACAAACGTGATTTGTACTAGAAATTTATTTTAGGTTAACTTGTCCTTGAAGGCTTTTGTAACAGTATTCTCGTGTGCCAAATAAAAGAACAGGGTGGAATAAACATATATTTAGTGAATATTAGTTAAATTGTTGTAGAAAAACAACACAAATTACTTATATAATTTCACGCTTTTGGCGATAAAATGTAAAATAAGTTTATCTGTATTATAAATAGAAATATGTATTAATATGTCTGTATAGGAAAATTTAATATTCTTTTTGATGCTATTTTATGGATGTGTGATGCTATCTGGATATGAGAGATGCATGGGTGTTTAAGTTCTCATTGAGGTTGGCATATGTGTTATAAAAGGAGGTAGCATGAATGAGATGGGGCAATATGAGAAGAAGTATCTGTGACCAACACATAGTTGTAACAAGGTTGCATTTACCAGAATAAACTCTAAACAGGAAAATTGGATTTCCTTGTACTTACTTACTATAAAAGTTTAAGAACACAAGTACTTGGTACTTAAGCCATAACCCAAAAGTCAATGTTAAGATGATTAGTTGAGATCAAGTTTACATGCTAAATTTTTCTGCTTGAATACATCATCTAAACTTGAGTGATATATACAACAATAATGAATATGAGCACATGCTTTTTCTTCAGATCCTGAATTGGTTCAGATTTTTAAAAGAAAAAGATAACCCTGTGAAAATTGATAAAAATCAGTTTTACCTGCCTACGTAACTTTTTATTGTTCAAATAATACAAAATGTAGTTCTTTGTCTATATTTCCATCACATCCTTCTAAACCCTTGTAAGATAAGAAGTTCAAGTCCATAGTTTAATTCCTTCTTACCTAATTTCACTCTGGAATTTGCCTAAGTAATTGAACTTCAGTAGAGTCCATTGTTTTTAGGGCTGGAATGAGATAAAATACTTTGTTTTCATAATTTGATGCATTATTGGAATACAAAATTAATTTTGTTTGAACTTGTATCTTTTTTTCAAAGAAAGTCAATATTTAGTCATTTTGATTGTGTCATTTATTTATTTACATTTACTGGGGGGAATGTTTATTGATGGCATTCTTATTGTCATTTTCAGCTGTGGTTTTTTGACTCACTGACCAGGGATTGGCACCATAAAGCTTGAAACTTTACTCAAGACTGAGATTATTATGAAATTGACTTACTCAAGACTGAAATTATTATGAAATTGACATACTTAGCCAATCAGAATGCAGGATTAGACTGATTTGAGTAAAAAATTTAGACTGAAGTAATTTTTAAGTTTTACTATGCCAGTCAATGATAAGTTATGTTTCACCCTATTCTACATGTTAAGTCTGTGTCACTGTATCGTGGGTCCTATTGTGTCACAGTATACTTTATTTTCTGAAATCCTGCAGCATGACATCGTTTTTTGGAAGTCTATAATTAGTGGAAAATTGTTGCAGCCATGTTGCTTTCTAAAAAACAGTTCCTGTGAAAATGTCACAAGATTCTAGTAGGTAAATGACATGATTATTTTTTTTTTTTTCAAAGCATTTTATAAATATGGTGGCCATTTCGAAAAACCTCGGTACCACCTTCTTAAAAATGGTCCTCATAATCCAGAAAATCATGTTTGCAGAACAGAAACTACTTTCACATTTGTTATCCGATTCCAACGTAACCCCTTCTCTTGCGGCGAGAGTTAAAACTCTTACTGCGATACAAGGGAAATCCCCATCAGACAACTTTCGTAATATGGCCGACTTTCAAATAAACATAGAAAAAACTGAATGGCCACATTCAAGGAACATTTGCGTGAATTAGGAAATTGTCCCGCGATACAGTGGGACACCAGTATATGTCCACCCTGTGTAAACTCTTAATTAGTGATTAACCCTTTCACCCCTACAGACCATAATATACTGGTCTAAGACAATAGAAAGAGCATACCACTCAGATATTCAGGGGTGAAAGTGTTAATATTCATTTCCATGTACAGTGGAACTGGCTTATACTAAACTTTGTTACATTGAAATCCCACATAAATTGAAATTATTTTGCTTCTCCGACCAAACATCTAGATACTACCATTATAACCTGGTTATTTTGAAAACACTGTTTATTTGGAAGAAAAATTTATTTCCCTTCAAGGCCAGTATACTGTATCCAGGTGTGACTGTATCTATTGAAATAAACAAAAGAATTCCGATAATTTGATCCCTACTAGATTCCAGGTATACATTAAAAGGTATGAAGTTACTATACATGTTTATGCACAGGTAAATTTTTGTATATATATATCGCTGATAAGCAACAATTTATTACACCTTTATCTTATATCACCTGTAGTTATATGTACACAGACTTATCTCAGGGTGATTTTTCTATTGATTATACTAATGGGTAGAAATCATTTCTTATTGTTTGATTTGTATCCAGGTACCTTAACTATAGTCTCATGTTATTACATGTTTACCAGCATATATCAAACATTGTTATGTAGGTGTTTGAAATATGAGTTTTAAACTCTTAAACATTTTCTCAGAAACCACCTCTCTTTGCATGTCAAAGTTATGGGTAACAAAAACTGTTAATTTCATGTCCGAAGTTAACTTTTTTTTAAAATAAATATGATAACTTGTGTGTCAACTATCGCCATTTTCCCATTGTCAGTAATTATTTTTTTCATGAATGATTTCTTACATGAAAAGAGATTTAACTTCAAATTTTGAGAAATATTATTTTCAAGTGTCATTTTAAAAAGCAAAAATATACGAATAAAAGTGTGATTTGGAAATTTCAATCTTGAAGTTGAGTTTATGTTGCTGAAATGCACATACATGTGTAATTTTTTGTGTCAATATAATGTGTTATTAACCCCATACTGCAAAATGTGCTTTGACTTGTTCCCAATAAACAACTTAGCATAACATTACTGCGTTGATGTACTATCAACTCGTAAAAATGTGTGACATGTTTTTTGTTAAAGCATCAGCCTTGTAAACAGGGTGCCACTGTACTCTGGCCCTCTGCCATTAAACCATAAGAACATTTTTACTTCTGAGAACAATATTTTAGCAAGCTTAATAGCATATGAAATGTAGTTGACCAATATAAATGTAAATTATTGATTAGTATTGTTGGGCTTCTGTCGGTTCTATTTTTAGACATGTCTGCAATCAGTCCATCTGTTGGACAGTATTTGCATTCAAGTGTTTGGTAACTTATCGTGAATGAATCATTATGATATTAACCCATTTACCCCTAAAGATACCTTTAGACAGGTCTAAGTCTTCCATATACAGAAGAGTTCATTGTTTCTCAGGGGTTGATGAGTTAACATGGAAAACAACAATGAATACATTGTAGAGAAAAAAGTTGAATCTGATGTCAGCACAGAGAATAGGCTGTGTCAAATTACCAGTATTGCATATGTCTATAAATAGTTTACCTGGTTTTGCCTTTTGTTTCAACATTACCTGTACAAAGTTTTTAGCTGATTAAGAAATTAAAAATTTCCCTATTTATAAATAACAGCACTAGCTAGCACAAAGTTAATTGGCCTGTTAACCTTAAAAATTGAAGGAATTTAATTTTATCTATACATTTGTACATGTAATGTATTTAAAGGCATATACTTGTATTTATCTATTCATTTATTTTGATCTAAATTAACTAAAAAAAAAAAAAAAAAGATACTGTACAAAAATTGTTGTCATTTAGAAAAAAAATAATAATCAAACTTCAATAGCAATGATCGGATGCTACGTCATCAGCAGCTCATAAATATTTATATTTCAATCACGTGACCGCGCCTCATGCAAACAAATCAATACAATCGATGGCTTCCACTCGAGAATTTCGGAAATCCTGCAGCATGACATCGTTTTTTGGAAGTCTATAATTAGTGGAAAATTGTTGAGAATTTCGGAAAATATATCTCACAGAAGATGATGTCCCAGGTGCAAAAATTGATCCAAATAACTTTGACAGTTGCAACAATATTCAGTTAAAGCGATGGCTCGAATGCAGGGGATTAAAATCGTCAGGAAATCGATCCGATCTACTTGAAAGGTAAGTGACCTCGGTAACAACGCCCACTTTCTTTGTTTACATATTTTACCTGTAAAATTATCGACCCGTTTACTAGTATTTTGTACAGGTGAATCATTTACAGTAATATGATTGGCAAATGAATTTAAAACCCCACCTCCAATATATGAATATCGGCAAACGAAATCGAAATAAACAAAATCATAAGTCAATTCATACCACGTGGTCGTGGTTAAAGTCAAAACAAAATCAGAAAACATGAAAGGGTAATCCTACCAGTATGCACACCGTGAATATCGATTGGTTTGACAGTCCTTCTAACCGGGGTTAGGGGGTCAAATGATTGTATAACGACTTGCACGTTTACTTTTCGTCTTTTATCTAGTTCAACTAAGAGTAATATGAAAGTTTTTGTTCACAGGTGCAGAAGTGTTGTTCAAGCAGGGAAGATCAATGACATTGACATTAATGTTGACCAAGGTAAATGGTTCCAAATAAAGGAAGAAAAGGTCAAACTTGAATGTGACAGTGCAACTGCCTGTGTTGTTAAGAATGAACCATCAGTCCCCCCTCTTTTTGGTTGGAAAAACTTTCCATCTACACCTGTTCCAAAAAATTTCAATTATGGCCATATATATCATTATTTATTGGAAAGTGTTGTCATGCTTGGTGAGGACAATCAAAAGGAGGACACTGATTTGGCCCACATGACATCAAAACCACTGACAAAAGGGGAACAGTATGTCAAAAGTGGAAGTGTCACCAACATGATGGACACATTAGGGAGCAAAGGCCATTATTTTTTAAAAGGAAAAGTTGATGCTTCCATGCGAAAAGAACAGCGTATTGTGCATGTTACAATTTCTTGTGCTAGTGGTGCTATCTTAGATGCTAGTTGCACATGTCCAGCTTCCGCACTAGGGCGATGTAACCATGTTGCTGCATTGTTGTTAGCACTAGATGAACATTGTAGGAAAAATGGTTATAATCCACAGTCGTGCACAAGTAAACCATGCGAATGGAATCGGGGAAAAAGAACCAATAAAAATCCGGCTAAATTAACTGAAGCCGTTTATACCTATTATAAGGAAAAATCCGCTAAATTAGTTGATTTTGACCCAAGACCAAGCAATAAACAAAATGTAACAACTCATCAGAAAAACAAATTTTTATCAGAACTTAAATACGACAATTTCCAGAGTGGCAAAGGTTCAATGTGGTTATCTCTTCTGTCTTACAAGTATGCAGATTATGATATCGATGATAACCATATAGATATCTTAAAAAATCAGACCTGGAATTTTTTTTATAATATAAGTAATGAAAGCTCTAGGCAAAGTTCAAATGTATATATGATACCAGGCACTGAATCTCAATCTGAATCTGAGAAATGGAAATCAAGTCGTTGGTTTCGAATTACAGCCTCGACTGCTAAACAAGCAAACAACCTGGGCCAATTAATTTTAAATGGAGAACATACAACGGCAACAAAACGTAAATTGTACAATTACATTTTCTACAATGTTTGGAATTTATGTCCTATTACAACACCTGACATGATGTTTGGAATTGAAAATGAAGAACGAGCAAGACAAGACTATTTACAGCAGTTACAAACAAATAGTCCTGGTGCTAATGTCATTAAAACTGGACTGTGGGTTAATAAGTTGTGGCCTGAAATTGGGTGCAGTCCAGATGGTCTTGTTTTTGACCCAAGTGAAATAAATAAGTATGGGCTATTGGAAATAAAGTGTCCAAAATTGTTTCGCTCTGTATCCCCTGTTGATTTATATCAGTCACTTGAAGACAAAAAAATATATAACCATCAAATATACAATGCTTGTTTCTCTCGTCCCTTATCAAATACCAGTATTCTTGAACTCAAAACAACACACATGTATTATTTTCAAATACAGTTACAACTAGCTGTTACAGGACTTGAATGGTGCGATTTTGTTTTATGGTCACCATTAGGAAAACCAAATGTTGAAAGAATAAGGAAGGATGAACAATTAATTCAACAAATGATAGGCAATGTTTCAGCCTTATGGCATAGAGTTGTTGCCCCTGAAATATTTGAAATGAGAGTTCCAAGAAGACTTCATCCTTTTATTTTGCCAAGTTAATCACTTTATGTGTATATTTTGTACTATTTTGTCAATGAGAGAATCAATCAAATGTTCAAACAACATGTTAAACTCATACTGTATATTAATCTGTTTGTCCAATTGTTATTAAATAATTAATACAATATTAAATTCAAATTCTTTATTGTCATAAAACATGAAATGTTTGTGACAAACAAATAACATGTACATTGTATAACAAACATTTTTAACCATATCAAAAAATTAAACATTGAAGTACATGTATTAACAACTAACCTGTTCAAGTATAGCATAATAGACACAAGTTAAAATGGGGGCATTAGACAAATATTTACAAGTCTTATCTTACAAGAGGTTCCTGAAAATTTACAAGACAGCAAGCAACAAAAACGAGCTGATTAGAAATTGGTGCAAGTGATAATGGAATATTTCCACACAGCAACTTGAATTTTTTTACTCTTTCAATTACACGTTCAACATGGATGCGGGCTTTCGCAATGCGTCTTGTTTGAAGTTCCTCTTGTGCTGTGAATTTTGTACGTTTCCCCAAAAAAGGGGGAATATTCAAAGTCGCTTGACGCTTCATCAGTAAATCGTCAATTGTAAACCCTCTGTCAGCAAGAATTAAGTCACCTGGGTTGATTTTATCTAAAAATCCACTTTTCTCCACTATAGCCCGGTCACTTATTGATCCTTCGTATAGATCTGATACATAGACAATAGCACCATTAGGAGCAAC
Organism: Atrina japonica; assembly: GCA_030159075.1. NCBI lineage: Eukaryota > Metazoa > Mollusca > Bivalvia > Pterioida > Pinnidae > Atrina > Atrina japonica. Next base: position 1,934,902 of record BROG01000019.1, on the reverse strand, counting down.
AGCAATCAAACACTTGTATGTGTGATGGTTTTTATATGATGAATATAAATTTCCTTGTCTCTTAAAATCTCTAGGCATTTGTGCAAAAAATTCTGTACAGTCAATTGTACAACGAATATTTTTGAAGGTTTTAAAAACTCGTGGCAGATCATGCTTAAAATGATTACGTTCAGGAAACATTTCATCTTTGAAGTCCTGAAAGTGACAGTATAATAGTTGAATCCATGTTGTGAAAATAATACTGATTGTTGAAGCAGCTATTCCAAAGAAGTGAGCCATGGTAGCAACATTGTATCCGCGCCTAAGTCTAACTAATGTTAAAAATAATTCATCTTTTGGTTCCATCTTTCTACAACCTTTTCTAGAATTTTCATTCTTAATTTTTCCATCCCAATATGTTAAATTTTCAACACTGTCACCTAGAAAATTATACAAAGCCATAAACTGATTAAATGATAACCCTGTAAACAGTTTCATTTTTGAGTCATCTGTTTTTATTGCTTTAAGTGATAATGAGGTATCCACATGCACTTCTGGACTTTCACATTTTTCCTCCATATTTTTCATTTGGTTTCTTAAGACAATATTTTCTATTTTTGCATTTAATACCTCTTTTTCATAAATAGTTTGCATGCCTTTATTCTCAGTTTTAATACTTTCTGTCTGTGTTAATTGATCACTCGTACATGTATCTTCTTTAAGTGGAATAGCAACCTGAAAAAAAGGCAATTTATGATTGTTCTGAAATTTTCATCAGTGAAAGGGAAAAGTTTTAAATGACAAAATCAAATCATTTGAGATGTAAATATACATGAAATAGTATTACAATGTACATATACTGCAATTTAACCTGCTCAATTTATAAGAAATGATAAAAAATAAATCCCTTGAAAGGTAAAATAATTATTTTTAAAATATGCAATTCGCTTATACATGTTGTGCCTTGCTGCATAGGTTTCTCTTTCAAGAATTGGAAACAAATTTAATAACAAATAAATGTTTTGCAATCTTTTTAATTTAAGATCAGGAATACTCATAAATATTGGTATTTCACCTTGAACTACGTACTGATACAAATAATGTTATGAAAAAAATTACCTCTTCCCTAAAATCTAGAGATGTACATGTACTAGTGCCAGGTTTATGTACAGTTCCTAATCCAAGGAGACCCTGAGCAGCCGAAGCAACATCTTGTTTACTTATTTTTATTGGTTTACTTCTGGGCGTGGGAGCCTTTCTTTTCCTTTCAAATCTCCGTTTCTGTAAACAAAAAAAATGTTCAATTTAATTTATGGTTACATTTGCATTTATATGTACCATATAAAGGCACAAGAAATGTACATGTACATGTGGGAAAATCACGATTGTAATGTCCGAATGGCATATTGACTACTGTTAACAATTTAAGTGAACTTTTTACCTGTTCATCCGTGTGCAGCAGTGCTGGTATTGGGTCTGGATTCTCAGGTGTAGGGCCTTTTCCTCCTACAAAATGTTTGCTACAGATATATGTTGATCTTTTAATTTTCAAGATGTTGAAATCCGGAGCCGGACGTCCACACGCTTTTATCCATTTCTCACATGTTTCTCGTCGTGTCAATGGCTTTGGAAATGGGATAAAAAATACATCCTGCATATCTTCCCTATCACGGTATCTTGTATCGCTGTTGCAGGTTCCATAACAACAATGCTTATTTCCTTCTGATTTAATTTGGTTCATCCTATTCTGTTTAAATAATATTTAAAGTACCTCATGCAAACGAGTATTTACAACTGTCGGCCATAATTGTTTGCATGACATCCGGGAACTTTAACAATGATGTCATTCTATTTTTAATTTCCTATTCTATTATTAGATCGATCGATCTTTGCTATTATCAGTGACTTTTTTATGAGCTTCTATTGTCAAGTGAGTAGTTAGAGGATTATGTTTTATACCAAGGCATCTCATTTCTAGTACATGTGTAATATGAGTTGATTGTGGAAGACCTGTGGCCTTTTTAATGGTATATTGTTCCTGGGTTTTCTACATCACTTTGAAAAGGTGGTCACCTTCGGAATTATACCAGTAAAATTTTTGAAGATCGCTTGTGGTAGACGTGGCATGCAAATAAACCCTCACTGCATTGGTGTTGATCCATAGCACAAGCCAAAATTTGTGGCATTTAAGATAGGATTAGTGACATCTCCATATTTCCTGGCTGGATGTAAACAAAAAACAAAAAAAAAACAATAATTATAAAATTATATATATTTAATACCAGTAAAATCTTAGCTGCTGTAATATCTCACAGCAATATCATACACAGGACTTTCAGATCGCACTGTTACAAAAAGCACTGGGTAACAGAGAAAATTCACTTGATACCATAAAAAATGATATAAATTTTCTTAACTTATCAACTCCTTAAATACAATGAATTCTTGTATAAATCAATGAATTAGACCAGTCCAAGTATGTCTTAGGGGTAAATAATTAATTTCATGTTTCTGTGAAATAATGTATGATAATTTTGGATACTCCGGAGACAAATTATCAATAGATTCTTAAAATATGCGTTGTCAGATGTGATTACACAGCACCAGTTTTTACACCGACTTTTAAACTTGAAAAATGTAAAAATATGATTTATTGGATAAATTCATTCAACATTTTTATAGTGGATCTAACTGCATTTAATGTTATTGGACCAAGCACAAGAATCTTGCTTTTGACAATTTCTTTGAATAAATAACAGCATGAGGATGTGACGCAAACACTACTTGAAGAAATCCCTCGACACTTCATTGCTTTGTCTGGGGCAGGACAAGTGGTTGAGTGCTTTCTTTGAACCCTGACTTGCCATTGTTATACATTGTAGTGTTTACATTTGATCTATTTTGGAAATAATATTTGTGCATGGCTTAATTATTGGATTGCCTAGGTTGTGCACCTGCATTGAAAAAATTTAACAGATCAAGCATACCTTTGAATTGTGCATCATAGATTTGCCAAGTCTATCTGTAAACAATCCTTTGTTCGATTTTCAAGGACAAGCAATTGATTTCTGCATGAAAATCGGTGGCTCGATCATGTGCACCCTCGTTATATTGACTGGCTAGTCTATATTTGCAACAAAGTGAGCAGACATGAAGTTTGCAAACATATTTACTGCACGTTCAATACATGTACATGTAATTTAATGCTGTATACAGGAAGAGCTGCTATTTAAACAAAATAATTATTGACCTGTATATATTTTCAGTATACATGTATCTTAGTGTATAAAAATGAATGTTAAAAGGATCAGAATTTTGCTTGAGATGATCTCAGTATAGATGTAAATGTTGAAAATAAAAAATGCCATAATGAAATAACCTAGTCAAAAATATACACTAGCTGTCATACCAAAGCTTTCCAGTGTATACTATGATATGCTTTGGTTATTCTAAACTTTTTTTTTAGAATTTTTAATCAGCCAAGATTCTTTTTAATTTAAAAATGAAGTAAATGAGAGCTTCTTGTCAGAGAATCTTTTTTCATGATCTAGAAATATTAATTATTAATTTAAGATTCATCTCGGTTATTAAAATTAAAAAAAAAGAAAGGATATTGATCAAAAACCTGTCAAAAATGGTGGTCATGAAATAAAATCAGTAATATCCAGACAATTGATCATGTATAAATAGATTTTTTGTTATAAAGCATATGTATCAGCCATTTTGTGTTCACCTTTGAATTGTGATTATCTGCAGATTGAACATTTTTTTTTATGACCTTTGAGTCAAGAGCAACTTTTGGTTGGATGAGGTCACATGGAATCTTTCTTGAGAGACTGCCCCACCTGCTACTGTATTGCAGAGAATAAGATTAGAGGTGGCCAATGAAATTGTCATTATCATCGCCCAGCTGGCAAGTATTAAAAGTTTATTAGCTCACCTGAACCAAAGTTTAAAGTGAGCTTTTCTTATCACCTGTTGTCTGTTGGTCTGTCCATCTGACTGTCTATCTGTAGTAAACTTTTCACATTTTAGACTTCTTCTCCAGAACTACTGGGCCAATGTAAACCAAACTTGGTACAAAGAATCTTTGGGTGAAGGGGATTCAAATTTGTTCAAATAAATTGAAAAAACAATAAAAATTGGGTTGGTGTCTTTGACTAGTCTATCACACAAAAATATATCGCAATGAAATATGTCCCAACTGTTGATGCACATTAGTTACAGTGAGATAAACCTCCATCAGTTGATTGCATTGAGGTAAACCTCCATCAATTGATTACAATGAGATAAATCTCCTTCGGTTGATTGCAGTGAGATTAAATCTTTATCAGTTAATTGCAGTGAGATATATCTTTATTGATTGATTGCAATGAGATAAATCTTTATCAATTGATTGTGTTGAGATAAATTTTTATCAGTTTATTGCAGTGAGATAAATCTCACTTGCTGATATCACACACAAGTTAGGAGGAGAAATATCTTTCTGATTCATAATACACACAAGAAATAGATTACGTTGACATAGAGCTGACTTGTTTATCACACTGACTGAGTGAGTCACACTTCATTCCATGAAACATCTTAAGTTCAGAAAGGTCTTTTCTTTTCTTTTTTTTCAGAAAATCTGAGCATTTTTTAAAAATGATATTTACCATGACACCACTTGACAACTTAATTGACTTGTTTTTTGGAATTACAGTTCGTTGACTGTTTCAAGTGTTGACTGCCTAGAAACAACAAATCATGAATATTCATTATTTGATCTTACGTGCATGGCCACAGGCTGAACATTTTCTTTCAGCTTCTTGGGTCTAGAACTTATTCTTAATACAATTAATCAAAATATGAAACATTAATCTCCTTATTATGTCCCCCAAACGAAGTGTGGGTACATTATGTGTTTACTCCATTTCTGATTATTATTATTAAGGTATTGTATTGTAATTATTCTTCATTATTCTTTTTTTCTTCTAGTAAAATTTGTACTGTCTCTAGCTCAAAAACGGCTCAGTCGATTTCACTCAGATTTTCAGGACTAATGAAGCTTCAAAAGATCTAGATTCCTTTTTCTCATTTTTTCAAAATTTCCTCTATTTCTTCAGTTATCTCCCCTTTCCACTTTTTTCTTGACCTCTTTTGTGTCCTTGCTTCCTCCTACTGAAGCTAGAGTTAATCTGTTTAGATTTTCTGAAAGCCCAAGGACCCTAGTTGTGCATGTCCATTTCAAATTTGATCTGAATGTCCCCTGAAAAAAGCTCGTTAGGGGCTGAAAAAAATAGGGAGTCAATTTTCGATGCTCAAAATCAGATAAACATCAAAATATCTCAGAAACTAAGCACTTTTTGTAAAGACACAGGCATGAGAAAGCTGTTCAGTTTTATGAGTTGCACAAGATCGAAAACTTCCCAGGTCACATATTTCAAGGTCAAGGTCACAGAGAAATTAAAAATTTTAAAGTCTAAATATCTGCTAAACTATGAGTCTTAAGTATAGACATATAAATGAAAGACCTGTGGGAAATGACATGAAGAATACTTGGTAGAAGTTTCGAGGTCATCAAATATGAGGTCGTGGTCACACCTCAGTTTGAAGATTCAGTTAAAATTTCAACTCAAAAAAGCTCAAAAACTTTGGAACTTTTATATATATGTAAGTGTTGAAGATTTGTAGGCAATTTGATCACAAATATTTTTGACAAGTGTCAAGGTCATCTGATCAAAGGTCAAGGTCACAGCTCCATTTGAAAATTTCAACTCAAAATAGCTCAAAAACAGGGGGGGGGGGGGGGGAGGGGGGGGGGGGGGGGGGGGGGGGGGGGGGGGTGGGGGGGGGGGGGGGGGGGTGGGTGGACTGTGGACTTTTCATATATATGTTAGTGTTGAAGATTTGTAGAAAGTGCCCTGAAGAATATTTGTGTGAAGTTTTAAGGTCATCAGATCAAAGGTCAAGGTCACAGCTCATATTGAAAATTTCATCTCAAAATAGCTTTAAAAAACTATGGAACTATATATATATATATATATATAATAGTGTTGAAGAATATTTGTGTTAAGTTTTAAGGTCATCCGATCAAAGGTCAAGGTCACAGCTCCGTTTGAAAATTCAGTTAAAAATTCAACTCAAAATAGCTAAAAAAAACTGCAACTTTTATATAAATGTTAGTGTTGGAGCGTTGTAGGCAATTTGCTGAAAAATATTTGTGTGAAGTTTCAAGGTCATCCAATCAGAGTTCAAGGTCACAATTCAATTTGAAATTTCAATTAAAATTTCAACTTGAAATAGCTCAAAACTTACCCACCCTGGAAATTTAGATGGTGACAGTTATCTATAGACAATGACACAGAGAATATATGTGTGAAGTTTCAAGATCATTGGATCAAAGGTCAAGGTCATAGCGCAAATTGAAAATTTCAACTCAAAATAACTCTAAAGAAATTTTATATATATGTTACTGTTGAAGATTTGTTGGGGATGCCCTGAAGAAAATTCGTGCGAAGGTTCATGGTCATCAGATCAGAGGTCAAGGTCATAGCTCAGTTTGAAAATTCATTAAAAATTTGAACTCAAAATAGCAAAAAAAAAACTAACGAACTTTTATATATATGGTTGTGTTGAAGAGTTGTAGGAAATTCACTGAAAAATATGTGTGTGACATTTCAAGGTCATCAGAGCAAAGGTCAAGGTCACAGCTCCATTTGGAAATTTCAACTCTAAATAGTTCAAAAACTAGAATTTTATCTATATGTTAGTGTTGAAGATTTGTAGGAAATGTGCTGAAGAATGTTTGTGTAAAGTTTCAAGGTCATCAAATCAAAATATCAAGGTCACAGCTTGATCTGAAAATTTCACCTCTAAATAGCTAAAAGCTATAGAATTTTTATATACATAATCGTATAAGTGTGAAGTTTTAAATTCATCATGTCATTGCTTAAAAGAAGAAGGTTGATTTCTTCATCAAAAGTCATTAGAAAGTCAGTATCACATGCACAATTCATTTTTAACTGCTTTTTAAGTATGTGCTGGAGAACTTGACAAAATTCATTTAAATTTTCCTTCCTTATCTCATTTCATTTTCAAGTTCTTTTCAGCCATTTGGTACCATACCAGATCGGATGACCCCATTGTTGCTTCAGCAACAACTTCACCTCTAGTTATTCTTATTATTCTTCCTTATTCTTTCTTCTTCCACGAACATGTTCAACACTTTGCTCCAAAACTGCTAGTTCAATCCTTACCAAACTTCACCGAATGGTGGTTCTTGATTGGTCCAACACTTAAACATAAATAACTTTATAACTGCTTGACGGATCCTTGCCAAACTTCACATGGATATTACTGAGGGTCAGTTGAAGTGTATCTGACTGTCTGTTTTCCGAAAAACCAAGGCTTCTGATTGGGCGAAATTTCACAATTGTCAGATTTTGATGAAATTTGGAATTTATAGCTATCAAAGGATTGCGATTTCAGTCGTATGGGTTTCGTTGCTGTCTATGGCAAACTGAGGTTTCTCATTGGTTGAAATTTTAACATTGCCTAATTTTGATGAAATATGGAATTTGTTGGTTTTGAGGGATTGTGATTTCAGTTGTATGAGTTTCTTTGCTGTCTATGACAAATTGAGGCTTCTGATTGGTTGAAATTTGAAAATTGTCTGATTTTTATGAAATTTTGAATTTTTAGGTATCAAGTGGATTACGATTTCAATTGTATGGGTTTCTTGGTTGTCTATGGCAAAAGGAGACTTCTTATTGGTTGAAATTTGACCATTGTCAGATTTTGATTAAATTTAGAATTTATGGGTATCTAGGTATTATGATTCCAATGGTATGGATTCTATTGTCATCTGTAGCAAACTGAGACTTCTGATTGGTCAGAATTTAAATGTCCGATTTTTATGAAATTTTGAATTTATTGGTATCAAGGGATTGCAATTTCAATGGTATTGGTTTTGTTGCTGTCTGTGGCAAACTGGGCCTTCTGATTGGTAAAAATGTCATCATTGTCTGATGAAATTTGAAATTTACTGGTATCAGCAATTGCGATTTCAGCCTTATGGCTTTTATTCCTTAAAACCTGTGAAGAACAATTGAAGTTTTGTTTGTAATAAATGCTGGTTGATATCAACACGACTCATTCCAAAGTTTGGGGGACATCATATAACAGAACCCTGTTACAATTAGCCCTTGTTTAAAATGGGAACACTAGTAGGTCCATAAACCAAAAACTGTGACAAAATCAAATTCGAAAATGAATAAAACAACTGGCATTTTACTTGTTTAGTTTTAGTGTCTTATCAATAATAGCTCACCTGAAATGAATGTTCAAGAGAGCTTTTCTGATCACACTTTGTCCGTCGTCTGTCTGTCCGTTACCATTTCCCATTTTTGACTTTTTCTCCAAAATGGCTGAATGGATTTTGATGAAACTACATAGTAAGCAAGTACTCAAGGTCCTGTACAAAGTTTGTTCATTTCAGCCAGATCAGTCTATGATGGGGCAGAAGATGCCTCAAGAGGTACCCTCTTCAAAAATCTTCTTCTCCACAACTGCTGCATGGATTGAAAAAGTAATTGCATCTGAGTGATCTACATAGATGTATGATTCAAATTTGTTTATTTCGTAGAAATCGGAAAATAAGTTTTTGATGCATTTTTGAAGTCTTTTTAGACTGTCATTTTCATTAATTTTTATTGCGATCGCTTTTTGTGCGGCATGTGTAAACTTTTCACATTTTCGACTTTTTTTCAAGAACCAGTGGGTCAATTTTAATTAAACCTGGCATATAGCATCCTTAGTGAAGCCGCATAAAATTTGCAAATGAAAAAGGGATTAGACCAATAGGGACCCTAAAAGGGGCCAAAAAGGACCAAAACTTGGTACATCTTTAAAAATCTTTTCAGGAACCAATGATCAGATGACTTTCAAATTTTGTATGCATGATGGTTGAGTCAATATCTAAAAAGTTTGATAAAGAACGAAATTGAAATCTGTCCATAAACGAACCTTTAGGTGGTTCTCCAGTGACACAGGGTACAATTGTATTACAAATTGTTTAATAACTCAAAACTGATCAACTTTTTGTATACAAATATATATGAGTAAGTTGTTAGGAATTATCTGAGGATCATTTTGACAAAATTCAAGGTCATGGGGTCAAAGTTGAAGGTCACAGGCACCTAAGTAAATGGAAAATATGGGTTTTTTTTGTAAAAGTTTTGACATTTTTGACTACTTCTCCAGAACCATGGAACCAATTTGAACCAAACTTGACAGGAAGTATAGCCATGTAAAGCCACATAAAGTTTGCGGATGAAAAGGGGCTAGGGCCAAACATGACTGTCATGGCTATAAATAGAACACGAATGAGTCAGCAAATATATTTTATTTAATACATGCATCTCCAAAATTATGAAAGCTAGAGAAAAAACCATTACCTTAAAATGAGCGGCTTGCAAAAATCTACTAAAAAGTTGATAGGGCTGAAATTGTCAGGTCGCTCCTTATTGGAGTTATTTCCCCTTTTTTGTGAATTTTTCATGTTTTTTGCCATTATCTTGAAAAGTGTAATAGGTAGAGTAAAAGTGAAAGAAGCCAAAAAGTTCAGCATGTAAAGATCTACAAAAAAGTCAATAGGGCTGAAATTGTTGGGTTGACCTTATGGGAGTTATTTCCCCTTTTATGTGGATTTTCATGTTTTAGGATGTTTTTTGACATTATCTTTAAAAGTATAATAGGTAGAGTAAACATGCAGGAAGCAAAAATGTTCAACAAGCAAAGATATACAAAAAAGTCAGAAGGGGCTGAAATTGTCAGGTCCCTCCTTATTGGAGTTATTTCCCCTTTTATGTGGATTTTTCATGGTTTTGGACGTTTTTTATCTCATTGACCCTTACTACCACTACTATGCATTGTGACTGTATTTACCTAAACACTGATAACACTGAGCAGCACTGGTTTCACTAAAGCATAACTGCTGTTGTCATGTTGATGAATTTCACAACTAGCATATATGTGTTGCAGTACAAATTCATGTGGTTTTTAAACGCCCCCATTCAATTGGCCAGTGTCAAATACTCCTGGTTGGGTCACCATTTGAATCTTTTTTTCTTTTTCTCACTCTTATGTGTCCCACTAGTAGTTTAGACAGATTCATTCTAAATTTAAGCATTGATCTTTGCTAAAGTTTTCCACTTTTAGTTTTCAAAATATGATTTTTGGATTCCTTCATCAATATGAAAGCATTAGCAATAGCAAGATCTGGGAGGAAAAATAACACATAGACCCACCATTTTTTACACATTCTGTAAGTTAGATACTCGGTTCGAGTCTGATTAGCCCGATCAACACCATTCATTTTTGTATTATATTTTGAAACAACTACCGAAGCACTGACTTGCTTTATACATCCATCTTTCTGCCTCCTATCAACTAAAATATCTGCAGCAGTAGGGTCATCTGCTGATGATAGAAAAAAAAAGTTTTTTATCCTTCCATGCATACATGTATGCCGTTGTCCCATCCTCCAATTCAACAACTTTTTTCCTTGATTTTTCACACATTTCTTGTTTAGAATTTTGGGACCTTTTCTGTTTGTTCTTGTGGTACCTTAGACATAATTTTTTTTTTTTAATTTATAAAATAAATCCACACTAGTGAAATAATTGTCAATGTTGACAATGTGATTTTTACCCAGCAATTTTCTCTGTCAAATTTAGCACAACACCAGAACATAATCCAGTGGACTCGTAGTTATTGTCGGATTTCCAGGTATAAATTTCAAAATCATTACAAAATCCATTTTCAGAATCTGCACTCATCCATACCTTTATACTGTACTTTGTAGGTTTGGTCGGTAGATATTGGCGAAACCCTAAGCACCCTCTAAAGGCAATCATAGCCTCATCGACACTTGTATTTTGATGTGGATTATATTGTTCCAAACAATGTTTTTTCACAACTTGTAAAATAGGCCTAATATGGTGCAGTCTGTCATGACCAGGCTCTCCTCTTTTGGGATTTTCTGTATTATCATTTGCTTGCAGATACTGGAAAATCTAATCAAATCGATACCTCGGCATAATATTTGGTAAGAAACTATTCCCATATAACCAGTCAGTGGACCAATACATGTCCATTGTAGGTAGCTGGAAAATCCTCGCATACCTATGTATGCTTTTAATTCTTCGACTGTAACTTCACTCCAATTCTTATCTTTATGGCCAGCTGCTTGTTTTGCTCAGCATAAACATTTGTTTGAGTTGTTAAAATTACAAACACTGACTCTGATTGTAACTCTGATGTTGGACCAACAGGTTCAGTAAACTCGTTGACTGTAATTTTTCTCAAGTTACTAAATCGCTCAGGTATATCGTCATCATCTTAACTTTCTCTTTCACTTTCACTCTCACTTTCAAAACTTAAACTTATGTCTGAAAGGTTTACATCATCAACAGATGGCTTTTCACTCACATTTACATGTGAGTTTTAAACATTGGCGGCGGTAAAACCTTCAAAATCTCCATCATTGGAACTAGTTTCAAAATTAAATTCAAAACTACTATCACTATCATTTGCCTTGCTACTTTCAAATTATGTTTTGTTAGGGTGTATACTTTTGGTAAGAATAGGTCAATGCACTAGATATCTAGTCCTAAAATACGTCATAAAATTCATAACCTTTATTTTAGCCAATAATATTATTATTTAATCTGCAGCTCTATTTTAAATTGTGTTAAATTTACACAATGCGACATCAATTTCCCAGGTTGATTTCTATGTATATATTTGTATCTATATTTGCAGACAAACTGTTGGGAACGCCATACCTAATTTTAGGTGACCTTATGAATATTAATTAGCATATATCTTGGTTACTGACTGTATTATAAATACGAACCAATCATTGCCAATTTTTCAAAAACTTCAATCCAATGAGACGACTGCTTATAAGCTGCTTTCGGAAAATCAGCACATGGTAATGGCTACGCGACAACAGTTAAATAAAAGGTATGAGTAAATGACGCTTTTACGCGACACTCGCGGTCAATGAGTTAACATTATTTTGAAAAGTATAATGGATAGAGAGAAAGTGAAAGAAGTAAAAATGCTCAGCACGTTAAGATCTATAATAAGTCTATAGGGCCGAAATTGTCAGGTCGCCCATTATGGGAGTTATTTCCCCTTTTAAGTGGATTTTTCATGGTTTTGACATTTTTTAACATTATCTTGAAAAGTTTAATAGATAGAGAGAAAGTGAAAGAAGTAACAATGTTCAGCATGTTAATATCTATAAAAAGTCAATAGGGCCGAAATTGTCAGGTCACTCCATTTGGGAGTTATTTCCCCTTTTAAGTGGATTTTTCATGTTTTGGATGCTTTTTGACAATATCTTGAAAAGTATAATAGGTACAATAAAAGTGAAAGAAGCAAAAATTTCATAAGAAGATAAGATCTATAAAATTCAATAAAGCCGAAATTGTTTGGGAGTTATTTCCCCTTTAAGTGGATTTTTTGTGTTTTTGATAAAAGTGGACATTCCAACTTAACATGTCAAAATTTTAGCTTCATCAGATTGGGTATTTTAAGGACCAAAATTGAGAAAAAAAACAGATACTATTTCCGACTAGAAATGGACCGAATAACGGCCAAAAACCATTCCTGAAATCAAATCGCCCAACGGGCGACTTCGTACATAAAACAATTCGCCCGATCGTAAATTCAGTCACCTCGGGCGAACGGGCACCCGTTAATTTCCACCCCTGTTATTTCTCCTCAAATAATAAAAAGATTGCAATGAAATTTCTACTAATTAAGTACCAAAACCTCAACATTTCATATATGAAGTTTTGTTAAAATTGGATAATTGACAAATTCTATAAGAGTTATTGAAAAAACACAAATTTACTAAGTTATGTTGATACATTCATTTTGGTGGAAACACTTTTGACTGTACATGTCAAAATTAAAAAGAAGACTGAAGCATAAAGTTGCCTATTTGACCTGGACCATTTTAAGAAATACTGTTTGGAACATGAAACAAATAAGTTTTAATGATGAGCTCATCTCTCACTGCATATGATATGAAAATTCTTAGTCTTTAATTTATGTAAGTCAATAGGTCCAAGCTCATGACTTTTTTTAACGAATCATATAGAATTGAGATATTGTATTGATAGTATAAAAGTTCTCCACTAAACCCTGTAAATTATGTCTCTCAGTTTGACAAATCAGTTGAATTTCAGATTTTGTTTTTTAGCTCACCTGAGCCAAAGGCTCAAATGAGCTATTGTGATCACTTCCTGTCCAGCGTCATATATTTTGACAAAACTTGACAGGTAGCAAGTGTTCAAGGTCTTTATCAAGTTTGTAGTTTTCAGCCAGTTTGGCCTAGGTTAATCCAGGGTGAGGCAGAATAGGTCTCAAAAGGTACTCCTCTTTTAAAAATCATCTTCTACAGAACCGCTGCATGAATTGAAAAACGGATTGTTTCTTAGTGATCTACATGGATATATGATTCAAGTTTGTATTTTTCGTAAAAATCTGAATATTAATTTTTGACACGTATTTGAGGTCTTTTCAGTCTTTTGTCATTTTCGTTCATTTTTGCATGATTTCCTCAAATTTCCCCTTGCAATCAAAATAATGCATTAAAGTGTTTCACTTCTATATAGTTGAAGAAATGTTTTTGTGCAAAATTTGATTGCTATAATTTTTTATGAATTTCTAAAAACAGCAATATTTATGTTTCTTGGCCAGATCAGCAATTTTAATGTTATGCTTTATCACCTAAAATTTAAACTGCTCAGGTTCACAAGACTCTGCCCTGCCAGGTTATGTGGACATAATCCATGCACTCTTGTCAAAAATGCATCATGTATTGCAATTGTTCAAATGCTCTGTACAAAAAGTAACCCAGGTGACTTTCTCATTTACAAAACATTAACTCATGAATCATAAATTCAATAAACAGAGACTAGTTCTCAAACCAAGGCCATATTAATTGTATTGACTTTCAAGTCTTCTCATTTGAATGTTTACAAAATTTCAGCATGTCATGTTTGTTGTATGCATTCATTGTCTACTTGTGCAGGTTTTTAACTGTACAACTCATATTTGAATGTCTGGCTGCATATCTACAAAACAAAATTCTGTTAGAGATTTATATAGGTAATAATACACCGGAAGCATTATTCAGGTAATCAGAAATATGTAATTACACCTACCATATTCAAATAAAAAGTTCTTTGGCAAGTTGACAGAAAAAGGAAAAAAGGAAGGGGCATGTTGACCTTAAGTCAAAGTTGGTGTGTTTGTGTGTGCAATATAAATAAATATTACACACACACAGAGACTTTATTACACTGGTCAATGCATAAATATAGATACATACATGCATGTAAGTTTAAAAACATGACAATTATTTCATTTCATTAAATTTGATACTTATAATTTGAAAAGAAAAATAACAATAAATTTAAAGTGCATTTGTAAATTGAAGTTGATTTATGTTGAACTACTTTAAATTGCAAGTGTTAGATGCAACTCATATCCACTTAATGTATTAAGCTGTGTTTTACTATAGATAAAAATGTTAGACTAAATTGTACTAATACATCTACAATGTACATGTACAGTACTGACATAATCAGAAATAATTATGGTTTTATAGACATGAAATATTCACATGTTCAGAAAAAAAATTATGGTTGGATATTTTGAACTCCATCCCTGGTTTCCCCTAGTATTAACATATTCAGAAATAATTATGGTGGTATACACATGAAATAGTGATTCTATATGAAGAAACATGCCAATATACATTTTTAGAAAAAAATTTATGGGGGGGGTCAATTTATCTCACTGAGGGGAGGTCAAAATATCCCAAAGGGGGGGTCACTTTGTCGTGACAATAAACGGTGATGGAGTGACCCAGGGGATCATTCCATCACAGGGGTCAAAATATTGTATGACACCGGAAAGCAAGTATGCCGTTATATCAATCAGATTGACATGGATGTAAATTTGTTCCCATGAAATTTCTGCTGCTAACCAAAAATGCTATTACATCAAGTGTCATTATAACAAGAGATGACTGTACATGTTTTCTCAGACAAAAATAATTATGTTCATTATGGTACTTAAACTGGCATGACACCAAGATTTATTGATTTTCTTCTTACAATATTGCAATTCTATGCTACATACATTGTATATGTATATTTATAACCTGATGGTGTTTGTTCAAACTTGACCGGTCCTCTTGACCTTAAACATTATAACCAGTCTGTAAGGCATGTTTATTTACATTTTTTGTTGTTGTTGTTGTTGTTGTTGGTGATTATCTATTCATGTATAAAAATAGACACTCTGGATTTCCCTTCACTGATTTACTGGAAATGAACTATAAATAGAACACCTTGATTTAAGTAATAGGAATTCCCAGAATTCAATCTTGTTTTGTCAGTACTACACTTAATCCAAAAATATCACAAGTCATGGTCTTGGTTTACCTGTGTTGTTACATAATAGTATATAGTACACCAGTTTGTTTTCCTAAATTGAATTTCTGAAAATAGACACAACTAGATTACATCTGAAGGACATGTGCATACCTGTAGTTGACAGTAAACATGTATGCGCCCTTGGACAATTAAAATCGTCATCAGGGTATTTGGTATAGTAAGATTTAGGTTTTCCTGCTAATTAACTTGTATAGAGGAATTGTAATATTAGGTTAGATTAGAGTCATGATTACATTTAGTAAATATATATCAAGACATATACAAGGTTATATTTGATAACTAAAAAAAAGGTAATATTAATTATTTGAAATGCAGAAATATCTATGCATACATGTCTCATTAATTTGTTAACAGGTAATCAGGGAGGGGAGGTCCAATTCTTCAGGGGAGGGGCCCAATTTTGCAGGTATGACCTGTGCAAGACAAATTATATTGTGCATGTCATTTTAATAAAAATGGGGAAGGGGTTGTTGTAGTCACATTCAACCTTAATGTTCAGATCATGTAAAACTTTTGTGAGCCAAGTTTGTTTGCTATTTAAACTTAGACATAGATGTGCACTTATTGACACTGGTTCATAGACAATTATCACCTGGACCTACATAGAAAAACACCAGCAATGTTTACAAAATGGGTACAAGCTTTGGACACCTGAAGTTGTGCAGGGGGGAAAATGAGCCTGGTGAACTGATTAGTCATTCAATGAAGATGAAAGAAGTTTGATTATTTTAAGTGAAATTAAAGGTGACAAAAACATACATGAATAATTTGTATTATTTTGCAAATTTTAGAGTTGAAAATTTAAAGAGAAGGGTTGTTATAGAATACTACAGGTTGTAAATAAATGAAATTTTGAAGTAGAAATGTAACAACAATCTGTATTTTTTATTGCAAGTTTTGTTACGTCATTGATCTTTCAGTGCAGGGTACCAAAATGTAATATACCTGGAAGTGTTACTGACCTGGGATGAATTAATACCAAGGTACATGTATATAGGAAAACAATTGGTGTTATTGTCCGAGTCACATAAGATGGCGTGGCGAAGTAACCTTTTGATTATCATACGGATGATTCAACTTACTTTTCGGTTATGACAAGCTGCATGGGGAAAATGTTTTATTCCTCACTGGATACTCTCTTATGTATGGTGACTAGTAGGAACACTGTAGTTAGTGTAATTTTGATGCTATGCTTTATTACCTAAAATTTAAACTCACCAGGTCAAGAAAGAGAACTCCACTGGCCAGGTTATATGCATTTTACTATATTTGCCCACATTTATCTACATGTAACCTCAATTATGACTAAGTTTGCCAGTTATCTCGCTATACTTGTCGGCCTAATATCACCTTAGTCAGAGGTGATTCTCTTTTGTCTGTTGTCCTGCATACTGTAGTTAACTTTAACATATTTTGACTTCTCAAATAGGCCAATTTAAACTAAAGAATATATCCATCAGATTCTGCATAAAGTTCACTTTGCAAATATAAAGAGGCAAAAACCCATAAGTGCTTAAAAAAAATAGACCAAAAAGATATCAATAACCACAAAGTTGCAAATTAAAAACAAAATCTATCCACAAATGAGCCACTGGTGGGAACATCAAATGACATAGGGTAAAGTTTTACACAAATGACTTTTTAACTCAAAACTTATTGACTTTTTTGCATACAAAGATATATAAGAAAGTTGTTAGGAATTATCTAAGGATCATAATGACAAAGTATACAAGTCAAAGGTCAAGGGCACAAACACTAAAGTAAATAGGACATTTTCTTATACTTCTGGACATTTTTCTGAAGAATCAATGGTTCAATTTTAGTCAAACTTTGTTGAAACTATTCCAATTGCAAGCTATATAATTTCTGCAAATGAGAAGGCCCCATAGGGGATCCAGAAGGGGTTAAATCTGGGTATTATTTCATTCAGTTGAAGGTAAACTCCTCAACCTCAATGATTGCATTTAGACTTTCCGAAATCAGTAAATAGTATGTAAGTCAGTCCACATGTCTGGATATTCCATGTTTACAAATACTGTTATTTACTGTACTTGATTTATAATCTTATACCTGTATTTATATATCTTTATAATCTACAATATGCAACTATCAGGTTTATTTCAAAGTCTGCAGTAGATATATTCAGGATAAAAAACTTGATATTAGTCCTCCTGCACTGGCCTTTTAAAGAATTATTTTGTTACACATATTTTGGACAAGAGATCTGAAGTTAGAAGTACCTCTTATTGTATAGATTTACCTAGAAATCACATGTCAAAATTAAATCACTGCCAGATATTTTGCAGGTCATTTATTTCTGTATATTTACACCTAGCATGTTCAATGTAAACATATCCTTTATCATGTATATCCTGTTTATCTATTTCTGAGAAATCTACTAGATTATATTATTACAGGTACGTATCTAGGTGGGGGTACATAACTAAAAAGATGATTGTATGTAGACACTCGCTACATACAGGTTGGTTAGTTCAGTAATAAAAGTCACACATCCTTTCTTTCATAGAATTATTAAACAATTTTCACTAAATCAGATTTTAAAACATTGTTTGGCATAAAAAACTATATTGTGGAGTTGTTTAATTCCAAACAGAACAAGAGCATACTGGAATTTTGTATTGAAAGACCCCTGTGTAATGAAAATTCATTTAAAGAAAGCCAATCGGTTATTCCTTGAAATTAAGAGATACCACCAGTTATAAATGACTATGGCTATTGTAGGCATAGTAGGAAGCCAACCTACAGGTTAGTACAATGTTATCACCAGAAACATGTATGAAATGGTTGTTATTCATATAAGGATAACTAGTAGAACCTACATGTCATAATTCTATGTAATATTATGATAAAATATCATTTAACTTTTTCACTCCTCAAGTATTGTAATAGCATGTTCTTTTCTTTTGTTTTAGGAAAGTCTATTATGTTCTTTGGGGTTGGGTTGAGTTTTAGGACAAAGATATGATTTGATAACACAATTTATAGTATACTGGTATATACATTTTGGCAATTTTCCATGAAGGATGAAAATCTGTCAGGTAATAAGGATTGTGTTCTGATTATTAGAGGGTGGGATACATCCTGATCAGACAACCCAGACCTTTTTCTGTAGTATCCAAGGGATGGAAATCCATTGCCTTCTGATCACAAGAGGGTGGGGGCTTCCTTATCAGACAACCCAGACCTTTATCTATAGTATCCAAGGGACAGAAATTCATTGTGTTCTGATCATGAGAGGGTAGGATACATCCTGATCAGACAACCCAGACCTTTATCTATAATCATCCAAGGGACAGAAATTCATTGTGTTCTGATCATGAGAGGGTAGGATACATTCTGATCAGACCACCCAAGCCTTTATATGCGGATCATGCAGATTCCGAATCTTCACAGTTTTTGTCTGCAGCCTCAAAACAATATAGTGCACTAAAACTAAGGCTTTCAACAAAGATATTCAGTGTGTGTTCTTTCTATTCATGTATTTGTTGTAACTTCTACCATGCTATTAACAATATTAGCAGGTAAATCAAACTTTTATGATAACTTTGATAAATGAATTGATATATTAGGCTGACTATATTCATTTGTACACATTAGGATCTACTTCTGTCATATGAATTCAGAGATTCAAAGATAGAGGAAGAGCTAGCATCGCCACTGTTTCGTATCCATGTACATGTACATATAAAATCATTATCTCCTTCTTCAAGGGTTTAACAACTTTTATCATCTTATTACGTATTTCGGAAGTGCAATTGGAATTTGAAACTTTATTTATGATAATTTGGAATGTAATTGATAACGATTTAAGCGGCTTGATGTTGTTGACATAGATCTAATGTTAAGCACGTTGTGAAGTTTTCCAACTTAGATTCATCGTATTTCAACTTTCTAGGGGCCTATTCCAAACATCCATTTATAATTATGCTTATTAGAACTAATATGAACTAAGGCATTGTCTTGAATCGAGTTTGTCATTTGTCATTGTAGCATCGTAATGTAACATTAAATGCATCGGGTTAGGGAAACCACGTGGTTTAGATTGATGCAGACAGTGTTTACCCACTTACCATAAAGTGCTCATTCCGCTCGCTTAAAATCATGCTGAAATTGTTGCCAAATAGAAAAGGCATATTTGGCATTGTTTTATTGGAACAATAAGATGTTGGTAAGCTATCATAATATACCTTATTTTACCTAAAAAGGGTGCCAGATAGATAGTAAAATACACAGTGAAGCACCTAAATATTATAATGAGTCTATATATTTTGAATGCATTATTCATAGAAGTACCATATTATTAGATTGATCAATATATTGATACTTTTTACTTATCAATACATCAATGTCTGCATTCAGACTTTCAGGACACTATGTCTACAAGCTGTGTTCACTGAAACATGACCTTCAAATAATAAGGATCATGTGACAGTCTTCCAAGTACAGAAAAATTTGGAATAACTCAATAAGTAATACAAACAAACTAACACAAATGCTCAGTCTTGAGTATTTAATTGTTTGACAATAGCAGCTACAGAATAATTTAGGCGATTTATAACGGCATAATTAATTTAATGATGATTTAACAGGTAACACAGTAGCAATGTACGTGTACATTATCAGTACACACAGATAATTTACATGTAAGTGATGTTAAATATGATAAAATGCACCAGTTATTAAACATAAACAATGTATTTTTTGGTTTTCATTTCCATGTTTTCATCTGTGCTGACTTAGAGCTTATGCTGTAGGCCTAAAGCAAAGTTGATGGAGTGTTGTCGTGATCTATGTGTTAGCACCCCTGTAGTCACGTATCTGTCACGTATGTGTCTTGCTGTAGGCCTAAAGCAAAGTTGATGGAGTGTTGTCGTGATCTATGTGTTAGCACCCCTGTAGTCACGTATCTGTCACGTATGTGTCTTGCTGTAGGCCTAAAGCAAAGTTGGTGGAGTGTTGTCGTGATCTATGTGTTAGCACCCCTGTAGTCACGTATCTGTCACGTATGTGTCTTGCTGTAGGCCTAAAGCAAAGTTGGTGGAGTGTTGTCGTGATCTATGTGTTAGCACCCCTGTAGTCACGTATCTGTCACATATGTGTCTTGCTGTAGGCCTAAAGCAAAGTTGATGGAGTGTTGTTGTGATCTATGTGTTAACACCCCTGTACTCACGTAGGCGCGGGTATTTGGAGTACAGGGCATCCTTATTTTGCCATTTTTTCTTTCATGAAGCACATTTTGATTACGTTGCAAAAAATGGTGAAATACTCCACTATGCAACATTATCTACAGTGTATATAGCTGTTTTTACTGACTTAATTACTTTGTAATCCCCCTGATGTATCAATAGTGGAAAAGAAACAATGTAGCAAAATTTGTTACTGTCAAATTAAGATTTACCATTTGAAATGCAAGATCAGGAAACAGGCATTTGGAGTATGAGTGATACATACCTTACACAGATGCTTCAAGTTAGGGCTGTCATTTATGAGAAATTAGATATTGATGTATTGATAAGTAAAAAGTATCAATATATTGATCAATCTAATAATATGGTACTTCTATGAATAATGCATTCAAAATATATAGACTCATTATAATATTTAGGTGCTTTACTGTGTATTTTACTATCTGATGATTAAAAAAAATCATTGCAAGGAAAACATTGTTTATTTGAACAAATTGAACAGTCAGAATAAAATATAACATTACATAGTTCAAGAACATGAAGTAAAAGAAATGGAAAATTTGGAAATTGTAAAAGAAAGTACATACTGTGAAATGCATTATGAAATGTATCGATACCAAAAAAAATGTATCGATTATCCTATCGAATCAATTTGTATATCAATATTGAGTCTATAAATGACAGCCCTACTTCAAGTTCATTGAAACCAACAATTTGAACAATATCTTTGATTTTATACAATCTCTGAAATTAAAAGTGTAAAACTGGTATTATGCGAGATTTTGGTAATTGCGGACAGTTTAAAATGACAGCAGTAGACAAAATGGGAAGTTTGATTGACAATGCTTCGCTTGAAATCCCGAACCCGAATTCAGTTTTATAAAGTTGCGAAGTAAACAAATAATTGGACAAGTTCATATTTCTTTGTAGAAAAAATTGCAATAAGTGTTATTTTTTCGATAGTGAATACATTTTAATTAACAGTTTTTTAACAAAAGAAGAAAAAAAAAAAGTAACTATGACTGGTTTCATTTCATTTGTTGATGAACGTCAATGGTGACCTCCCTGCATCAAAGAAATCACCGATAGAATCCAAAGTATTGCTAACAACGTAGTTAAAAGATGTTCTTTTGCAATTTTGTGGGTATAGTTGATATTTATTGCACCAAAAAGAAAAAAAGTATAATGATGTCGGGTGGTAAGCTAAACTAATTAAAAATAAAAAGGTAAAAAAAATTTCAAACATTCAATAAGATCTACATGAAAAAAATATCCAGGAGCACCCTTATTACAGCAGGCGTCCTTTCAAGGACAAATACGGTATTTAGGCTGTTACTAATCCTACCATAAAGTGCTAACTTCGCTTGCTTAAAATCATGCTGAAAATTGTTGCCAAATTATAGGTAAGGCATATTTGGCATTGTTTTATTGCAATAATAAGAAGTTGGTAGGCCATTTATCTAGGCTGTTTCCAATCTGGCCATTATGGAATCGGGCTGTCCACAAACCTATTGTACTCGGCAGCCATGTTTCTAGGAACTCATATGCAGAGCCTCGTTTGCAATGTACTGGTTGAAACTTTTTGAAGCCCATAGTAAACACTGGAGGACTGTGACCATAAGAGGACGCTGTAAATATTGGACTTGACTCAAGTTGCAACATTTCTACAATAAAGAACTCAATGCACTCACAAATTAAATGTGACCTCACGTGTGCGTAATGCACTGTATACACGATCAGGTCACAAAATAATGATCTTTCATGTTACAATAGCACTGGGATTCAAGATTATGTCAGAAACTGCATAACAAACATACATCATTTACATTATGTCTATGCTTACTTTTGAAGATACCCTTATTGGCACCCCTCTGTGAAGTTGAAGTCTGCATTCAGACTTTCAGGACACTATGTCTACAAGCTGTGTTCACTGAAACGTGACCTTCAAATAATAAGGATCATGTGACAGTCTTCCAAGTATAGAAAAATTTGGAATAACTCAATAAGTAATACAAACAAACTAACACAAATGCTCAGTCTTGAGTATTTAATTGTTTGACAATAGCAGCTACAGAATAATTTAGGCGATTTATAACGGCATAATTAATTTAATGATGATTTAACAGGTAACACAGTAGCAATGTACGTGTACATTATCAGTACACACAGATAATTTACATGTAAGTGATGTTAAATATGATAAAATGCACCAGTTATTAAACATAAACAATGTATTTTTTGGTTTTCATTTCCATGTTTTCATCTGTGCTGACTTAGAGCTTATGCTGTAGGCCTAAAGCAAAGTTGGTGGAGTGTTGTTGTGATCTATGTGTTAGCACCCCTGTACTCACGTATCTGTCACGTCTGTGTCTTGCTGTAGGCCTAAAGCAAAGTTGGTGGAGTGTTGTCGTGATCTATGTGTTAGCACCCCTGTACTCACGTATCTGTCACGTATGTGTCTTGCTGTAGGCCTAAAGCAAAGTTGGTGGAGTGTTGTCGTGATCTATGTGTTAGCACCCCTGTACTCACGTATCTGTCACGTATGTGTCTTGCTGTAGGCCTAAGCAAAGTTGGTGGAGTGTTGTCGTGATCTATGTGTTAGCACCCCTGTACTCACGTATCTGTCACGTATGTGTCTTGCTGTAGGCCTAAAGCAAAGTTGGTGGAGTGTTGTCGTGATCTATGTGTTAGCACCCTTGTACTCACGTATCTGTCACGTATGTGTCTTGCTGTAGGCCTAAAGCAAAGTTGGTGGAGTGTTGTCGTGATCTATGTGTTAGCACCCTTGTACTCACGTATCTGTCACGTATGTGTCTTGCTGTAGGCCTAAAGCAAAGTTGGTGGAGTGTTGTCGTGATCTATGTGTTAGCACCCTTGTACTCACGTATCTGTCACGTATGTGCCTTGCTGTAGGCCTAAAGCAAAGTTGGTGGAGTGTTGTCGTGATCTATGTGTTAGCACCCTTGTACTCACGTATCTGTCACGTATGTGTCTTGCTGTAGGCCTAAAGCAAAGTTGGTGGAGTGTTGTCGTGATCTATGTGTTAGCACCCTTGTACTCACGTATCTGTCACGTATGTGTCTTGCTGTAGGCCTAAAGCAAAGTTGGTGGAGTGTTGTCGTGATCTATGTGTTAGCACCCTTGTACTCACGTATCTGTCACGTATGTGTCTTGCTGTAGGCCTAAAGCAAAGTTGGTGGAGTGTTGTCGTGATCTATGTGTTAGCACCTCTGTACTCACGTATCTGTCACGTATGTGTCTTTATTGATGAATGAGTAAAGCATACAGTATGTAACTATATTTTTATATGACAGTAAACAGGATGGAATGCAGTTTGTTTGTTTGTTTGTTTTTAAGGGAGAAAAGATAAATAATGCCTGTGTTTCATACCACAATGTTTTTTCTTTTGTTGTAGGGGTTTACAACTTATATATTTCAAACAAATATTGAAATGAGGACAACCAGTTATGCATGGCGTTCTCTTGAAAAACAACTCCCAATGGATATGAAGGAAAAAATTACGAGAATGAGATTTTGCAAGGACAAAACGGTATGTACATGTATATTGATGATGCATCTGACCTACACAGAAACTTGATTTATGTTCTAATTCACCTTGCTCAGCCCGACATTTTTATTGATAAAATAAACTCAACACATATACAGGATTAGCTGACAGTTGATGGTGCAACAGACATTTTATTGTTCTAAATAAAAAAATACAGAAATAGCTTGTATTGTCAATAATAACTTTATAAAGGCATACAGTGAGTACTCCAATATTCTACAAAAAAGAGAAACAACAGTTAAAACATATCAACTTAAAAGTTAAAAGCAAGGACGGATGGGTGGGGTTGTCAATATGACTGGCACACTGCACTGCTAAGCTTC
This sequence comes from Atrina japonica, assembly GCA_030159075.1. Lineage (NCBI taxonomy): Eukaryota > Metazoa > Mollusca > Bivalvia > Pterioida > Pinnidae > Atrina > Atrina japonica. The sequence goes on along the minus strand of BROG01000019.1, from coordinate 1,910,301 downwards.
AAATGACTTATTTTCTACACCCAGATACAGATATCATACTTGAGCATACAAATCATGGTTTTCTTAAGGCTGACCCTGATAACCGTCAGATAACCAATTAAATTCATTTTTGATACAATAACAACAAAATTAACAAATGTTGCTGTACCTATTATAAATACATTTTCTGCATACATGTTACTAAGGTTCAGGATATGCAATTTGTTTAATTGGAATTGGGGAAATATTATTAATTACCCTCCTCCTGAAAATTTAAATTTGAAAAAAATGATTTGATGGAAGGGGTGGGGGGAACAGTGTCCACTGTAGTTTTTGATGTATTTATTTTGTTTTTGTTGCTTTTTAGCCCACTATCAACAAATGGTGGGCTGGCTATTCAAATTGTCAAGCTCCATCATACTTCGTCGGTCCACAATTCTTGTTATCGCTATTTCTCCAAAAGTACTGAAGGGATCTTTATGAAATTTCACATAAAGGTTCTCCTTGAGGTGTAGTTGTGCACTAAACATCAGGCGGGTTGGATCACAAAATGGCTGCCAGGTGGCCATCTTGGATTTTGACAATTACAGTTTGGTATCACTATTTCTCAGAAAGTACCGAAGGAATCTTTATGGATTTTACATATAGGTTTTCCTTGAGATCTAGTTGTGCACTATACATATTCAAGTGGGTCAGATCACAAAATGGCTGCCAGGCGGCCATCTTGGATTTTGACAATTAAAGTTTGTTAACGCTATTTCTTACAAACTACTGAATGGATCTTTATTAAATTTGACATATAGCTTCTCCCTGAGGTCTAATTGTGCACTTTACATTTTTAGGCTGGTCAGATCATAAAATGGCTGCCAGGTGGCTATCACTGATTTTGACAATTAAAGTTTGTTATTGCTATTTCTCAGAATGTACTCAAGGGATCTTTATGAAATTTGACTTATAGGTTCGCCTTGAAAATTAGTTGTGTAGTGTACATTTTCAGGTGGGTCGGATCACAAAATGACAATTGACTTAGATTTTGACAATCTAAGTTTGTTATTGCTATTTCTCATAAAGTACTGAAGGGATCTTTTTGAAATTTAATATATAGATTCTCCAAGAGGTCTAGTTGTACAGTGTATTGTTCAGGAGGGTCAGATCACAAAATGGCTGCCAGGCAACCATCTTAGTTTTTGAGAATTAAAGTTTGTAATCGCTATTTCTCAAAAAGTACTGAAGGGATCTTTATGAAATTTGACATATAGGTTCTCCTTGAGGTGTAGTTGTGTAGTGTACATTTTCAGCAGGGTCTGATCACAAAATGGCTGCCAGGCGGCCATCTTGGATTTTGACAATTAAAGTTTATTATGTATTTCTTGAATACCATTTACATGTCTACCTCTAAGCCATTTGTATTCTTCTTTGTTATGGGTAGACACATACATTGGTGTATAATCATTGGGGGTCCTGCCCCACCCCCTGAAATTTATATTTTTACTTATAACTTACAAACCGTTCCCGTCCCCATCCTTAAACCATAATTATTATTGATTGTTATGGGAAACACAGTCGGTGGTGTATGGGGGTCCTTGGGGATCCTGCCCCACCCTCTGAAATATATGAGACCCGTTAAGAGAAAGGGGACCTTCGTGACAATGACATAGTAAGCCAGAAATGAGCAGTTAAAATTACATCACAATCAGCACACAAGTTGTCGGTGCGAACAACTTTACATTTTGATACAGGCGTTTTTTTTTATACAGGTGATTGCTGTAGTGTCTTGTTCCTTAAAATTTATTTTAATATGAAAACTTACTAGATCTAGTTTAATAGGATATGGTAAACATAATATATTTTATTATTATTATTTTTTAAATATTCTAAAAGCATAATGATAGGCTAGCTATAATGCTAAGTAAATATGTGTTGAAGTTTAGCTTAAAAACAAAACACACAAATAAACACATTGAAGAGGATCTTGCGTAGGTAATCTTTTCATCTTGTTCTGATAAAGCTTTTGGTTTAGATCTAAAGATTTATGAATAATAATTTAGATCTATAGAAAGATATCGAAATAAGTACGCTATGAATGTTTTAGCACACGGAAACTCATAGTCTTTATGACAAATATATCGTTTCTTTTCTTAAATTTTAATTCCGTAGGGCCTAACTGCACAAAGATTATTTTTCTCCATGGAACCATTGCGACAGGTTCCAAAAAAGATAAAAAAAATGCTTGTATGTATGTTCAATTTATAGAAATATTTTATAAGATATTATTATGGCACTCAAACTGATATCAAAACATTCATTTTCAGAGAAATTTGCAGGAACCAGTCATTCTGACAATCGAACCCATATACCCTTAACCTAAATATGTTGCATGTTCCACGTATTCCGACACATTTTTGTTTCATTAAGAGTAGCCTTTTACAATAATCCACCATCGATATGATAATAAATCTAAACTCCATCGTCTTGAATTCTTTATTCCGGCAAGCATTTTCCGCGAAAGCACTGCTTCTTTCATCATTAGATAAAGACAAACCACCCCCTCCAAATTTCCCTGTTAAAAGGTTAACTGGACTTTTTGTTTCAATCGCAAATGATAGCTTTTACATTTCTACGACTGATTCCAGTTCTGGTGGTAATTAATATAACCCGATTTAGAGCAATATTCTAATGTATGGAGGAATTATATTTATTTCAGCATCAAGTAATATTGACATCAAGAAATTTCGGCACTTGTATAAGTAATTCAGCATTTGTACACATTACTTCGGCACTTAATTTTTCGTCATTCAAGTATTTTTGGCACATGAAAAGGTTATATCAGTAAAAAAATACTGAGTAAAATAACTTAATTAATATCTCGTGATGAATTTTAATTTATAAAGCTAAAGTTTTATGTGTATTTTTGGAAGTACTGAAAATACTTCCTTATAAGTGCCAAGAATACTCAGTGCCGAAATTACCCAATACCAAACAGCTTGGGAACTCATAAAGTAAAATACGCATATACCGATCCATATTCCATGGATTATAAAATGTTCGGAATTATTTTATTATATGTCATTGGGCGAATAATTAAATTATGCCATTGAAAACAATTTTGGTGAAAGTTCTGTCAGATATTCTTTTGTAGGAATAATGGGGTTATTCCATTACAGTATCATCAGTTTTCTCAGTTAACCAAAATGAAATGATTTTGATGAAAAATAGAAAGAAACGACATACAGTGTAATAACAAACAAAAAAAAACCAGAAAAAAACTTCCTCGCCCATTTATAATTTTGTATTAAAACACATGTTAGTGTCTTTTAAAAATTTAAATGTTAACTCGGAGCATACCGAACCTCCTGAGATTTATTTTTATATGAATAATGTTTTATGTAGCCCCGCTCGATGACGATAGTCTAAATTCATGCCCCTTTAGCTTGAAATCCTCGGTCCACCCCTGGTCATGTATGTATTAGTTTAAACACTGTAAATCTATGTTGCCAGCACTTTGAAAAAATTCTAGATCCGCCGCTGAATACAGTCATGTAAATTGCCACGTTGCAAAATTTTGAGTGACAGAGATTATGAAGATGACAAACAAATAAATAAAGTCTGAAAAAGACTTATAATACAATTATGGTCCATCCTTGTCCCACACCAAAGGACTGGACTAAAAACGTAGGACTGTTATATAGACTTCTTAGCCAATAGCTGGCAGATATAGATATTTGTCAAATCGGGGTATGGGAGGAGATTGTTTGAGGGGTAGCATGATAATACTATTGTCATTTCCCAATTTTTAATTTTTAATAAGTAAAAAATGAGTACAGGACAACATTTTATTGTAAAGAACTCTTTATTGTCTATTACAAATTAAAATTAAGTAAATGACACTACATGAAATTGTCAAACAGCACGTGTATCATTTCACATTCTTGGATAAATTGTGAGTCTAGAATCAGTTAGTGGGTTAGGTGACTCACAATTTTTACTGAATTATTCTGAAATTATTAACCAGACAAAGAAATATATATTCAGCTTCCAAGCTCAAAGACCTGGTCAGAAACCACATTGATTATCCCTATATTAAAGAAGGGCACTTCATCAAGTATACCCAAGCGGCCTTTCATAGACATTTGCCGAGGAAGTCGCTGGTATGCTTCCTGGAAAGCTTTCAATCTCAGAAGTTCTGAGGGGACATTTTGAAGATTCCTGATACTAGTTATAATTTTTTTATCACTCAAAAGCATTGCAACGATAGAGTGATTTTAAAAACACTTAAATGAAAGGAAAAATAACCTTATATAAACTGAATGGGCTTTACGATTATGCTCGTTTTTGAATTTTACAAGAGATAAATAGGGGGGGTCGGGGTATGTTACCCATGTTATTTTCATTTGACAAGTCTTGATGTTTCATTTTGTAGCTTACTTGTAATGAATTAAGACATGTTTATCCTTTCAAAATAACAAACATTGATTGATTGAAAAAAAAAAAATCAAGCGAAATTCAGTAACAGACAGAGACCGTATTCCAGAGGGTTCTGGAAACTATGGTTATATTGACAGACTGATTATTTTTAAAATAACTTAAATTTCAGCTAACATAGAACATGTAGCATAAGCAAGAGTAGATCATGAGGGATGTTCCAGAAATATATTTAATTTTAAAAGCTCGGAAAAGCCATTTTCTATTCGCCAGACACAAAACATTTCTGTGCATATACATGTACATGTAATTGATGGTTAAAAGAACCTTCAACAATCTCTCATATTTTTATATTAAAATATCACCAAATTCAAAGGGGGTTCAACCCCTGTAAACCATCTGGATCCACCATTTTATTGTGATATCTTGAATAAATGAATTAGTAAATTGCTCTGATGCAAGATAAAAACATAAAAGAAACATATTACAACATTCAGTAACGCTTATGGAGCGTTTAAACTATTGAGCTCTCTGGCGCTTTATCGTGACTTCACGATAGCGGTGCTTTTGTAACGTTATATGCATTTTTATATTGCAAATCGGTTTATTTCAAATTCAAATTACTTTTGGTAAACACAGTTTATGCCCCTTTAAAGCATCAAAACCTTTAGATTATAATGTGTAATATGAGGTTTGTGGATTAAAGTTTTTGTTGTACATGGTGGAAGGAGGAGTCAAACAATATCGATGTAATTTTGGATTCTTGAAAATGGTTTCCAATTATGGAACAATCTGGGGTTTGGCATCTATGTGCACCTTTTGAGGGTATTTTATACTCTAAATCCAATCTTTTTCTTGTGACTTTATTATTAGCGATACACACAAGTTCTTTAATTTGTGAGATGATATTTTCATAATTTCGAATGCCCCTTTTATCATACTTTTATCATACTTCATTACACGATAATTTTATTTTCAAAAGCAAGAGCTCTTGCGGAATAATACGTAAATAAAAAATTCTCATTAATAAAACTGGATTTACAGTAAAGCAAAACAGTTGTCATTACCTTTGTTGAAAATTTTATGATAGTTTCAACTGTACCATAGCAGTCATTTAACATTGATGGTGTGTTTGTCAATGTATGCAATGATTTTGTCTGTAAAATTCCTAGTAATACATATTTATGAATGAAATAAGGGTCCAAGAATGAATTGCATGTAAAATTATGTGGTTTCGTTTGTTTGTTTATTGTTGTTTAACGTCCCACTCAAGAATATTTCACTCATATGGAGACATCACCAAATGCCGGTGAAGGGCTTCAAATTTTTGCCTATGCTCGGCACTTACGGCCATTGAGCAGTGAGGGTTCTGTAACGTGCCGACACCTACTGTGACACGGGACCTCCAGTTTTTACTGTCTCATCCGAAAGACAGGAAACCAACCTGCCGCCGGCGGGACACGACCTCATGATCCAGAGTCGAGCGTGCTACCGACTGTAAAATTATGTGGTTAAAACATAGCTGTTGTTAAGGGGGAAAGTCAGTCATTCACAGGATGATATAAAAGTTATATTATTGAGTTAAAAGGTTGATATATCATAGTTGATGAATGTCGAAAAGTAGATAAAATGGGAGAGATAAGTTCTCTGGTTTCATAACAGTGTAACACAGTATTATCAGAATTGTTAGAAACTATTGCTGACATTTGTAGGTACTAGGCCTTACACAGTTCTTTTTTTTGTTTACTTCTTCAGAATCTTAGTGTAGTTGGAAAATAACACATATATTAATGGCCACTATTTTTACCATTTAAATGAAATATGTCTGTGTTAGAAATTAATCGAAAAAAATCTTCTGTCACTGTTTTAGAAATGGAACATTATTCTGCCACTGTTAGAAATTGAACATTCTTTTGTCACTACATTACTCTGTCTCTGTGTAAGAAATTGGACATTATTCTGTCACTGTATCAGAATTGGAACATTAATCTTACACTGTGTTAGAAATGGAACATTATTCTGTCACTGTTAGATATTGAACATTCTTCTGTGACTGTGATAAAAGTTATACATTCTTTTTTCAGTGTGGTAGGAATTAAACATTCTACTACTACTGCACTAGAAACTGAAAAATCTTCTGTCACCTACTTAAAGATGAAACATTCTACTGTAACTGTGTTAGAAATTGAACATTATTCTGTCACTGTGCTAGAAACTGAAAATTCTTCTGTACATTCCTGCATTACTATGCTATAAAATTTGAAAATTCTTGTCACTGTTAGAATTGTTCATTCTTCTGTCACTGTGTTAGAAATAAAACATTCTCAACTCCTGCTCAAAAACCACAAGGTGGATTCTCTTCAAATTTGGTGTGTAACATTTATAAGCTCACTTGGCCTGAAAGGTTTTTTGCTGTCCCCAATAGTACCATTTGTGTACAAATCAACATCAATATAAATACCAACTCCCTATAGAGACGGTTTTGTTTTATCCCTAAGGGGGTCTTTATATACAAGTTTCACTGTAGACAGAACCCAGTCCCTTATCCTCAGCAAAATGAAACATTAATTCTCAACACACAGAACCCAGTCCCTTATCCTTAACTAAATGAACCCCTATCATCAATTCACTGGACCCAATCCTTTATCCTCAACTAAATGAACCCCTATCATCAATTCACTGGACCCAATCCTATGAATCCCCATCCTTAATTCACTGAACTCAATCCCTTATCCTCAACTAAATGAATCGCTATCCTAAATATACACTGAACCCAGTCCCATATCCTCAGCAAAATGAACCCAAATCACTTGTCACTTGTCCTCAAGAAAATGAACTCTTATCCTCAACACACAGAACCCAGTCCCTTATCATTAATTAAATGAATCTTTATATTCAAAACACCAAATTCTTAACCACAACGCCTGGATCCTCATCCTTAACACACTGAATCCTTATCCTAACTTATCCTAATTCAGCAATATTTGTCAGAGTTATGGTACTTAAAAATCATCATGAATGACTTGTCTCTCAGTGGCCTAGTGTTTCTCCAATATATCTTGTTTTGTCTTCGTTTTCATTCAAAAATTTTGCCTCATCAGAGAGCTCCATGCAGAACTTGTTATATTTACAACTGTCATTACAGAACTTGTATTTGTGTTAATTTCTCTCATTACTCATTACAGGGATGTGTTTTTGATTTACCGTCTGAGTATGATGCTGAAGTTGAAGAAAAATGGTCCGACAGCAAGTTTGACAGTTTGAAAAAAGCCACAGAACTGCCAGAATTACTGGAATCTTTTCAGCAAAGTCAGAATGGGTTTGGTAGAACAAACTTTGGAGATAGGGGTTCCAGCAGAGGAAGGGGTAGGGGTAGAGGAAGGGGACAAGGATTTAACAGAAGTTTTGGCAGTAGCCCAAGGAGCAACAGTTACGGCAACTACAGTAACAGTTCTAGAGGAGGATTTAAACGAAAGCAGGACTTCAGTAATGGCAGTTTTCAAAACAAAAGAACAAAGTTTGAATGATGATTATTTGACATAGTGTTTTATTTATGTAAATTGAAATAAAATACTACAGTGCAATACATAAATATTTGTTATAGGTAATGATTTTGCCTCACAGGGGTAGGAGGTTAAGTCATAGATTTAGAACCAAGATTCCAAGTCATAGTTTGACAAGGTAAAAAAACTTCAATAAAAGTGTGCTTTACATGTTTGTGACACATATATTTCCTTCATAACTAAAAAAAGTAATAATGAAAAAACAACTTCTGGGTTGGTTGTAGAAAAAAATAAAATCAACTATTCAATGGTTAAAATGGTGTCAGTTTCCATATAAAATAGCACATCCCTGCACCCTGTCTAAAAATCTTTTGAGTTTTGTCACAAAGGAAGGATTGCAATTCTGTGTTAGAGGTATTTTGAGCCCAGCTTACTTTTACAGGTATTTTTTCACCAAAACTAGTTTTTGGCATTTAGTTTTGAAAATTAACTATAACTTAAAATAATATAAATATTATAAACTAAATACCAAAGTTGTAGATTTGAATTAAAAATACACAGGCCAAAACAAATGCTCAAGGTTGTCATTTCTGTCGGGTAGACTTCAATCGTTGAGCTCCAATTCAAAATAGATGTAAATATTCAAAAGATTAAGTGATATCATAAAAGGCCATACTATGGAAGCATATCAGGGCCACCGTATGATTTTTCTATTTTTTCTTGGAAATTCCAAATTTAAAGATGTCTTTTCCATCTTTATTCTTGTCTTTTCCAACTTTGTATGAGTTAAATCTTAGGCGTTCCTATCAAAAAAACAATTTATCTTTCTTTATGCATTACACAAAGAAACAATGAAGCATTAAGCTTATGTCTGCTTAATTTCCCTTTGTTTTTAAAGTTAATTTGTTTGTCAATGGAGTGTTTTTGATGAATAAAGATGCCATAATTTAGTGTCTGGAAGCCACAAAATTATAGGGTGCTGTTTTAGTGTTTATTCACTATTTTCTGATATAAAAAATGGAATTTCTGATATCAAAAAATAAGAACGAATTTTTTGTAGTAGAAATCTGATTTTTTTTATATCAAAAAATGAATTTTTGATATCAGAAATTCGATATTTTTTAATATCAGAAAATAATTTATTTAGGTTGTTATTGGGTATTTTCTAATATCAAAAAATTGAATTCTTGATATCAGAAAATAGAGATTATTTTTTTTATATCAATTATCATTTTTTTATATCAGAAATTTTATTTTTTATATGAAATAAAACTACATATTTTTTATATCTGAAAATGATTTTCAGATATCAAAAAATCGAATTTGTGATATCTAAAATTCATTTTTGATATCATAAATTACCTCTGTTAAAAAAACGAATTTCAGATATCAAAAATTCGATTTTTGATAGCAAAAAATGAATTTGTAATAACAGAAATCTGGTTTTTGGATATCAAAAAATGATTTTTTTTTTTCAATATTAGAAAACGGCAAATAAATACTAGAACGGTGCCCCATACAAAATAGTTTTTCATGCTTTGTAAAATAATAATAAAAAGATTCCGGGGGGAATGTACCCCCTAACATTTCTTTCATATGTATTATGTTTGCTGAGACAATCATCTTTTGAGATGTGTACCGGTAATCAATGTGATGTATGCAGTTGAAGGCGTAGTTTTATTTCTTAGCTAAGTTAGGAATATTTTTTAGGTAAATGTGTAATAATCATGAAACGATTGTATAACATCAAAAAGTCACCAGACAATAAGATTTACCGTCGAAAACAGAGTGTAGATACCAAAAAAATCATCAATATTTTTGTGTTTACACGGAAACTGAAACAAGACATGGCGTTTGATTACTTTCCGATCATCTTCGTAGAAGTCTACGAGATTTGCTGGTTGAGTGAAGTTACAAGGAAAACTCGCACCCAAGACGAATCGTACCAAGACAAAGAAGACCTAGACCGACTAAATGACAAACCTTAATCAATAAAATCAATAGAAGAATGCCTTTGTATTACCATACTTTGATATCACATGTCAAGATACTAACAGTCATGTTTAAACATTGACGTCATACTATTGGTGGCATTCCATGATAAAAATGTGGAGGATGTGTATGCAGCAGTTATATACAAATTAAAATATCCTTGCATCATATCGAGTTATTTTATACTTAAGTAATATTTCGCTGGGATTGTTTTATTTAAATTCTAAATTTCTCAAAGGCTAAGGTTGTCATTTTTTAGGAGTGGGTACTCTTAAAATACATTTAAGGTTTATTATTTCGCCTTTTATGATACCACTATTTTCATTCTGGAATATAGATTTATCATTTTATTCGAGCTCATCTGTCGAACTGATGAGGTCTTATAGACATAAACGGTCGTATTAAGCATGCGTGTACATTGCCTTTTTAGTAAAACTATCTTTGGTGCTACTAATAATACTTTAATTCAATGATTCATAAATATTCTGAATTAATATGTTTATATATTATTACTACATTGGTAATTTCCATTTTATTTGTCCAAGAGCACTTCCCGTGTACATTTGATAGGCCTGGGAATATTCGGAACCGCTGATTAATGACGTCATAGCACAGGACAAAACCCGGTCCGGCGGAAGACATTTTTAACATTTAAAACGCCCATCTCCATGAAATTTGTATTGTGTAGAGGTTATTCATCAACTCCAGTAAGATATAAGACTTTTATTCGGTCCAATGATTCAAAATTTAAGTTAGGTATTCCTATTTTCGAAGTGAGCTGCACGGACAGTAGTGATTTCGACACCTCAATTGTTGTTGTTATTGTTGTTTAACGTCCCACTCGAGAATCTTTCACTCATATGGAGACATCACCAAATGCCCAGTGAAGGGCTTCAAATCTTGGCCTACACTCAGCACTTACGGCCATTGGGCAGTGAGGGTTATTTAAGGTGCCGATACCTACTGTGAAACGGGACATCGGTTTTTAATGCCTAACCCAAATGATAGGAAAAGTCAGTCGCCTCCGCCGAGATTCCAAACCCGTGACCATCCGGTTGCGAATCGAGCACTCTACCGTGGAGCCATATACTTTAGTATAAGATGAATAGCTGGTACCGAAATACCAGATACTAGGTTTATGTATACCCTCGGGGACTCAAAAGGTCCACCAGTAGTGGCAACGGCCTAGTGGTTATAAATGTTATAAACATAATACCAAAGTTATAATTCTCAAGACGATATCGTTTCTGTCAATTAGACTTCATCAGTTGAGCTCCAATTTTGAAAACTATGTGTATTTTCTAAAGATAAAGTGGTATCATACAAGGCCAAATAATATCTCTAAAAGTATAGCCGAAATCCGTCTAGGAGTAACCACTGTAAAAAAAAATGACTATCTTAGCTTTATAAGATTTTCGAATTTAAATGGTGTTAACAGTGCCAAATATTACTTTAGTATAAGATGAAAAGCTGGTACCGAAATACCAGATACTAGATTTATGTATACCCTCGGGGACTCGAACGGTCCACCAGCAGTGGCAACGACCTAGTGAGTATAAATATTATAAACATAATACCAAAGTTATAATGCTCAAGACGATATCGTTTCTGTCAATTAGACTTCGTCAGTTGAGCTCCAATTTGAAAAATATGTGCATTTTCTAAAGATAAAGTGGTATCATACAAGGCCAAATAATATCTCTAAAAAGTAAAGCCGAAATCCGTCCAGGAGTAACCACTGTGAAAAAAAAATGACTATCTTAGCTTTAGAAGATTTTCGAATTTAAATGGTGTTGACAGTGCCAAATATTACTTTAGTATAAGATGAACAGCTGGTACCGAAATACCAGATACTAGCTTTATGTATACCCTCGGGGACTCAAACGGTCCACCAGTAGTGACAACGGCCTAGTGGTTATAAATATTATAAACATAATACCAAAGTTACAATTCTCAAGACGATATCGTTTCTGTCAATTAGACTTCATCAACACAATCTTCGCAAAGGCAAAGAATATGAAAAAAAGGAATCTGTCTTTGAAAAGATTGTGTCTTATGACGTAAGGAAAATAAATAATCTGACATTAAAATTTGCCAGGCTCTCCCATTAGAATCAAAAAGTCGTCCCTTAAGGTTATATAATGTTTTGAGCAACATAAAATCATATTGAATAGAAACTTAAAATGCATCCATCTAATTAACTACAGTGTTAAATAATTCATTATGTGCCAAATATGTAATTGTATTTGTATCACTTACATTTTGGCGAATATATGCCCAATTTCTTACAATAAGAGTCACTACCATAGTCTCTCAGGGTAGTCTCGATGTAGATGTGTTATCATTTTCATTTCAACTCCCATCATTTTAGCGAAGCCCGATTGTTAATATACGGAAGCATAAGCGTGTGTAAAAAAAAATATGTCGATATTTCGTGTTATTATCTCGAAAATTATAAGGTTAATCATTACGGAAATGTTAATTTTCCACAGTACATAATCTGTAACATTACTTGACATACGTCTGAATGCTTAGATAGTGATACCTGTAATTCTATATAAAAGGGCCTAACCGTCATACGAATGTGTGGGTCTGTGCGTGATTCTTTTTGTGCAAAAATTTCATAATTTTGATAATAAAAAAAACAAAAATTTGATTATTTTAATGAAGTCCAAATTTATTCTGGTCATTTCTCAACGATGTTTAATATAAATGCTATGTCATTCGAACATGTATGTTTCTTTGTGTATAATACATTAATGGTTTAATTTTTATAACAAAAACAAACAAATAAAATTTTATTATCCTGATGATGACTAAATTTGTTCTGATCATTAGTCAACGATGCTATGCCATTCGCGCGCGCGTTTGTTCAATTGTGTGTAATATTTTCATAATTTTGATAATAAAAACAAACATAAAATTTGATTGTTTTGATGATGATGACCAAATTTCTCTCGTTGGTCAAAGATGATTGACATAAGGGCTACGTCGACGTCCAATTTCTCACTATCATAGAGTAATTCCTTTTAACTCCACCAGTTTATACACGTGATGTACAATGAATACAATCTCTTGTTCAGATATTGAGATAAAATTCATCACTATCATAATACCCAACTCTAATGTTCATGACTCAGTTCAAGATTAAAATTACAATGGAATTACACTGATTCCACGTACATGTAGGTCTCCGACCAATATTGCTGTGCTAACCAGGAAGGAATATATGCATCTATTTATACCACTCGAAATTTAGAGATAATTATCTCGAAATTTCGGGAAAATAACTCGAAAAATTTTTTTAACATGGCGTCAATACGCTTCGGTACTAATCAGTAATTTTACCGTTTCATGATATTTTACACGGTGTACTAAAAATTGAAAACTACGTTATAGATATTCAAATGTATTTAATACATACTGTCGGAGTGCCTGTTTACACATGTAGGTCATATTTATATTAAAGCGATATAAGCTGTCACTGATTATTTTTGTCCCCTGACATATAGTCAAAAATATGATGAAATATGTGTTAAAATGCATTATCAAACACGTAAAACGTCGTAAAACATCTTCTTTTCGAAGGTATTTGTTTTATTAGAATTTAAGTTTTCCCGTACCTTAAAAAATCCACCTGTATTTCCGTATGCAATGACCTTTCAGGTAAACTCTTTCGCCATATCAAATGTACTTCGTAATTCGGTCAGGGTATCTCGGTCCTTTACGCCGATGGACTATGTTGAAGTCGGCCTATTTTTATGTGTTTTATGTTTATTTTTAAAATACAGGACGTGATTTTTATTGGAAAGTGCATGTATTATGTAAAATATATGCTTTTCAATACTATTTAAAATACCTAACGAAAATTGGATGAATATGTGATTAAATATATCAGGTCACTATATAAAAGAAAGTTTCCGATCTTTAATGTTACCCTGAATGCTGACGTTGACAAAATCAAAATAATATAACTGAAAAGTATGCGTACTTCATGTTTTACAATCGTGCCGCCATGTCCAGTGGAGTTGGGCAGTTCATGATCATATGTGTCAAGAATGATAAACCCGAGAATGCGAAGGGACGAGTTAAAAATAGGTCGAGATCACCTGATATACCAGGCACGTGGACAATTTCATAAACGAATGTTTTGAAACGACGAAAAAGACAAACTTTGCCTGATTTCGGTATGAAATGATGATCTACAAAAATAAACGTAAAGGGAATAAGAATAGAATGTATATTAACTGCAAATAGCACGTGTTTATTGGTCACTCGGTAATTTTCGTAAAAAATTAACCGAAAGTTAATTTGCAATGCTCCAGGTATGGCGGCCAAAAAAAAAACTGATATTAGGGGTTACATTTGGCAAGATTGTTGCAATTTTACACATGTATTTGTTATTCTAACCACCAAATGGTTTCTTTGGAATATATATGAGACAGAATATCACATAAAATTGGCAATGTAATTTTTTCACCTACGGCAGCTCATATCGCTTTAATCTTGACAACTTTTAAATTGGAAAAGCCACTTTCAAAGTTGGAATTTCAAAGAAAAAAAAGTTGGGAAAAGCCAACTTTAATGTTGGAAATTCCAAGAATAACGTTGGAAAAGCCAGTTTTTTAGTTGGAAAAACGAGAAATAAAAAATCGTAAAGTTAGGTGGCCATAACACTCTTCTGTACTAAATAATGAATCTAAATTCGTAGCCAAAACCATATAAGAGTAACTAACCTCTGTAAAATATGTCTATCTTAGATGTTGAAGAATAGCTTCTGAAATTACATGGAGAAATACGGGTCCCCTACCTATGAATTTGTTACTAAGTGAGTGACGAAAAATAGCAAAACTTAACCAAAACCTTTCACGGTTGGAACTACTAACCACAAAGCCTGTAGTTTCAATATATTTCTGCATTGGTTTTATATACTGTATAGTTGTCTAATGGTTTTTTTTTTGTAAAGGAACTTATTCACGGATATTTTATTTCGATCGTTTACAAAACAAAAGAATGGAGTTATCACTCTTTCATGGGTTCATTAAATGGAATTTTGAAGTAAACTATAAACTTTTTTGATTCATTTATACAATGTCTGTTTATATATGGATAAATTTTGATTGGTTACGTATTGTCTTACTGATAAATCATAATTATTTCACGGGTAATTAATTTTGCGGTATTTTCTTGTACCATGAATATAGCAAAATTAAATCCAAGCGAATAAAAGCAACTACACAGTAGTTTATCTAAGGAACTTACAAAGCGTCTTAGATGGTATAGGTCTCTTTCGCTCCTGCTCATCTTAATTGTGGATACATATACACAATGACTGATAAAAACATTTTGTGTTAGAAAGACATCAGATTGGACAGTCGCAGTGTTTCAGTGGTTTGCGATTTCTCCTCCACGGTTACTTTCCGAAGTACCCCTAGGCTATTGGAACAGACCCTTGACTTGTTGTTAGTGAGTTGATTATGGCTTAGCCACCACTTATTTTAAAGATGTCTCGCATATGACCTAGCTTGGAATGGAACCAGGGCATTCAAATACTACTGGGTGTCTTTGAACAGTGCTAATGAAATATGTAAAGATTACTTGTAGAATCTTATATCTTGACCTTTGGGTAGTCATCTGTCGTTCGTAAACTTTTCATTTAAACAACTTCTTCCCAAAAACCACTGGTCCACTTTCAACCAAATTTGTGAAAGTTGTGGGGTATTCTCCCTTCGGGGCCTCATAAGTGGCAAACAAATAAAAAAACTGTACTTTTAAAAAAAAAATCTTTTTCTCAAGAACCAGTGTATGGACTGGCTTCATATTTAGTATTGAGGCTCTGTAGGGGATGGGCTACAAAGTTTGCGAACGAAAAAAATTCCACCCATAAATGGGGCCCACTAGGGGGCGCGGAAATTTGGGGAAAATTCACTTTTATCAGATTAGGCAGAGAGTATCTCTTAGAGAATTCAATCTAAATTTGTGTAAAAAAAAGTAGCCATGCCCCCTTGGGGCCTCATAAGGTGTTAAAAGGGGCAAAATGTAAAATTCTTCTTTAAATATTTTTTTTCTGGAGAACTATTAGGCTGTTATCAACCAAATTTGGCAGGCAGCATCCCCATGAGAAGCTGCTTCAAGTTTGCGAAAATTGTGAGGTTGTCTCCCCTTGTATGCTCTATATGTTCAAACCTTTACCGTGTACAGCGATTGTCGTGCGGAAAACAACATACATATGGGTCTCTACTGAAGTTAAAAGATCAATCAAAGTACTGAATATTAAATCTCGAATACCAAAGTATAAACTTTCAGGGTGTCTAGGATACATGTACAAATCTGGTTAAATTGGACGAACATGGTCCTTTGGAACTCCAGAGGTGAGATCAGGCGCCATGCAGGAGTAATCTTCCCCTGTTGACCGGCAACACCCGCCGTGAGTCCAGAGTTAACTTCAAATGAAATAGGTCAGGAAGAAAACCTCGTCACAATCGGTACAGACGACTCAACAACCGGTATCGAACAGGTAACTCATTTAGTTTCATTTAGTCGGTGACACAAAGTAGGCCTACTAGTAATCGCAAACAAAGCTTTTACTATACCAACCGTAAAAAAAAGGTGACGAATGGTACAGCTTTGGGATTACTAATATGTCATGCCTGTTTGATCTACTGAAGTGAGTGTAGCATGGACAATTCAGTGTTTCTCTTCAACTACTAGTATATAGCTATTGTCCATAAAAGACCGGTAAAAAAACTGTAGCGCTTCATGTTGAAAAAGCCCCTGTACCAATATAAAAGTTATTTTTTAATTTTCTACTTTTTGAATAAAAAAATACATTTTTGAATTTCATTAATTTGTTGTTAATTATTAAAGACTTTCATCACACATTTCACAAGTAGTTCCATTTCATGTATGTATATACGTTGATCACTAGGGAATAAATTTCCAGTATGCAAGTCAGGGGTGGAAATTAAGAAGAAATCCACTGGAGCCAAACGGGCTCCTAAGTTTTAAATTCTGGGAGCCCCAGATTTAAACTTAGGGGCATGTCATATTTACTTGAAAAAATTTAACCAGTTTGTGACCTTAACATTTTTAACAACTTGCTCAGCCGGGCAAGTGCTATACTGATATTGTGCTTGCCCGCCACGAAAATTTGGTTGCCCATAAAGAAAAAAAATATTTGAGTCAATTTTGTGGGTTTTTTTAAATTTATTGTTATTTTGATAAATATATGTAACTACTGATGCAAATTACAAAAGTTTTCATTTTTTAAAACAATATCTATCCATTTTAAGTATCTCATTAAAACTTTTATTCACAACAACTAATTTTCCTTTTATCATTCACCTACATTTAATTAAGATTTTATAACTTTTATACAATATATGTATTACATATACATGTATCATCATTTTAACAGATCCTGAAATTCAGTTCCGTTCGGTGTCGGTTTTTTTATTATACACCTACCCAACTTCCATTTCCTCCATAAACTGCAAGAAGCAACACTCAATACACGATGTGTTCTGTGACATTTTTGCCCACGTATTTACTTGTCAATAAAATAATTATTTTAATTTCTAACTTGATTTTAGCAATCCATTTAAACTACAAATAGAAGGAAATGGATCACTTTCGAAACTTCAGCTTTTTGAAATGACGAATGCAGAATGGTTATACGTCTACTTTCATTTTGATAAAAGCGGACATTCCAACTTAACATGTCATCATTTTAGCTTCATCAGATTGGAAATTTTAAGGACCAAAATTGAGAAAAAAAACGGATACTATTTCCGATTAGAAATGGACCGAATAACGGCCCCCAAAAATTCCTGAAATCAATTCGCCAAACGGGCGGCTTCGTACGTAAAACAATTCGCCCGATCGTAAATTCAGTCGCCTCTGGCGAACGGGCACCCGTTAATTTCCACCCCTGTAAGTATGACGGAAATACGTCTTAACATAGAGTGAAAATGAGAACATGTAAATATGTGGGCATCAAATGATATATCAATAGTGCCCCTATTTATAAGCTTGCATGTATGTATGTGTATGCATATGAATTATTGAGAATCATATGATAGTATAAAAGCAACTGTAGAATACAGTAGTTACTGCACCAAGTTCAAAAACAAAATGGTACTTTACTTTGTAAGGTGAGAATCCCAGAGCATCCAAATCTGGTCTCACTTAATATTGATTATGTTTGGGTGTCAATAAAATAAAAATGGCCACCACCATGGGAAGTTATGTTTGTTGCTTCTTTCTCTTTTGGAATTTCACCTCTGCAAGCTCAACTTAGTGATGAAGTTTAATTGTAAGAAACGATAGTTTTGAGATTTATTTTGGACTTTTTGCAATACTAAATTTGGTTTAATATATATATATATATATATATATATATATATATATATATATATATATATATATATATATATATATATATATATCATACTTCACTTTTTCATGACCCGAAGAATGCATGTCACAATACAATGAATAACAAACTAGAAATAACTAAAAATGGTGCTTTATTTGCAAATATTGAAATAAATAACAATAACCAATCAACTCTTATTTACATGCTGTTTTCAAAAATACATGTTTAATAAAATAATGTGAAACACTATGTATAAGAATATTCATTGATGATTCTTGTTCCACTCCCCCAAAGGGTATAAATATAAAAAAAGTGGATATGAATGTATGTGTGTGTGTGTATATATATATATATATATATATATATATATATATATATATATATATATATATATATATATATATATTAGCTCCCATATTAAAGGTGCGCTTTAACAGATTTTGAAAGGTTAAAGGCTCAAATTTATAAGTTCTTTGAAACTCACATTTTTCATAATCACTCATCATAAACAATATAAACTAAAAAAAAATTACAAGCAAAAAAATTTCATCTGAACACTTTTTGGATGGTAACTGAACAAGATGATCAGAGCAATAGGCTTTGCGAGTTCCTTATATAGACTGCATATGTATATGAAAACACCGAAAGAAAAATATCCAATTTTAGGTCTACTGTTTGTTATATTTAAGTAATTACCCAAAAAATTTTGTCAGTTTAAGCAAAAAGAAAAATTGACCCACCACACAACAATCTATCTAAAAGCATCTTTAATTTGGGAAAGTTTTTAAAGCAATTCTACCTTGAAATTTTCAATCCTGTCTATTTTTCGCCCCAAGATGAGATGTTGAATTTAAAATGATGGTGAAGCAAGGGACTCATGACATACATTAAACTTTCCTGATTAAGATGAGGTGAATGTGTTTTCTGCTGTAAAAGGGCAACAATGACCAGGGGTCACAATAACCAGGGGTCACAATAACCAGGGGCAACAATGACCAGGGGTTACAATAACCAGGGGCAACAATAACCAGGGGTCACAATAACCAGGGGCAACAATGACCAGGGGTTACAATAACCAGGGGTCACAATAACCAGGGGTCACAATAACCAATTTCAGGTATATAATGCATTGCCATAATATTTGTTTACATTAAATAGTAACAGAACAGAAGAAAGTAAAAATAACACTGGATGAAACTTTGTGAATTATAAGAAAGATCACTGACAAGGTTTAACACAGTATCAATGTTAACTACAGGCATGTTTCAATAACGTTCAACTTGATTGTAGATTTTATCAAAACATCAAAAATTCATTAAAAAACAGATCAGTGTTCATTTTTTCTACTCACTATAGTGTTCTAGTCAGTATTGAAAACACACACAAGTTAGAAAGTAAGTTATAAATTGGCTTCCATCTTTAAAGGATCTTGATCATTGTTTTATTGATTTTCTTCTGTCACTACTTCGACCTCCATAAAGGGACCATCAATAAGAAACTCTGAAATGTACATTTAAACAAGATATGTAAGTTTCCTGATAAAACGATCGTGATAAGGTGTTAATAAATAAAATAAATTAAATAGTTCTGGATTTCATGAGGATAGTGCTGGTTTGCGATGAGGGTCATCTGGGTTTTAGATGTGTAGACCACAGATGATACTTTAAATAAGAATACTTTAAATAAAGAACAAGGCTTTGCAGACGATACTAATCCCCTCGTTGCAGAATCGTGATGATGAACGTGAATTATGATTTGAACAGGCTGACACAAGTGGAATGTGATCTGTTTATTAACACCATACTGATACTCAACTGGGTTTGTATTTGAACTCCTTAAATGACATGTTTGAAGTTAGATGAAATGAACAAGCATGGTTTAAGAATTATGCTCCGGACAAGGGAATAATTAATTTTTTTTTACACAGGAAATAACTGTGAAAACGGAAGCAAGAGTTATGGTTCTTGCACACTACACTCCGCCTTGATGTGGTCTTGATGTGTATGAAGTTTGATGAAATTATCATACATGGTTTGAGAGTTATGCTCCGGACAAGGGAATTTTTTTTTTTACAAATGGGAATAACTCTGTGAAAACGGAAGCAAGAGTTACGGTTTTTGCACACTGCATTCCGCCTTGATGTGGTCTTGATGTGTATGTAGTTTGATGAAATTATCATGCACAGTTTGAGAATTATTCTCTGGACAAATATAGTACATAGGTAAGAGCAGATCCCTATATCCACTCGGCGACTCATCGCGAGGGGATAATAAGAAACATACATACCCGATGTAGAAGTGACACTTATTGGTTCTGGAATTGGTGTTATTAAATTTCCAAGTATAGTTTCATTTGATTCACATGGACTCGAAGAACGTGACTCACAAGAATCACTCGAACTTGAAACATCTGAATTGTTGGGAATGTCACCAGAACTCACAGAATGTGAAGCTAAACTACTACACGATGTCCATAAATCACATTTATCTGTAGATGATAATGGTGGATGACGTTTTCCATCCTTTGCATGCTTGCGTAGTTCCTGAAGATGAATTAAAACAACACAAATCATCAATAAAAATTTGTTGTCTCTGTAAGTAAATCAAGTACATGTACATAAACATTTGTGTATTAAAAATCTACATCTGGAAATTCTGACGAAAGGTATGCGGAACAGGAAATGCTTATTCCTCCATGACACCTGATCCCACCTGAGATTTCCTGAGGTCCATGTTTGTACAATATTTTCCAGATTGTATATTGTATTGTGGACATTCTGACGATTTATACCTAGGTATATTTTCCACATCAAAGCTCAACTACTATATTGCTAGTAGAAGTGCTAATGTCAATATTTCTTTATACCTCCTTGTACTTTACACGTATGTGGAAATGTACTACAGAATATGCTGTTGGTTTTTTACATGCATAACATATCAGAAAAAAGGACTGATTAGGTACTTTTTTTAAATTAGATTGTAGTAAACTGAGACATGTGAAGGGTTCATCATTTTAAACCACTGCCAATTTTGTAGGTGATATTATAATAAAGCTGAAATGTGTGTATTTTACAATTTCCTCTTGCTTACCTCTATGCAATCATTTTCTGACAGAGGTCGTGGTGGTCTTGGAATGGTCTCTGTAATGATAATTTATTCCATTCATTTTTAAGAGGTCTTAAAATTTTAAAAATTACTTTTTTTGTGTCATAGGTATAATTTTGGAAAAATATTAAGTTGCTAGTATTTAAGAGTTAGTCAGACTTTTAAGAAGGTACAAAATATGTAAACAAAAGGACTCAAGGTTGTGCTTATTTCAAACCCCCAAAATATTTCTTGTGATTACAATCCGTACGCCTAGTATATTTATCTAGTACATTGTATATGCAATGTTTTTGTTTTATAATCGAATAAACTGATGAATATATTAATGAAACAATTTATGCAGAAATGTGTACAAAATAGAACCGGGGATCTTCACAATTTATACCTGATGATTGCACAGGTACTGAAGCTGAGCGAGTCAAATCTCTTTGTATAACTCGGCATCCAGAGTAATGTTTGGGATAGATAAACGTGAAACTTGCATCATCTGAAACAAACAAATAGGCACACATGACTTTTGTAATCAAACGCATCAAATAGTCAAGCATTACCACAGAGGCCATTTACAGGAAAATGAGTTTAGTTTTTACTTATTATAATATGACTGATGACTGATTAGTTATAAATTTGAAACTTACCAAAATTTACATTCTGTTGTCTCTGTGGTATAGTCTCAGACTCCAACGAATCAATCGATCCCGATCTACAGGCCTGTTAGTATATAAAAGTAACGTTACTAATTACTCATCTTACTAGTAATACACACTGTCTCCCCACTTGTACAACTTTCAGAAATTTCATTAAAAAGGTAGGTTGTACAAGTCACAGGTTCTTGTGGACAGGACCCTTTTAGTGCCCCTTTTGGTATATCTCAAAATTATGATGTTTAGAAGAAAGGAAAAAAGAATATAGATTCCAAAAACAAAGGGTTTAAGGGCAAAGGGTACAAGCTGGGTCCCGTCCACAAGTATCTGTGGTACAAGGGGGAATTGTATACATGTACATTATATATGTTTTAACACTCCAGTTATTAGTTGTAATAACAGAATAATTTACATGATTCTGCAAGCTATATTGTAAAAATTGTTTTTTATTTATAAGGTGTGAAACTTTAATCACACTTTATCAAATATTACAAGCTAGATAATGAAATATCACAGAAATATATATAACAAGAAACTATATAGATTATAAAAGTTGAAATTCTTTAAAATACTGAAGAATGGAGGCTTTGGCAAAACCTTTGAATAGGTAAGGCAGAATTTTACCGGACATGTACGTTATTACAACTCATTAGCCACAAGTGTGAATTATTACCTAGTTGTACAAGTGGGAATATGTTTATAGAAAAATTATACAAGTGAAAATGAACCTACACATTTATATGAATATCATTCCATATACATTTACCACGATATGAAAACGGACGGTTACTTTATCAGTATTTATATATATATATATATATATATATATAATATATATATATATATATATATATATATATATATATATATATATATATATATATATATATACATACAATGGCCTAGGATCTTAGTAAGAACGGTGTTCATACAATACAAATTCAAACGCATCAGATCACCAGCACTAATTGCAGGGTACCCTCCAAATAACGATGTTTGATTTAAGGTAGTTCAAAACCCTCAGTTCAGTACTATGATTTTTATTTTTTAAACCAGCAAGATAAGATACCTAGTACCAAATAACAATGTTTTATAATGTCAATGCAAACCTCTATCAAATGCAAACAGACTGTCATAATATGTTTCTGAAATAATAATAATTTTGATGAATTAACATCCATGGGCAAGTTTCACTAAAGGTCGTAACTTTACGGGTAGATGTAAATGAAGATGTTATTGTAATTTGTGTGTAAAATAAGTTTTATTCACTAAATGTCGTATCTTTCTCATACATACAAACTAATGTCTGTGTCTGCTCCAAAGTACTACATGTTTGTTTACGACATTTAATGAAACTGAAAATACACACACGTAAATAAAATTGTAACTTTTACGTCCAAACTTACATCTACATTTACAGACCTTTAGTGAAACTTTCAATTATTTATAGAAGTTTTCAAATGTTGATGGTTGGCAAATTTCGGGACTGCAAGTGATGAATTCTCAACGAGGATTTCATTTACAGGACATTCCATGTATTTTCACTAATTACATTATAACATTTTTTTCAAACCAGGAATTTTTCAGAATATTTAATTCGTGTACAATGATTGAATGCTTAAAACTTTTAATACAATTTTGCCTTTAAATTTCATGATTTTTTAAAACTTTATAAAGACATGCCACATAGTATACATAATATCATTTTCCCAAGACAAGGTTTTCCGATCCAGTCTGTTACTCGCACACCATGACAGATTTGGCCTGTATATTGTGACTTCGATTTCCATTAGCTTCAGGAACCGTTTCCAGGGCCAGTCATAACACGTGTACTGAACCATAATGACAACATGCAGGCTTTGTCACAAATGTCGGGTCAATATAAGTGAAATTTTACATCGGCGGTAGATATTGCCACCAGTGATGGCTCAATATGAAATGTAATCCGTCAAGGTGTTTCAGGATCATTTTACTTTCCCAACCTCAGAGACTGCTGCAGTTAATGTTAATGGCACTTGAAATTAAAAAAGCTTCAATGTCCAACTTCACAACAGGTGCCAATATATAATAAATATAGTATGTGTGTACTTTATTTCTATTTCATCCTTTTATCTTTATAAATATAAATAACCAATGAAAAACAAATTACCTTAGCAGGTATGTTATCCTCTTCAATTTCATGTTTTTCAATTTTGGTGTCTTTCTTTGGTCTCTTTCTGCCATTATTTGATTTCTCTGTTAAATACAAAATTAGTATATAGTCTGTCTGCTCTTCATTGAAAGTGGGGTTTAGTCATTTTTGCTAAAACTACATAAGTTATATCATTAAAATGCTCATCATTCTTATTTTAAAGGTTATACATAACTAACAAGAGGCTCAGAAGAGCCTGTATCGTCACCTGGTTGTCATCTTGAATAGGACCTGGACCTGCCAGAAACATGTTTTTAAAAAAAGTCCATCCAAACAACCATTGTGATAAAGTTTGATTCTTATTTAGATAGTAAATCCAGAGAAAAAAAAATGAAAATAAAAATGTTAAATTATATTCCCTATTGGCAGCCATCTTGGATGATGTGCGAATCTGAAAAACACATTTTATACAGGGGACCACCCAAAGACTATTGTGACCAAGTTTGGTTCCAAATGGCTCAGTAGTTTCAGAGAAGAAGATCTTCGAAAGTGTTCCCATATAGTCCAATGTTAATCTATGTTTCCTACTGGCGGCCATCTTGGATAGGACCTGGACATGCCCGACACATTTTTTAAATGGGTCCATCCAAGGACCATTATGACCAAGTTTGGTTTGGGTCCTTCCAAGGACCATTATGACCAAGTTTGGTTTCAATTGGGATAGCAGTTCTAGGGAAAAAGTTCTTTAAATGTGTTTTCCCATAGGGCCCAATGTTAAATTATGTTCCTTGCTGGTGGCTATCTTGGATGAGGTGCAATCCCGAAAACCACCTTTTCTACAGGGGACCAACCAATGACTATTGTGATTAAGTTTGGTTCCAACTGACCTAGTGGTTTCAGAGAAGATCTTTGAAAGTGTTCCCATATGGTCCAATGTTAATCTATGGTTCCTGCTGGTGGCCATCTTGGATAGCAACTGGACGTGCCAGACACATTTTTTAAATGGGTCCATCAAAGGACCATTATGACCAAGTTTGGTTTCAATTGGGATAGTAGTTCCAGAGAAAAAGATCTGTAAATGTGTTTTCCAATAGGGTCCAATGTTAAATTATGTTCCCTGCTGGCAGCCATCTTGAATGAGGTGCAAATTGAAAAACACCTTTTCTACAGGAGACCACCCAAAGACTATTGTGACCAAGTTTAGTTCCAATTGGCTCAGTAGTTTCAGAGGAGTACATTTTTGAAAGTGTTCCCATATGGTCCAATGTTAATCTATATTCCCTGCTGGCAGCCATCTTTAAATGAGAAGATCTTTAAAAGAAAGTTTACACCGGACCGACGGATGGACGGGATGGACGCAAAGTGATGGCAAAAGCTCATCCTAGCTTTAGCCAGGTGAGCTAAAAATGAATTTTAATTGCATCAAACAATTCATGGGAAAGTTTTCCATTACCAATATAATGTTCGATTTCTTTCAAATTTCACGAAAAAGTACATGGAAATAAATCATGTTTTGAAACCCCTTGATTCACTATCATTTTGTCTTGATACAATACCA
This sequence comes from Atrina japonica, assembly GCA_030159075.1. Classification (NCBI taxonomy): domain Eukaryota; kingdom Metazoa; phylum Mollusca; class Bivalvia; order Pterioida; family Pinnidae; genus Atrina; species Atrina japonica. Next base: position 1,884,591 of record BROG01000019.1, on the reverse strand, counting down.
TTTTGTCATAATATCCAAAGAATGAAATTAAATTTATACATAGAATAAACACATATTTTAAAATAGAAGGACATGATTAGGATGAAAATAAACTACTACGCATGTCTACGAACATTCCGATGTGGGGTCATTATGAATATTGCCCACAATACCATTTGTTTTTTTGGTCCATGCCCACGAATATTATTTATTATTTATTTGTTATACTTTTAAACAAGCCAATATGTGCAAGTGTAATTAATGAGAACTTTGTATCTTTATATAATGATATATTATCATTTAAAGAAAAAATCACACTTTAGCCGCTGATAATGCTGCTTTAAATATAGCGTTTGATTCGCCTTGATGGCCACAGCACCCTTTTCTGGACTTTCGAGCCTAAGCGACGTGTGGTTTGTAATCATTAGAATTTCTTGCATTCATTGATAGTATTCAATGTATTGAAACAGAAAAAACATTGGTTTTTGGAATAAAATTTTGATTGAGAGATGCCTTGCATGATTGAAAATGATCGTTTGCGTGCTATTGGGATGCTGGAAGCTGGGATGTCTCAAAGCAATGTGGCAGGGCAGTTTGGAGTTCATATTAACACTGTAAATGCTTGATGGAGATATTAATATTAGCAAACTGGCACCGTTCGGGACCAGCCCGCCCACGATCAGGACGCCTGCGTGTGACATCATGTCCACAAGATACGTATATATGGACGTCAGATTTGCATAATCTATTCCAATCTGCTTCTTTGACCAGTAAAAACATCCCTGGGCATCAATGGATAAGTCCTCGTACCATATCTGTCCTCGACGTCCTGCTATCCATCCTGTTCTGCACTGGCATCACTGTGTTGCGAGGTTAGTGTGGTGTAGGAGGTCATTTCAATAACAGAAATTGGGCAGAAGTTCTGTTTATTTCATCTTGACAGCAGTGACGGTCGTGTTCAGGCTTAACGTCGATCTGGAGAAGTATGTTACACTGTATGCGTTATTCAGCGCCACCAATGCGGCCGAGGGAGCGTTATGGTCTGGGGTGGAATTACAACACATGGAAGGACCCCTTTGGTGACAGTGGAAGGCAATTTATCCGTTGTACGCTGCCATGACGAGATTGTACATCAGCATCATTCCATTCATTCACAACAACCAGCATAATGTTGTTCTGCAGCAGCACAACGCACGACCGAACACTGCATGCGTTGTCAGTGACTATCTACGGCAGCAAAACGTGAATGTGCTACCCTGACGTGCAATGTCAACAAATTTATCATCTATAGAACATATTTGGAATGAAATGGAACGACGTAATGTCAAGAGTCAAACCCCCTGCTATGTTGGACTTTTTGCGTCGTTCTTTATTGCGCATATGGCAGAACATTCCCCAGGCATTTCTGCATAACCTGAATCGTTCAATGCGTTGTACATGTAGGTGTGATGAATGCATCAGTGCAAATGGTGGTCATACATGCTATTAAACTTGTGAAACTTTTTTGCATCCCCCTTACCGTCAATGGCTGTTCGTATCAACCATAATGGACATAATCCGTGATTTGATGTTTGAATTAACCATTTTCGAGTTCTTACGTAATCCGTTTTTGGATGCCATTTTTCATGCGCCGATTCAACTTTGTTATGCTAAATCATTTCCAGTATGTCTTTTTGCGTCAACAAGAAATAAAAAGCTCGATGTCATACAATAAATCAAAATGTTACAATAATCCATTTTTGTTATAGTGTTCAGATGTTAATGTCAGTTTGTTTGTGACCAAAATGGACTAGTGACAATAATCTGGCCTTCAGATACAATTGTATTTTATCTCTTGGTCGATGCAAAGACACATACCGGAAATAGCTAATCATAACAAAGTTGAATCGGGGCATGAAAAATCCGGACCCCAAAACGGACTACATAAGAACTCGAAAATGGTCTATTGAAAGACAATGCATTATATTAAATAATGATATACATAATACAACATAATATTTTGTAAATGAATCTATAAATAAAATATAATGCCAAGTTCCCCACATATCCTAGAGGAGTAGTTTTCAGATTAAGTGAAATTTTGCAAAATTTTGAAGAACTAGAAAAAATGCCCTGACCCCCCCCTTCTTTGCAGGTTTAAAAATTCATAAAAAATTCAAAAAATTATATTTCAGCAAAATTCTTTCAGGAAAGCATTTCTATACATAGTTACATGTAAAACAAATAGAATGAATGCATCATGAAGTATGAATGGGGAGAAAATCAAAGAAATCATACAAAAATGAATGAAAATGACAGTGTGTAAAAAGACTTAAAAAACGGTAAAAATTTATTTTCTGATTTCTACAAAATTAACATCATATATCTTGATCTATGTAGATCACTCAGATGCAATTAGTCTTTAAATCCATGAAACAGTTCCGGAGAAGATTTTCAAAGAGGGGTACCCCCTGAGGCATTTTTGCCTCACCCTGGACCTACCCCTGCCTCGTTCTGATAAAGGACCTTGGGTGCTTGCTTCCTATAAAGTTTCATCAATATCCCTTCAGTGGTTTTGAAGAAGAAGCTGACACTCTGAAAAGTTTACCCATCCACCCACCCCTTTAATTTTGCAATCTTAAAAAAATCATAAAAGATTCAAAAACTTAAATTTTAGCAAAATTCTTTCAGGAAAGCATTTATCTACCTTATTACAGGTAAAACACATACTTAATTTTGTTACTATATTTGCAATTGTGGTTATTTTATTCTACATTTATATATATAAGCCATTCAGCTTTTGGACAATTTTAATGGTGTCACATGTTATTTTTTGTTGTTGTTTATTTGGGGTCTTTTTGTTGTTGTTGTTTTTGTGCTTTTTTTCTTCTAGTTTTTGTTTTCTTGGAGGGGGTTATTAATATCATTTTACGTTTTTCAACTTCCTGTAGGACAAATCTTATTTCCTAATGTTTGTATATTTCATTTCTGAATTTTTTTTCAATTTTAACACCTTTCATTCCTGAATAATTTACTTAGTTTACTTAATTACCATTCACTCTAGAAGATTGTAATTTGATGCTCATCTGTTTTTGCAATTGTTCTTTTTCAAGAGAGCCTCTGGGACTTTGCATGTTTCATGGAGCAAGTACGGATATACTATGACGACCAATATATATCTAATTCGTGTTTTATACCTGTTGTGGGACCTGTTTTCCGGTAAAACAATTACAAATATGTATGCTGTGTGGGGAATTGAAGTGGGGATGTTTCAAAACATTTTTTTTTTCAACACAATCTTTTATATTCAAAGTTCAAAAGCTTTTTATCATCCTAGTTCAGCTTTAAGGGTAATTTTAATTAGCTTAAATTAATTGTGCAATGTACAAAGAAAAAGAAATGAGCAGTTCGATAAAACTATTATTTATCCAATTATTTTTCAGTAAATTTGCTTACTTTCACAGCTTTTTTGAACTCTTGGTCTTGCTTCATTTGCATCCAAAAATCTGTAAACTTTGTGAGCCTGATGTCCCTTGGAAACACATTTATCTCGCTGCTCCACTACATCCGGCAAACTGTTTAAAGCACATCTGAAATTCGCTTTCCATTTCTTTGGATTCGGTTTATTTTCATCGAATCTTCCTGCAAAAAAAAAATGAAAAAAAAATGAATAATATTTTACTTGTAATTAGTTTTTGTACTTTTATATTTTTATCTAACCTTCCTGCAAAAATGAAATCTGACATGTAATTAGTTCTGCACTTTTGAATAGTTTTTCTTTAGCACTGTTCACAAACGGATCATAAAGGTAGTAAGACAGATCAATAGGGATACTGACTAATGAAAATAGAAATCGTCTATGAGAATGAATCATTATAGTATACAAGTGATCCAAGAGGGATCTTGGCGCCCACCATCGAATGTTCTTCATGTGATCTATGACAGACTGTTCCTTTCTCTTATTTTGTGGCTCAACAATGAATTTGAACTAAAATCTAAATATCTGTCAAGTGCTTTCTCACAAGATTATAACAATATCAAATATAAACTGCTACATGTATAATCCAAGATAGCTTAACCATACCTGTCAACCTCTAAAAGTGAAAATGCTGGCCATGACCTGAGTAAAACAAGAATTACACGTAATAATATGTTTCGCTGGTCCCTGTTTTGATATCAAATATAGTAAATTATTGAATGTATTTTCCCATAACAATCAATAATATATATGGTTTAAGGGTGTGGCTATAAAAGTTTTTAAGTTATAAGCAAAAATATAAATTTCAGGGGGTGGGGCAGAACCCCCATATGCACCACTATTTGTTTCTCCCCATAATAAATAATATACATGGTTTAAGGGTGGGTGGGGCTGTGAATGGTTTTTAAGTTACAAGCAAAAATATAAATTCCAGGGGGTGGGGCAGGACCCCCATATGCACAACTAAATGTGTCTCCCCATAATAATCCAAAATATATATGGTTTAAGGGTGGGGCTGTGAATGGTTTGTAAGTCATAAGTAAAAACATATATTTCAGGGGTGGGGCAGGACCCCAATGACCCCATACACCACTAAATCCAATTAAAGGGAGATATCACCCATAAGCGATGACTGACAATTTCGGCCTTATTAACTTTTTGCTACATAATTTTGTGCTGAATATTTTTGCTTCTTTCACTTTTACTCTAGCTTTTATACTTTTCAACATAATGTCAATAAACATTCAAAAACATGAAAAATCAACTTAAATGGGAAATAACTCCCATAAGAGGTGGCCTGACAATTTCGGCCCTATAAAGCTTTTTTTGTAAATCTTTGTGTGCTGATCATTTTTTCTTCTTTCTCTTTTACTCTTGCTATTATACTTTTCAAGATAATGTCATAAAACATAAAAACATGAAAAATCCACTTAAAAGGGGAGATAACTGACAGACTCAGAACTCCTCGGGTTTTCTGTGTACTCAGTTAAGCATCGTCAGCATCCCCATTCAAAAATCAGTGTGCCATAGGATTTGCCGAACTGCTACTTGAATCTTGTTTCATTCGTATACTCTTCTTATAATTCCTTAACTAGGACACCGTTTCTTTTAATTTGAAAACTCATTGAAATTAAAATTCAACAACGAAGACAGTCGAAAATGCTGTGATGAATTATTATAGTTACGTGACATAGGACACTTGTTGAAAAGGGTGACATGTCGATAGTCCGACGGTCCGATAGTCCGACGGTCCGATAGTCCGACAGTTAAATCTCATGGCTATCAAGAGGATTAAACAGAACAAAAAGTCACTTAAATATTTGACGCAGTGTCTGCTTTGTCACCACGCAATTTGTAATAACTTTTTAAAAAGCCATCTTATTGGGTTCAAACCCATCTTTTCTCCATTAAATTGGTCAAATTGTGTCTTAAGACGGTCATTCCAGATGTAATGATATTATTAAAAAAAATTTTGGTCAGAAAAAGTGGGGGCCGCCCCCTGCCCCCCCCCCCCCCCCCCGCTCCCTACGCCTATGTATTTTCTATAATGAACTGAAAAAAGGTCAAAGGTCAAGGTCAAAAGGTAAAAAATGTACCAAAAGTATCAAACCATCGGACTATCGGACCGTCGGACTATCGAACCGTCGGACTATCGGGATGTCCCCGTTGAAAAGGGGATTCCCTCAATTCAGCTTTGCCAATTTTAACATTGACAAGCATTTTAATTCACATTATTTAGAAACTGGAATCGATCATCGTTTCCTTTTTATTCACATAACATGAATTTTTACCTAACTGATAGATTATTTAAGTTTTCAAGCTTACTCGCGGAAGTGATAATAGAAAAACTCACAATTAAACCGTTAATATCTGACATCGAGTAAGATGCTTTCCTGGTGTGCTGTAAATTCTGTTCATTCTGAGAAAATAAAAGACCACTTTAATCGATCATGGTTCTGGTCGGATCGCACAAACATCAATGCAGCTAGCGATTGCATAATTCCTTTCAGTAATAGAGTTTTAAAGTCTAGCCAGGTGGTTTTAGTTGATGTATTTACATTGGTCATCGTTACCACGGGTGTTTCGACTTTAAATCAGTTCGACCTGATGTTGATTTTTTTAACCCAATTCATATTTGAAGAAGTAGTCAAAAATGTTGAAAAGTTTACAAAATAAACTTATATTTTCCGTTTATTTTGTGCCTGTGACCTTTGACCCCATACCTTGAAATTTTGTCAAAATGATCCTCAGATAATACCTAACAACTTTCTCGTATGTCTTTGTATACAAAAAGTTTATCAGTTTTGAGTTATTAAACAATTTGTAATACAAATATACCCTCTGTTACTGAAGTGCCCTGAGTGGCTTGTTTATGGACAGATTTAATTTTCATTCCCAAACCTTGTAGATACTGACTTTAAAATCATACATACAAAATTTGAAATTTATCTGATCATCTGTTCATGAGAAGAATATTTTAAAAGATATACCAAGTTTTGGTCCTTTTTGGCCCCCTTTAGGGTCCCTATTGGTCCTATCCCTTTTTCATTCGCAAACTTTATGCGGCTTCACATGGGGATGCTAAATGCCAAGTTTGGTTATAATTGGCCCACTGGTTTTGAGAAGATGTTTAAATGCAAAAAATAACAGAGACAGGGCAGGTGAGCTGAAAAGTGAGCTGATAATACATACTGCTCTCGTAGTCGGTTACTGTGATTTGAGTGTGCAAAAATAGCGACTGGATTATAATCGAAACTATTCGTGTATGACGTCACATCAAGGGCAATAAGCGTGCAAGCAAGACGCCGATAAGTGAACTTTGATGGCAGAATAAACAGGTCTCCTGTTATTTTTCACCTCAGATAATTTGGCTGATGGCTATATAACTTGTAGGTGGTAATCTTTGGGATATTTAAATAAAAGAAAAACTTAAAAATCATTGCCTATGAGCTTTAATAATTTTGGAGATACATTAGAAAAAAAATCTGCTGACTCGTTCATTCTATATCTAGCCAACGCAGCCATGTTTGGTCCTAGCCCCTTTTCATCTGCAAACTTTATGCAGCTTTACATGATTATACTTCCTGCCAAGTTTGCTTCAAATTAGCCCAATGGTTCTCGAGAAGTAGTCAAAAATGTCTACAATTTTACGAAAAGAACTTACATTATCCATTTATTTAGGTGCCTGTGATCTTGACCTTTGACCCCATGACCTTGAAAATTTTGTCAAAATGATCCTTAGATAATTCCTAACAACTTTCTCATATATCTTTGTATACAAAAAGTCGATCAGTTTTGAGTTATTAAACAATTTGTAATACAATTCTACCCTGAAGCGTCCTCTAGTGGCTTGTTTATAGACAGATTTCACAATCATGCATACAAAATTTGAAAGTCATCTGATCATCATTTCATGAAAAGATTTTAAAGATGTACCAAGTTTTGGTCCTTTTTGGCCCCTAGCCCCTTTTCATTCGCAAACTGTATGCGACTTCATATGGGGATGCGATATATCAAGTTTGGTTAAAACTGGCCCACTGATTCTTGAGAGGAAGTCGAAAATGTGTAAATGTTAACAATGCACAATGGACGACGATAGACAAAAGATGATTTCAAAAACAAGAGGCCCATGGGCCACATAGCTCACCTGAACTGTGTTGGTATCTTACAAATACGGGAATCTCAAATTCACAAATTATTTTAACACTCCTTAGGAGTGGAGGAGATTTGAAAAAGAATGAAAATGACAAAGCTGGGAAAGATGTCAAAAACATGTCAAAAATAAGTTTTCAAATTTATTCCAAAAATGGGAAATTGAATCATGTATCCATAAAAATCTCTCAGATGCAATTAGTTTTTCAATCCATACAGCAGTTCTGGAGATTTTTAAAGAGGGGTACCCTCCAGGCCTCTTTTGCCCCATCCTGAATCACCCCTGGGTCGATCTGGCCAAAATTAAAAACTTGGTAGAGGACCTCGAGTACTTACTTCCTATAAAGTTTCATAAAACTCCCTTTAGCGGTCGAAAATGTGGAAAATTACCCCCCCCCCCCTCTCCATTCATTTTTGCAGTCTTAAAAAATTCATAAAATATTCAAAAAATTAAATTTCAGCAAAATTCTTTCAGGAAAGCATTTATCTACCAAACCAACGCTAAAACATATAAAATAAATGCATCACAATGAATAATAGGGGAGAAAATCAAAGAAATCACAAAATGAATGAAAGTTACAGTCTAAAAAGACATCAAAAACGTGTCAAAAATGTATTTTCCGATTTCAAAGAAATTAACGACCTTGACTCATACATCTATGTAAATCACCCAGATACAGTTAGTTTTTCAATTCATGAAGCGGTTCAGGAGGAGAAGATTTTTAATGAGGGGTACCCCCTGGGGCCTCTTTTGCCCCACCCTGGATCCACCGCTGGGTTGATCGTGCTGAAATGAGTAAAATTGGTAGATGACCTTGAGTCCCATAAGCAGTTTTGGAATAGAAGTCGAAAATGTGGAAAATTACCCACCCACCCCCCTTCATTTTTGCAGTCTTAAAACATTGATAAAAATTTAAAAAAAATTAAATTTCAGCAAAATTCTTTCAGGAAAGCATTTATCTACCAAACCACTGGTAAAACACATAAAATAAATACATCATAATAGGGGAGAAAATCAAAGAAATCATACAAAATGAATGAAAGTTAGTCTAAAAAGACATCAAAAACGCATCAAAGTTTTTTTTCCGATTCCAACGAAATTAACGAACTTGAATCATACATCTATGTAAATCACCCAGATACAGTTAGTTTTTCAATTCATGCAGAGGTTCTAGAGGAGAACATTTTTAATGATGGGTACCCCCTGGGGCCTCTTTTGCCCCACCCTGGGCCGATAGGGCTGAAATGAAAAAAAAACTTGATAGATGACCTTGAGTACTTGCTTTCTATAAAGCTTCATCAAAATCCCTTCAGAAGTTTTGGAGGAGAAGTCAAAAATGTAAAAGGTTTATTGACAGACAGATGACGGACAAAAGGCAATCAGATCACTAAAAATGTGGTGATGTGTGTCTTGACAATGATTTTCATGGGGTGACAATTTCCAATTAAATTCTAGCGATTTCATTGGACAATATCCACTGTCTGGGTCAGCAGGCTGATGTTCAACAAAAATATCACGTGCGCAGAAATGGATGCGCGTACGGTTCGTTTATTTTCCTATGTCGTAATTAGGTGTAACCTCTATCGATATATGAGTTGTGTAACATACAATTGGAACCGAAAGAAACAACAACCGAAATTAAATGATTTGACAGAATTGATACATCATTATCAAATATATTTGCTGAAGTCAGCCAAACACACATGCTCGTTTGAGGCTCAAGAATACAAGATTCAAAAGCCGACGCAAAAAACGGTTTGGGTATCAAAGGCAGTTTGTATTACGAACGTGATGAACTTACGCACATGACGTGTCGATATTTGCATGAATAAAGTATAAAAATAATACTAGGCCTACTGTTAGAGTTTATTTTGTGTTTTAAGTAATTCAATGGATAATATATGTTTCAATACAGTGGATCGGTATAATATTGGAAATTGTCACCCCTTGAACATCACTGTCAACCGAGGCGAAATGTATTTCCTAATATTGTATACTATCAGCTCGCTGATACTATATAACTGTAGTAATTGTATTCGTGTTTTATCTAATCAGCGATATATAAAGCTAATATTAGCTTTATATATTGCTGATCTAATGTAATACTACATCACAAATCTGCAGGCATTATTTTCATATCCTATCTATTGTTTATCCAGCGATATATAAATATCGCTGGTTTATCATGCTACGCCTCAAATCTGCAGAACTTTATTGTTTTAGTTATTATCGTACTTCTTTTACCTCAAATATTTATTATGAGTTGTTCATTGTCAGCAATAATGATGTTTGTATCCCTTCTTTTTTGTGCGGTCGACTCACTTTGTGTAAACAGTGCACCCCTACACACACACACACACACACACACACACACACACACAGAATGTGGGCGATGTGTGTTCTGTTTACAAATAAAATTTAAACTAATGAGGAATGACGCACTTCTATGTCCAACTTCACAGACAGATCTTGTCAATACACAGTAAGGGAAACTTGTCCAAAACTCATTTGCATATTAATAAATCGTGCGCAAGAATTGTTAACAGTCCAGTCTATCGTTTTTAATGTCTATTCTATCACTAGAGTATAATTTAAAAAAATAATAATTAAAAAGTATCATTCTAAAGCAAATTTATAATATCTTAAAATTCATAAAGGATGCCGAACTGACCTTTTATAGCATATATTTCAACAAGTCTTGTAGACCTATATTTTTCAGTGAATTGTTACTATATTTTCGTCTTTTTAAAAAGTAAAATATAGAATAAAAGTGTGATTTGGAAATTTTAATCTTGAGTTTATGTTGCTGAAATGCACATATTGTGTAATTTTGCGTCAATATAATGTGTTATTTATTAACCCCATACTGTAAAATGTGCTTTGATTTGTTCCCAATAAACAACTTAGCATAACATAACTGCGTTAACGTTCTTCAACTACTAAACATCATGGTTATATCATATACAAAGACATTATGAGAGAAACAACTGAATTCGGACTTGATCTTTTTATTCGACTTTATCTTATATTTTGCTAGTTTATTTATTCATTTTCTTTTCAAAAAATAATGTGGGGAATCGATGACAATAACTGACTTTATTCTCGTAAATGTACAAACATACATTGTAGAGAGGGGGTTGGATAATAATATCAATAACAAGCAGCCGACATATAATGGTACAATTTCAAATTTGGAATATATCACAATGTTTTAATTACTAGTGCATGCATCTAGTTTTCTTTTCCAAATTAATAAAAAATTACATATTTTCTTTAATAAAGTAGAGTTGCTAGTATTTAATTTGACAATATTTGGTCTGTTTGTCAATGTATTTGGCAAGAACTTGATTCCAGCTTGTAAAATATGATACCGAGTACATTCGAACAAGTAATGGAATTTGTCACCAATTTTAAGCAATTGCAAAGTGTACAGGATCTTTGATCACGCGGGGAATATTCTTCCATCTCGAAATTATTTCGGAATACAGGAATTATTTACATACAAAAGTCTGTTACTGGACTCTAATTAATTTGTTGTATTCATTTGATTTGCAATTCTGTTTAATCTTCATTCAATGTCAATTCAACCAGTAATGTCCATTTATGTATTTTTCACACATATGGTGCTAATTGACTCTTTTGTATTTTTTATCTAGATCTATGTACATATGTTTTGTAAATTTCCAGGCAGTTAGATTTTAGGCTTCGGAGTGTACAAATGTAATTTTGGATATCCATAATTCACCTAACCGACCTATACAATAAAGTGCTTAGGTCTATTACCAACAGAAGCACCTTATTGTTTTTCATTGTTGCCGGAAAATCACATTTCCCCGTGATATATCTATATGTTTAAAGTAATATATTTCCAGTTGAGTAGGCCTAAGTATTGAAAAAAAGATGCAAGTCCACACAAAAATCAAATTTTGTCCATACATAATGCAAGCCTGAAAAGCATCCTTTTTAAATCAGAAAATTTGCAATGGATGCCAGTTTACTATCATATTTTAACTTTTTTTTTATTTCTAGTATGACAGAGTTGTTGCTTTTATTTAATACCCCACACCCATTCTGGATTTATTAAACAATTCACCCCAAAAGACACATTTGGACTGGATTAAGTCATTGATTTTCGGAAGAGTCCATTGTTTTTCAGGAGTCAATGAGTTAACACATAAAATATTTCTCAATCTTCTCAGTATTTGGATAGAATCTATTTGTGTTTCCTCTTATTTTTCATTCCAGATTAATTTCTTATTTCCATTGTCCTCTGATTGTACAAGCCTGATATTGAGGCTAAATAGATTTGCATCAATTAATCATTATATTTTACTTAAAATTTTTGATGTATTTTATATGTGACTGTGAAAATTAAAAAGAAAAAACAAAACAAAACATACTGTATGTACACTTTCAGCTTATATACAAAATATCATTATAATATCCAATTTTATTTCCTAAAATGGTATTTTACCTTCTATATTCATAATTTAAGAACTATATAGATTATGATTTATTATAATTATTATTATTATATTTTTTTTCTTTCGTGACACAATAAACATCCATTGAACTGCTCAGCAGGGTCGCCACGGGATAAAATGTCTACATAGATGGAGTTTTATAGAACACACGTTATAAGCAAGATTTTGCTTATTTTGTGCATGCATAGTAATACATTTGGAATAACTTGACGGCATGGAAATGTGATGGTTTTGAAATATCCGGACTGACCTACATTGTTCCATTTCTAGACCTTAAATAATGCTGTACGTGTAATGAACACAATTTCAAATACTTAAAATTGGCAGATAGATCTTTTTTGGGGTAGAGCGTGTTATATTGTAAGATAATGGGAGATAAAAACAGAGCTCTATCGCAGTACACATCCCGAATTTTACCCGAACTGGCCAAAGACAAATAGATCACTGACGTAATGTTTCCCAAAAAACTCCTATCAAAGTTAATTAAAATCATAAAATAGTTACAATTGAATCAACAGTCGTGCATATAGGTTTATTCCAACAAATACTTTGAATAACGGTAGGATAAAAGAGAGAAACTTTGACGAAATGTGTATTCAAATTCAGCGAGTCCACCGACAGAGGCGCACATAAATTATGCACATATATCTCAAAATACCAACCAATGATTCGACAGTGCAGTAATCAATGCGTGTCAATTACTAGGTATTGTTCCGCCCACACCTTGTTTGACATGTTGCACTCTTTTTCCGTTGTAAATGATACCGAATACCATGACTGTGTTCAAAATACATTGTTAACCAATGAAAAAAAGTACAAATTAATATAGAATTTACACTTTTTACATCCGAATTTCTGCTACCAGAAAGTTTTCAACGAAAGTATTTGATTCTATAAATTGTTGAAATATACACTACTAGCCCCTTGATTGAATCCTAGATATAAGAACTATTCCCATCATAAAATATTTCATTACCAAATAAAAACAATAATATATTTAAGTGTAATATGTATATTGATTTTTTAAATTCTAATTTTTACATGCTTCACGTTAAAATGGAAATATAGAATTAAAAAAAATGGCTGCTTGCCTTAAAATAGATTTTTAACTTAACAGTTTTCGGTATAGTGTTATTTTTTTTTTTTACAAATCAGGAGGTTTTTTTCTAATTATTTATAAGTTCATCAAAATCAGACAGTCATCCAATTTGTTTAAGTTTTAAAAGGAAATTCAGCTAAATATTGTCTAAAACAAAAACGTAAGAATCAATCTTTCCTGTTTTCTTTGTTAGATTGTTCAATTTCTACGAATTCTTTTTTTTTCAAAGTAGAAATTCAAATGATAAAAAAATGGTCACTCATCCACCCCATATTCGGATACCACTTATATTTTATAGTGGCAGGCCGGCAATAAGGAATTTATTCCCAAATTTCTAATATAAAAAAATTGATATTTTCTTATGTTAAAAATAGGGAAGCAATTTCACAAGCCATTGGGTAATTTACTGCCTTGTTTTAATATATATGTGAAAATGATAATTAAGTTAGTTTATATACATGTATTTGAATTTCTACAACTAGTAAGTTTCCAACGAAAGGATTGGATACCATACCAGGTCTTTGTTCCCAGCATAAAATATTTCATTATCAAGTTAAAAGATAAAGATTATTAACCAGTAATTTTGTAATTTTCCTTCTCTCAATTTAAAAGTGGAAATAGAGTGACAAAATGTGAAAAAGTAACAGAAGTATTTTCAAATTATATGTTTATCAAAATTAGACAGTGATCGAATCTAGATTTTAAAAGGGAAGTTCAGCTATATATGATCTTAAGAAAATATGTAAGAATCCATTTTACCCATTTCCCCCTAAGATTGTACATTTTCTTCGCATTAATTTTTTTTTAAAGTAGAAAGCCAAATAATAAAAGATTTGTCATATACCTGGGTGACCATATTCGGATACCACTAGTATTTTATACCTACGTTTACAAGGTGCCGTTAGTTTATGCTGTGGTCAAATAAAATTTACGGATTACGCCTACTGATCAGAATATCATAAAACACACACCTCTACACACACACACACACACACTTTGCAATCATCTATTTTCTTTTTACAGAAACTTGAAATGCCGTTGTCTCAGGACATTTATTATCACGACACCAACTTTAACTGATTTTTTGATAATCAGAATAAATAGTTGCGATATAAGTGAGTTAAAACTTTCGACTGAAAAAAAAAATCAAAGGTTTGAACAACGATACATGTGTATAACTGACACTGGTTTTGATTATTTTAGTGGAAAAATCCATTGACAGGACAAACTGATATCGTAAACATGTTAAAAACAACATGAATTAGATTTAGAGAGGAATATTTTGCTGTCAGAGGCGGATCCCATTATATTCCGACATTGATCATCCTCGATCGAACTTGTGGAAAAAAAAGAGAAGTTACGTATATCGCTGGTTACATACGTCCCTTCGACATATTGAATCTTTACAATGCATGTTCACGTACATGTAGATAAATACGCGAGTCCAGAAGTACTAATGTCGAAATGGAGATCTATGAGTGACGAACGGGTAGTGATTTTGATATTTTTTTCTAGATTCCAATATGCAAATCTGTAATCGTTACAGTTGCGTGAAGCACCAAAAAGAGAGCGACTAAATGGGTTAGCATCTCGCTTGTGTAGGTCTACGTGCATTTTTTGTCACTGAATGTGGAATGATTTTGGCGGACTTTTAATGCCATGCTCCCGGCACCGTAAACTTTCGAATTCATTTACAGCATAGGCGTCGGAAGCAATTGAAAGTGTGGGGGCTAAACCAACTTAAAACACACACACACGCCAGAAACGTCTGGGGGCTAAGCCCCAATTTTCAACACCTATGTCTATCTTTGCAAAAAATGAATAAAATATACAGAATAAAATTAGATTCTACCTCTCTCGAGACGTCGTATATTCATTTCTTCTAAAAATTTTAATTAATCAAAGTTAATTTGATCTGGATTCACGCTGGCATTTCAACGTCCATACATTCGACTGGCTGATAGTGCCGTTATCGTTAATACAGGAAAACTTTCATCGCGACACCGCTATGGTACATAGTGACTTGTCACGATTACATAGGCGTCGGAAGCAAATTGAAAGTGGGGGGCTAAACCAACTTAAAACACACACACGCCAGAAGTGGGGGGGGGGGGGGCTAAACCAACTTAAAACACACACACGCCAGAAACGTCTTGGGGGCTAAGCCCCAATTTTCAACACCTATGCCTATGCCCCTAGCCCCCCCGGCTCCGACGCCTATGGATTATATAACATGTTTATTCCGTCTGGGAGTATATTTTCGCCACTACGGATGTCTTGCTCGTCACAACGAATATTCTTTTCTATTCGAATTTTTATTCAACCAAATGCAATACGGCACATTGGCATCGGAACTGGGGGGGGGGGGGGGCTAGAAGGGCTTAGCCCCCCCCCCCCCCGCTTTTTTTGCAGAGATAGACATAGGAGTTGAAAATTGGGGCTAAGCCCCCAGACGTTTCTGGCGTGTGTGTGTGTATTAAGTTGGTTTAGACCCCCCCCCCCCCCCCACTTTCAATTTGCTTCCGACGCCTATGCAGCATATAGGTACAATGATTCAGTGCTCAATAAAAAGTATAGAGTTAACAACAGAGGGTACAGCAAAATACATATACATGTATATTGAAATGAAATTACAATATCATCTACACAAAGTAACTTGTATACTTTCACTGAGGTTAATATATATATAATCTTGACATAATAAATTAGGGTTGTAATATTGTTACAATAAATCAATCAATTTCTTGTCATTTACAACTGTCCTTTAATTGTAGAAAAGTTTAAATATTTTGCTAGATTGGTTATTGTTTTAGTATTTCTGGAGCCAAGCACTTGAACAAGTTTAAAAACAGATGGACAATTAATATAGTACAAAACGAAATGCATTTCATCCTCCAGATCGTACCTATTACATAATGTACATATTCTATTATCTCTGGGGATATTTTTATACCTACCCACCTCAATGTTCAAAGAGTGTGAATGTAAATGATATTTACAAAAAATTAATTTATATTTTTGAAACATTGGCCTATCAAGATATACCTGAAATTGAAATCTGTCAACAATATGTTTGTAAAGGATACATTTAGACGATCCTGCAAATGAACTTAACAAACCTTGCACAAAATTATCATATAAACACTGTGAATACATGTGTAAAAAATATTTCTCATTCATCACATATTGGTTATCCCAAACATAATTAAATCCATGTGAATACAAATCATTTTTAATATGTACAACCCAGTTATCCTTACAATTAGGTTTGCGATGAGAAAGTTGGACAAGCTCGTCGTAACATGCTTTTAGTATGCAGTTATCTGTACTAAGCAGCTTAAGCCAATATTTAATCATAATAAATTTTCTGCTATTTGCATAGAAGTTCATGGTAAACCATTACATTATTTGTAGTTTTTTTCTACAATTGTCACAGTGTTCTGCCACAACACAAACGCATGACAAGGCATTTTTGCCACAATGTGGAAAATGACTAAAACACAATGCACATACTGTGTATATCAAACAAAGTATCATAATTTCAAAATTATTGTTTGAAACAATCAAGTATGATTAAAAAAATAACAACAAACAATTGAGTTTTAATTGTTTGAAAATGTGTACTCTAAAATTAGTTTGTGTTTTATGTATGGCCAAATATAGATTTTGATCTTCATTTTTAAAATAGTCAGTGTATAAAATTAATATATCACTAATACACTCATTTTACTTTGAAATATCTTAACAGTGCTTTAACTGTCTTCAAAATCGTTTTGCATTATCAAATTGTGATAATCATCAAACTAACTAAAAATAAGTCTTAATAATCATAATAATAATACATGATGTACAGGGAAGTGCAAAAAGTATTCATACACTATTAACTTTTCTATATATTTCATATAGTAATATACCACCACAATTTTTCAAAAAAAATATTGTGAAACCATTTCTTATTGCATTTCAATAAATTTTCTCTGTTAAAAAGGGAATGTTTCCAAGTTTCATTGGTGTTTTGGGGTGTAATTTTCTAATGTACCATTTCAAAGATTTGACAATTTAAATAAACCAAAAAATTAGACATTACAATTTTACTTACACATATAGGGAGTTTTTATAAAAAAAATTAAACTTTCTATTTAAATAAACAAATATTTTAATTTCCGATTCAGAAAATTTAAAATCAAAATAAATAATGAAACTGTATTCAATTATTTTTTCAACAGTGAAAACTCTATTGAAAAGCAATAAGAAATAGCTTCACAATAACTTTTTAGAAAAATGTGGTTTTAAAATGAAATATGTAGTAAAACATGAAAGTGTATGAATACTTTTTGCATGTATTGATATGATAAGTATGATAACTACAATAATATTTATTTGTAAGAAATAAAAAGATATGCGAATTAATTGCTGTTTAAGGACAATGATAAATATAAAAAATACTAATTATAAGGATTAAGTTAATCTTCTGATATAAAAATCATATAAGTTTCATTGGTGTTTTGGGGTGTAATTTTCTAATGTACCATTTCAAAGATTTGACAATTTAAATAAACCAAAAAATTAGACATTACAATTTTACTTACACATATAGGGAGTTTTTATAAAAAAAAATTAAACTTTCTATTTAAATAAAAAGATATGTGAATTAATTGCTGTTTAAGGACAATGATAAATATAAAAAATACTAATTATAAGGATTAAGTTAATCTTCTGATATAAAAATTATATAAGTTTTATTCTAAACAGACAGAATAAAAGAATAAATGATTCTAGGACTGCCATTGAAAAAATGCTGCCTTTGAACATGACATTTGTCTTTTTTTTTCATTTTTTTATAAGTACTGTAGTATACTCATACTGTATTGGCTAATTATTCTTCAATGGTTTGTGTTCTATATGTTTGTTTGTTTATAGTTGTTTAACACCAATTTCAACATATTTCAGTTACATTGTGGCCATAATATATATTGCGTTGGAAGCAAATGGAAAGTAGGGGGCTAAACCAACTTAAGCCCCCCCTAGCCCAACAATTTTTAAATGCCCACAAAATACACTAACGTAAGGAATACTTCAAATATTTTATTTTTACATGAAGGACATTGCATACACATTTTTAATCTTTTGGAAATTTAGATATACTCTTTGTTTATTTTGAGAAAATAATGATTCTGTGGAGAATGAAACTATTTCATGTAAATTTTGACATATTTCATTAGACTTAAAGAATAATTATGGAATTTATGAAATAATTGCATGAGAAAAATACTGATATTTCTGTAAATAAACATGATAATTTAAAAATGCATATATCTTAGAAATAAGACATTATCCTACTATAAATCTGTACACATTTGTCAAATTCTGGTATGATTTGTGGATTATTTTCAGCATTTAAAAATTGTTGGTTTTATATAAAACAAAGAAGAAAATAATATAATTGACGAATATATATGTCCCAAGACTATAATTTAGCTAGTAAACCTTTATAGAAAAATCAATGGCAATAATAATAAGATAACAGAATTGGAAAATACCCACTTGACAGAAATTTTGTGGGTAAAAATATCCACTGGATTTGGAAATGATGGGTATTATACCCAAGTGTTCAGAAAGTTATCTGGAGCACTATATATATATATATATATATATATATATATATATATATATATATATATATATATATATATATATATATATATATGTGCGTCGGAACCGGGGGACTAGGGGGCTTAGCCCCCCCCCCCTACTTTTTTGCAAAGATAGACATAGGTGTTGAAATTGCGGCTTAACCCCAGACGTTTCTGGCGCGTGTGTGTGTTTTAAGTAGGTTTAGCCCCCCCCTTTCGATTTGCTTCCAACGCCTATATATATATATATATATATATATATATATATATATATATATATATATATATATATATATAAGCTATTTGAAATTGCATTAGATCTTGATCGGTTTGAAAAGGTAGAAAATAGCAAAGCCGGGTAAACAGTCTCAAAATCATATATCAAATGTCTTGTTTTCCCTAACGATTTTTACCTGTATGTTCAGCATATCTCTGAAATAAACTTGCATCTCTGTTTGAACTCCATCCATGTCTTGATCCATGCTTCCAATTTATCCTAAATGTACCATGTTCTTTGTTCTCCCATGATAGTCCATGTACACTTCCGCTGTCCAATAATTCCGTCAACCAAGGACGCATTTTTTGCCGTTCAACCGGCCGGATTCCTTTTTTCGGATGTTCATTTTTAGTTTCTGTAGTATCCCCGCTACACATCGCGCATATAGCCTACACTTAACAAAAGCAACCGAAGCTCAAGACTTCAGACTATATTTTACGTCAGCTCACTCAACTTAAAAATCGAGAGTCCCTTTAGTGACGCGTCGATAATGTGATGACACTGTTTCCTATCTGTGGACTCTAGATATCTAGTTATTTAGCCTTAGTTAATTCGATAAGACTACTCTCTGATGATGTTCACCCATTTTTTGCAAATTTGAGACTGAATAGAGCCGTTTTACAAAAATCTCGAGTTTACAATTTTTAAAATTGCCTCTGCTTTTCTGAAAATGAGGCATACAAATGTCACCATTGTAAATTCATTTACAAACAGGTAATTAGAGATAAAAAGGTGAGAAAACATTATAAAAACGTCTTCAGATATATAAATTTCAATTAATATAACTTGATGAGTAATTATTATGCAGAAAATTGTGGTTTCATCAACTTTGCGTCTGTCTGGTTATCGTAAAATTCCCAGATCTTTGAATAGAATTCTTGGGAAAACAAGTCACGTGGTTCCTACATGCCCATATCTGTGAAGCGATAACGCTATGTCAATATCGATTGTTTTATCAACATTAAAAAAGTAAATAAATAATATAAATATAATAATTGAATGGATTTGATATTTTCTCATAGTTCGATCTGCTGTTGCGCCATTTTCTGGGTTTCTTTTAGAATATACATGTTTGACACACGCTTTGGACTTCATTCGTTTTCGGAAAACACGCACTGACCTAGATCTAGTAGCTCAAATCAGCGATATATAAAGCTAATATTAGCTTTATATATCGCTGCTCAAATGCACTTGATTTAACTCGAGGCTAAATGGAAACATCTACATGTATTATCAGCTGTATCATATAAAAAGATTATATATCGCTGGTCATATTGTAAATTTTGTATTTACACACCAGAGTGGGTGTAAATACAATATTTATAATATGACAGATATACATGTTTTTGTCACAGGGTCATACAAAAGAATACGGCTTTGACGGTTTGAACTTATTCAATATATTTACTTTATAAGTGGTTGTTCCACATATACAGCCAAGATGGTACATCAAAGTAATAAGATGTACTTCGTGTTTAAATTTATTGATTAGACTTGATGTCTTATCTCTGCGTAAGTTTTGATAAGAATGTGTACAATAAAACCTGTTTTACCACTTTCATAGTACAATTCCATATAAGGAATATAGAAAACTTTAAACCAATCTACTCACTCACACTTCTCTCATGCACTTAACACTGGACAATACAATTTACACGCACGGGCAATAAACAGAATACGTACAAGACAATGACTAATTACAACTATTTAAAATATAGGTGGATCTAATAATTTTGTTTTACCAAAATTTAACACTCCGTGACATATAAACTATAAAGCTATTAGCTTTATCAGCGATATATAAATTAGCTGTATATATCGCTGGCTTTATATATCATTTATAATATATAAAGATCCTACATATTTTATACATTATTAGACTGCATGTCTAGAAAAAATTTACATGTAGGCTATATGCGTGATGTCGACTTTTAAATACGAAAGCTTATTGAGGTCAACTAAGATTTTTATCTAACCTGGCCCGAAAGGTCAAGTGAGCTATTGCTATAGCCAAAGGTCCAGCGTCCGTCGTCCGTCTGTTAACTTTTGCATTTCAACATCTTCTTCTCAAGAACCAGTGGACCAATTTTAACCAAACTTGGCATATATCATCTCCATGTGAAGGCGCATAGAGTTTGCGAATGAAAAAGAGATAGGACCAATAGGGGCCCCAAAAAGGGCCTTAAAGGGGACCTAAAAGGACCAAAACTTAGTACATCTTTAAAAATTTTCTTCTCACGAACCAATGATCAGGCGAGTTTAAAATTTTGTATGCATGATTGTAAAGTTTGCGAACGAAAATGAAATCTGCCCATAAACGAGCTATTAGGGGGCGCTTCAGCAACACAAATTGTTTAATAACTCAAAAACTGGTCGACTTTTTGTATACAAAGATATATGAGAAAGTTGCAAGGACTTATCTGAGGATCATTTTGACAACGTTTCAAGCTCATGGGGTGAAAGGTAAAGGTCACAGACACCTAAGTAAATGCAAAATATATGTTTTATTGTAAAATTTTCGACATTTTTGACTACTTTTCCAGAACCATTGGACCAATTTGAACCAAATTTGACGGGAAGTATAACCATGTAAAGCCGCATAAAGTTTGCAGATGAAAAAGAGCTAGGGCCAAACATGGCTGCCATGGCTAAATATAGAACGAATGAGTCAGCAGATATTTTTGATTTAATACATGTATCTCGAAAATTATTAAAGCTACAGAAAAAACCATTACCTTAAAATGAGCGGCTTACAAAATTCTAATAATATTTCATTTTGGTGGAAATTGTCGGGTCGACCCTTATGTGAGTTATTTCCCCTTTTTGTGAATTTTTCATGTTTTGGATGGGTTTTTTTTTTGACACTATCTAGAAAAGTATAAAAGGTAGAGTAAAAGTGAAAGAAGCACAAATGTTCAGCATGCAAAGATCTACAATGTATTGTCAGTAAAATACATTTCACTCAGGTGATTATTAAGGCCCCCAATGAGCCAACTGTTTTTCATGTTTATTAGCCATTTTATCTTTTACACATTTTTTTATTTTTTCTGCAATGTTGACCAATTTTGACAGGTGACCGACTTAAGCATGCAAAGAGCTACAAAAGGTCAATAGGGCAGAAATTGTCAGGTTTCCCCCCTTTTAAGTGGATTTTTCATGTTTTTGGATGTATTTTGAAATTATCTTGAAAAGTATAATAGATAGAGTAGAAGTGAAAGAAGCAAAAATGTTCAGCATGTAAAGATCTACAAAAAAGTCAAAGGGTCGAAATTGTCAGGTCACCCTTTTTGGGAGTTATTTCCCCTTTTAGTGGATTTTTCATCTTTTGACAGTTTTGTCCTATTATCTTGAAAAATATAATAGATAGAGTAGAAGTGAAAGAAGCACAAATGTTCAGCATGCAAAGATCTACAAAAAAGTCAAAGGGTCGAAATTGTCAGGTTGCCCATTATGGGAGTTATTTCCCCTTTTAAGTGGATTTTTCATGTTTTTGGATGTTTTTTGACATTATCTTGAAAAGTATAATAGATAGAGAGAAAGTGAAAGAAGCACAAATGTTCAGCATGCAAAGATCTACAAAAACTTCAATAGGGCCGAAATTGTCAGGTTGCCCATTATGGGAGTTATTTCCCCTTTTAAGTGGATTTTTCATGTTTTTTGGATGTTTTTTGACATTATCTTGAAAAGTATAATAGGTAGAGTAAAAGTGAAAGAAGCACAAATGTTCAGCATGCAAAGATCTACAATTTATTGTCAGTAAAATACATTTCACTCAGGTGATTATTAAGGCCCCCAATGAGCCTACTGTTTTTCATGTTTATTAGCCATTTTATCTTTTACACGTTTTTTTATGTTTTCTGCAATGTTGACCAATTTTGACAGGTGAGCAACTTAAGGCCCATTGGGCCTCTTGTTTTTTTTGTTTTTTTTTTTTGTTTTTTTTTTGTTTTGGTTTTTTTTTACAAAAAGTCGTTATTACGAGATAAAAAAAATCGTTATTACGAGATTTTAAAAAGTCGTTATTACGAGATAAAAATTTGTTATAACCAGATAAAAAGTGTTTATAACCAGATAAAAAGTTGTTATTACGAGATTTCAAAAAAGTCGTTATTACGAGAGTTTAAAAAGTCGTTATTATGAGATAAAAAAAAACGTTGTTACGAGATAAAAAGTCGTTATAACGAGATGAAAAGTCGTTATAAGGAGAAAAATGTCGGTATTACGACTTTCAAAAATCGTTATTACGAGATGAAATGTATCATTTGTGAAATATAAACTCAATATGCGGGTGATTGTGGGATAGTACTGGATATATCATGCTTGGAAAGCCGAAATCGTCGTGTTTGCCGTATAACATAGTTGTTAATTTCCCGTCTGTGTCTATACTAAGTAAAATGTCTAAGTATGAAGCGTGTGTTTGATTCTGTTGTATTTTTAATATCTAGTTCGCTGGGATATATCGCATTGACACATGTTTGAAAATTGTCGTTATTAATTGACAAAATGTCGTTGGTATATCTAAATGTCAAATTAAAAGAACTGACAAAACGTCGTCGGTATATCTAAATGTCAGATTAAAGGACACCGCTAACTTTTTCCTCTCTTGATTCAGCAGTCATTTCAATCTCAGACTCGAAGACACGGTAGCTAGGTGTTGGCACTACAAAGACCCCTCATTGTTCAATGACCGCAAGTGCCGAGCAAAGGCTAATATTGGAAGGATACGTGCTCCAAAATTTATTTTAGCATTTGATTTGGCTTTTTCTCTCATGATGACTTAAAATGACATTTGACTTTAATTTTAAATACTGCATAAAATATGTATCACGTGCCAGGCATTTCTCTACGGTGCCCTTTAGTGACATAGAATAGAGTATATATTTTTTATTATACAGTGCGCACTGTTTAACAATATTGCTCGCACAATTTAACATTCATTATGTTGTGCGCATAGTATAGTTATATTGTGCGCACAGTTTTATTATATTGTGCGCAGTTTAATTATATTGTGCGCACAGTTTAGCTATATTGTGTGCACAGTTTAGCTATATTATGCGCACAGTTTAGCTATATTGTGCGCAGTTTAGTTTTATTGTGCGCACAGTTTAACTATATTGTGCGCACAGTTAAACTATATTGTGCAGACAGTTTAACTACATTGTGCGCACAGTGTAACTATGTTGTGCGCACAGTTTAACGTTATCTGAATAGAGAAGAAAAGAGGCGTTATGTAGCTCACCTGGCAAATTTTTTCAACATTGCATAAGAAGTCAAAATGTCTAAAAATGATATTTTCTGTTTCATTAGTTGACTTTGAAAAATGTTTCCAGTTGTGACTCCTTTTGTAGCCCCCATGTGTACTAGCCCCTTTGCAAACATGCGGCTTTATATGGGAATAGTTCCTGCAAAATTTGATCATAAGCGATCGTATGGCAAGCACTTTAAATGACCTATGGTATATTTTTTTTACTAATTGCTTATTATCCCAAAATTGACTGACCTTGTGCCGAAAAAGATATACAGAAATTGTTAGGAACTATCTAAATAATCGTTGTGACAATGTTTCAATGTCACAGGCTCAAGGGTCAAGGTCACAGGTACCTAGGTAAACAGAAAATACGTTTTTCGTCAACTTTGTTTTACATCTTCTCCAAAACCAATGGTCCGATTTCAACCAAACTTGCCAGAAACTAACCTCGTATGGAACCACTTAGCTTTTGAAAATGTCAAGGGCCTAGGATGCATATGACTCCAAAGGGGGCAAAAAACGGGGTAAAACTTGGTAATCTTTTCATAAACCGAATGGATGATTAAGTTTTTTCAAATTTTGTATACATCATTGTCAAGTCCATAGCTACAATTTTTAATTGAAATTGAGGTTTCACAAGACTCAAACCGCCAGGTTATATGGACTTTACTATAGACATTTTGTATCCAAAGATATATTATAGAGTTGTTTGTTGGGCCTCGAAGGTTTAGGTCACAGGCACGTAAGTAAACAAACAAAATTTCGCAGAAACTATCCCCATATTAATCCGCACAATGATTGCGAAAAGGAAAAGGGGCTAAGACACATATAGGCTAAATTATTTTGTGCGCACAGTTTAGCTATATTGTGTGCGCACAGTTTAGCTATATTGTGTGCGCACAGTTTAGCTATATTGTGTGCGCACAATATAACTAGACTGGTTTAATATTGAATTAAACAATTAAGAACTTTAATCTTGGTAACTTTAAACAAAAAGTCCACCGATTGGTTTTAGATTCAAAAGCATCATTTTTCATTCCTGGAAAAAATTATGATTTGAAATTCTTATTAATTTATATTTTATTGGCTATGTGGGTACTTTTATCTCAGATTTAGTTCATATTTGATAATCAGATATGATATTGGAAGATAGCTTGTGATTTATCTAAACAACATACTTTTGAATAATTATATTAGAATAGTAGTTTTTAAACTTTCAAGTTTTGTTTGAATAGGAAACATATTATCATTTTTCTTCATTCACATGTAAATCTTTGCTTCAGAGTAACAAGAGTTGTCAGAAGACAACAAAGCTCACTGAAATTAGTGTAAATTTTCAAAAGAAATATTTGATCCGCTGTCATACGATATTTTGACCCCCCGCGATAAAATGACTCCGGGGTCATTTTATCGCGATAGCATGACCTCGGGGTCACTTTTTCGCGCGATAAAGTGACCCCCGGGTCATTCTATCGCAATCCACCTTGCGATAAAATTACCCCCCTGAATACATTAATTTTACAGGGGGGTCAATATATCGCGGCTGCGATAAATGACCCCCTATGAAAGTTTTTCTAAAAGTGTCTATTGGCATGTTTCGTCATTAAGAATATGTGAATACTAGGGGAGGGGGGTCAAAATATCGCGGCTGCGATTAAATGACCCCCCCCTATGGAATTTTTTTCTGAAATTGTCTGTTGGCACATTTCTTCATATAGAATCATTATTTCACGCATATCCAACCATAATTATTTCTGAATATGTAAATATTTCATGGCTAAGCAACCATAATTATTTTTCAATATGTCGATACTACAGGGCGGGAGGTCAAAATATCGCAGCTGAGATAAAATGATCACCCTGTGAAAATTTTTCTAAAATGATATATTGGCATGTTTCTTCATAATATTATAGAATAATTATTTCATGACTATCCATTATTATTTCTGAATAAGTAAATATGTCATAGCTAACCAACCATAATTAGTTCTCAATATGTCGATACTGGGGGTGGGGACAAAATATCGCGGCTGAGATAAAATGATCCCCCTATGAAAATTTTTCTAAAATTGTCTATTGGCATGTTTCTTCATATAGAATCACTATTCCATGGCTAACAAATCATAATCATTTCTCAATATGTCAATACTAGAGGGATGAAATGAGCCCCTATGAAAATGTTTTACTAAATTTGTCTATCTAGTAGTACACATAATATTCCAATGACATAATCCATGCATTAGGCCACACGTGTATATATGTACACGTGATGTTTGTTGCATTTATTCCATGCACATGTACAGGGGTGGAAATTAAGAAAAAATCCTCTGGAGCCAAACGGGCTCCTAAGTTTTAAATTCTGGGAGCCCAGATTTAAACTTAGGGGCCCTTATATTTACTTGAAAAAAATTTTAACCAGTTTGTGACCTTAACATTTTTAACAACTTGCTCAGCCGGGCAAGTGCTGTACTGATATTGTGCTTGCCCGCCATGAAAATTTGGTTGCCCACAAAGAAAAAAAAATATTTGAGTCAATTTTGTGTTTTATTAATTTATTGTTATTTTAATAAATATATGTAACTACTGTGTGTTTTTTAAATTGATGCAAATTACAAAAGTTTTCATTTTTTGAAACAATATCTATCCATTTTAAGTATCTCATTAAAACTTTTGTTCACAACAACTAATTTTCCTTTTATCATTCACCTACATTTAATTAAGATTTTATAACTTTTATATATTGTATATGTATCATCATTTCAACACATCCTGAAATTCAGTTCCGTTCGGTATCGGTTCTTTTATTACACATTGTATGTGTTTATTGTTTAGTTTAATATGTGTTATTTATTGTGTGTTTGTGTTTATTTTTCATATGTTTTCAGTCAAGCTGTATGTAACTTTCTGTTCAAAGGCATAGAATCCAGTGAATATTCCTTTTCACCAAAACTAATCTGCTCAATATTTTTTCCCATTTTTAATTTACTTTCTAATACTTACAGTACACATATTCAGATATACATGTATATCATTACCTTTCATTAAGAATAGAAACAATTAAAAACAGATTCGCGGGGTGTTATGAATTTATTGAATAATAATTTTGAATACCAGTTAGGAAAAGTTTTAAAAGACGACATTGGCAATTTTTTAGCTTCAGATATTAAGATAAATAATAAAATTTCTGTTACATAAGTAAACATTTATGGTCCAAACAGGGATACACCTGATTTTTATAACAAATTACACAGGATTGGTGAATGATTTCAATAGTGAATTTATAATTATATGTGGTGATTAGAATCTAGTTTAGGATTATGATAAGAATTGTTTTAACTACACAACTCAAAATAATAGAAATAGTCAATTAGTTGTTGAAAATTTAAAAAAAGACTTTGATTTGGTTGACCCCTGGAGAATATATAACCATGAAATCTGTGAATATACATGGCAAAGAAAAAACCATATCAAGCAAGCAAGACTTGACTTCTTTTTAATTTCTCAAGAACTTTTGTCTCTTGTCAAAAAAACAAAAATCTTACCTGGATATCCTACCCATCATTCTTATATTGAATTAGAAATAAATATATCTAACTTCAAGAGGGGTAGGAGGCTCTGGAGATTTAATAATTCTCTGTTTAAAAAATCTGATTATGTTAAAAAAGTAAAAGAATGTATTTTGCAAACAAAAAAAGAATACTCTCCTATGTCAGTCATTCCGGACATGATTAAAAATATTCCAAATGAAAATTTACAACTTACAGTTAGTTTAAACATATTTATTCAATTAGAATTTATATTTAACTACATAAATTGACAGTACACAAAGGTATAAGGGATTTGAAAAGAAGCGTAACGCTTATGTAAATTCATCTCCCTAGATACAAATTAATTAGTCGGTGATATATTAAGTACTTGTCCCGTAGACTATACATATATAAATTGATGTTTGGATATACAGCAGAAAATAACGAAAAACTAAAGTGATACAATGAGAGTTGCATAATATCATTTGAAATTCAAGCTACTGATAAAGTAATATTAAATAAATTGATGAAGGGTATCCATATAAATGAAGGTGATGAATATGATGATGGTGGGTAGCGGATGCTTAATTTTGAAGCCAACATTATTGAAAGACAGGAATATAACATACAAGTTATAGAAATTCACACTATTAGTGCAGTATCTGGTACTTGGAAAAACCAACATATGTTCACTATGATATACATTGGATATTACGTACCGTAACGTAAGGAGTCGAATTAATATGGAATTGTCCATGATAACATTGCTCATAAGAAATGTTTTTTTAAGTTCTAGTAAAACGTTTTGTTTGCACAATAAATTTCTGTACATTTGTAAATATATTTTCATTAAAGTCGTTGTTTTTGTCTGGATTACCATATAGTAATATCTTTGTTGTAAATGGGAAGTTTAGTGCATTTCTTAATTCAATTCTCAGGTTAAGGTAATGTGGACAAGAGAGAAGAAAGTGCTCGGTTTGTTTCGATTTCTCCACAGGCGCAGTATGGGGATTCTACAATATTTTTCAGATAAAGATGGTGATTTAAAGAACTGCATGACATGCGAAGCCTTGCATGTAATATTTGACCTTTCCTGGTCCCTACATTATAGTAGAGTGGAGGCTTATCAATATTGTAAAATTTAGAAATGTTATTTTTGAACGAACTTAATGAAATAGATTTTCTAATTCCGAGAGGGAGATTGTTCCATAGAGTTGTTGTTGCGGGGATGAAGCTATGTAAATGTTGAGATGTTCTGCAATGGGGGACGACAAAGTTGTCAGCGTGTCTCGTTGGATAAGAGTGTTGTTGTTCATATTGAAGAGGTAATAGTTCTCGCATGTAATCCGGAGTTAATAGGTTTACAATTTTATAATATTGAATAAGTTTGTGTTTTTCCCTACGTGTACATAGTGTTTCCCACCCACATTCTCTATAAAGAGCTTCGAGACCAACTAATTTTGTAGCACCTGTAACAATTCTGGCAGCTTCTATATTAATTTTTTCCAATTGATCTTTACAATATTCCGGACAGTTATCAAATAGTATATCCCCATATTCCAGTATGGGACGTATAAACGTGAAATACATACATTGTAGTGTTTGGCGATCAAGGTCAAATTTTAATTTTCGGAGAAGATTTAGTTTTATATTTGCCTTTTCTATGATATAATTTATGTGATCCCCCCAATGGCATTTATCATTAAAAATTATCCCTAAGTGTTTGTGTTTGGATACTTCTGCTACTGGTGTGTTTATTAAAGTAAAGTGTAGGGTGAATATTTGTGTTACGTTTTCTAGATATCAGTAAGCACTCAGTTTTACGCGGGTTAAAATTAACCAACCATTGTTTGGACCATTTATTTACCTTATCTAGGTTAGTATTTAGCTCACGAGCTGCTGCTTCAGGGTTGTCAATTACAATAGATAAAGAGGTATCGTCAGCGAAGAGCTTAATAGTACATCCAATGTTTGAAACAATATCATTTATGAAAATTAAAAAGAATAGTGGACCAAGGATTGATCCCTGGGGCACTCCAGCACAAACTCTACGCAGTGTAGATTTCTTTCCATTGAGAACAACTCTCTGTTTTCTGTTTAGGAGATAGCTTTTTACCCATGTTAAAAGATCACCTTTGATCCCTATTTTTTCTATTTTATAAAGAAGCCCCTTATGCCAAACCCTGTCAAAAGCCTTGCTTATGTCAAAGAAGACCACCCTTATATCTTTCCCTTCATCTAACGCTTTAGAAAAATCATGTGATATGTATAAGAGTTGATTTATTGTGGAGTCACCCTCCCGAAAACCTGACTGATGTTGAGACAACAAATTATTTTCGTGTATAAAATTATGCACGTATTTATAAATACATTTTTCAAAAATTTTACTTGCAACTGAAAGTAGTGAAATGGGTCTATAATTATTTATTTTTTGGGGATCATCTTTTTTAAAAACAGGTACAACATTTGCGATTTTCCATTCCGAGGGATATGTTTTTTGTGATAGTGACAAGTTAAATAATGTACATAGAGGAATAGTTAATTCGTCAGAAGCCTCTTTGAGTAACCTAGGGCTTAAGAGATCATGTCCTACAGCTTTAGAAGTGTCTAGTAGTCTTAAGAAGTCGTTTACATCTTTGTTTAAAATAACAATATGGTTTAAAACAGCTTGTTCAACATTATTAGCATCATTTGTAGACGGTAGACTGGAGTTTATTTCATCAATTTTAGATTGTGATACAAAGAAAGAATTTAACATTTCAGCCTTTTCAGAGTCATCTGTGACTACAGTGTTGTCTTCTGTAATTAAAGTACTAATTTGTCCAGACTTGTTAGAAAATTTTGAAACTTGTTTTATTAATTTCCACCAATCTTTACTTGAAAATTTGTTTTCTTTAATTTTATTACACAATTTATCATGGTAGTTTTTCCTAGCACATCGTAGTAAATTCACAACCCTGTTTCTTAAAACTTTAAATTTTGACCATAGATATTCAGAATTATTCAGTTTAGCCTTTTTCCTTGTCCGGTCCCTTTTACGCATAATTTGTTTAATCTCTTTAGTAATCCAGGGCAAGTCGTTATTTCTTACAGTTATTGTTTTATTTGGTATATATTCTTTTGCAATTTCAAGGACTTTAGACGTAAATCTGTCGACATTGTCATCAATATTGTCTGATGGGTTAATTATTAAGGGCCAGTTTACTTCAGCTAATTTATTTCTATAACCATTAAAGTTCCCTTTGTTGTATAACCAAATACGCCTTTTGTATGAAATAGTTTTGTGTTTATTGTAGTTCAGTAGTGCAACAATAGGACAATGGTAACGTAAGTTAACGTCTAAGAAGGGTTCGACAACGCTGGCTTGTAAGATCATATTTTGATTATTCGTTATCAATAAGTCAATTAAGCTGGAGGAAGTTTCTGTAAAACATGTCGGATCACTAATATATTGGTGTAGGTTGAACATATTACAAATATTTTTTATTCTAGTGAGCCTGTCGTTTGGTAAATGGATTTGATTTTCGTTAAAGTCGCCCGTGATTAAAATGTTATCGCAACCAGTATCAATTGCTAGTTCGAAAGAGTGTTCGATTAATTCCCATGTATTTATATTACTGTTTGGAGGTCTATAAAATGTTCCTATCAAATATTTATCATTTTTGTTGATAACTTCTATCCAAACACATTCGAGTCCCTTAGGTTCAAGATCCAATCTACGCTTAGAAATGACATAATCTTTACAATAAACAATAACCCCTCCCCCAATTCTGGTGTTATTTCTATCATTTCTGTGGGGTAGCCCGAACCCGTCTAACATTATTTCAGTATTTGGGATACTTTGGTTTAACCAACTTTCAGTAAGACATATGATATCAAAGTCCTGTAGGTTACCATTTACAATATCAAGTTTTGGTTTTAGACTTTGGATGTTTATATGTATAAGAGAAATGAAATTATTAAAATATGAGTTTGAACATTTTTCATTGTAACAGGTATCGTTACTTGAGACAGTATTACCGGTATCATTCAGAATTTCAGACTTACAGTTGATGATTATTTATTTCTAGAGACAGTCTTAATGAATATTAGAGGTATTACAATTTCATTTGGTTCATGGAAAAAAAGATAAGAAACAGACATAGAAAAAAACAAATATTGAAAATAATATTAAGTTAATACAAAATGATTTTAATACCACTCATAGCCCAGATAAATGAGAAAGACTAACTGAACTAAACCTACCTCTAGAAAATATAAGAAAACAGGAACTAGAAGGCATTATTTTAAGATCTAAATCCAGATGGATTGAAGATGGAGAAAAACCTACCAAATATTTTTGTAATTTAGAGAAAAGAAACAATATTGATAAAACCATTACTAAAATAACTGATGATAAAGGAAATGAAATAACAAATCAATAAATATATTAAATGAAATTAAGATATTTTTATGAAAAATTATATAAATCAAGAGAGGGTGTACTAGATAACATTGATTTAAATATAATATACTGAAAGCAGACGTTTTAGATTCACTTAAACAATGTAAAAATAACAAAACTCCTGGTTGTGATGGTTTTAGTACCAGTATTTTGGATTCTTTTGGATTTGGTGATTTTATTTACAAATCTCTTCTTAGCAGTTTTCATAAAGGAGAATTATCACCATCACATAACTTAGGTGTAATATCTATTCTTCCCTAAGGTAATAAAAATGGAGAATACATAAACAATGGCAACCTACATCTTTATTAAGTGTAACCTATAAAATTTTGTCAGGAATAATTGCAAAAAGAATGCAATCAATCTTTCCTAAAATCATACACCAAAACCAAAAAGACTTCTTATCTGGGAGATATATAGGTGAAAACTAGAATTTTATACCATATAATACATACATGTTTCACACCTGTTTGGTAGTGAACAATTTGTTCCGGAAATTAGCGGTAGCACTCCACCCAGCTGCTTTCTACCAAGTTTTTCTCCTGATGGATGAAAAAAGAACAAATTCTTATAAATTTGTTTAAAACTTTATAAACTTTATTAATACAACGCCAGAAGGAGTTCACTCTTCTGGGTCGCTTGGCACTGTTTTATTTTCATCCAATCAGCAGAAAGCTTGTTACCCACGCTAACTATCTAACTTTGTTAATTTCATTTAGATCCGCATTACACTTAGTACTTCAGCAATCGAAAAATATGAAAGGTGACTAGCTGACAAACAAAACTCAATTAACAAATTCTTTGAAAATGTTTGGGACAATAGCGGAATTTACTAAAGCCTGAAAGGATATTTATTTCAGACCCATAGTGTGGAGAGAATTCCTGGCTAAATGAAACTTAATTTTTTACCTATAGATAAAAGTGGCTAATGTTTTCTTACTTCAATACAAGGGAAACTTACTATTTTACTGGACATTACTTTTTCCTGGGAAAATTCCTTTTTATATACATAAACAGAATTAAATGTTAAAACAAATATGACTGGTATTTTGACAAATATAGTTGTACATATTTTTTATGAAATTAAAAAGAAATTTAAATAATCCAAATCACTAATCAATTCTGATTTATTTTTACTTATAACCTGTTATATAATAAAAAAAAATAATAAAAGAATAATAATATAAAATTTTACAATTCATCGAATTGAAAACTATATATAACAATCTCCCCTAGCCTGAAAAAGCTTTGTCCTCAAAGCTAATTGTTTGTTATATACAAAATCATACTTGTTATAAAAATTAAAACATGTTAAACATACTACATATGTATATAGAGAAAAAATATATTGTTTATTATACAACATACAGCAAAATTTAATACAAGCAATGTATTTCAACGGGAAAATAAACACATCATTTTTTTTATTTGTGTTACGCAGATATAATCTAAAAGACATATTTACAAGCTGCAACAAAACATATTGATATGAAAAATAAGAAACAGTGATTTTTTTCTACTTCTCTTGAAACAAAATAAGGTTTACAATAATTTCACATTGAAGAGATGTTAAACACACAAAACACATATACATTGTACATAGAATGCAGAACTACTGAAAAGTGTAAGTGAAAATGAAAATAAAATGTACAAATCTGTATCAATAGTCAGACAAGAGCAAAATTATGGAAAACGTTCTTTTGTATCCAGAACATCAACATCAAAGGTACCAAAATGAGGTAGCAATTGATATATCCCATGATGTGAAACCAAAATATGTACATCAAATGGTGCTTTGTAATACGCTTTGCTTTTCTAGCCAAAAATTGTTTAGTGAGATTTCTGATTTAACATTAATTGTACGTGTACCTATTATGTTTGTAACATTGAAACCAACCCAATCAATTTTCATTTTTTGAGTGAAACACTGAAACAGACACATTTATATCATGAATATCTGAAGGGGGACACATTTTCCAAAACGATGGACATAAAAGGAGGTTCAAAAACAGGCACGAAAATACATTCACCTCCAGTGGTCAGTTCAAGAACAATATGGGTAAATGTTTGTTGTTTTGACAACCAAAAATGGTACAATGTATGAAATAACGATTGCATTTATCAAGACAGAGGCATGATTCCATGAAAAATTTGAAATCAATAATTCAATTTCAGTTGGCTGTGGAGTCGATGTTTGAAATACATGTATATGTTTATAAATGAAAGATAGAATATTTGATTCTGACTTAAAACAAGCTGGAAGTTTCTCACAAAGAGAATACATGTAAATATCCAGAATTTTCTTACTGGTAAACAATTATAAAAAGTATCAACGACAAATATGAAAATACCAGTAAAATACACATTATGGTTAAAACTAGGCAAAGTACTTGTATATGTAGTTATGTCCTTGAAATTTAAATTTGAAACACATGTATAGTCTTTGAAAGTAACACATTTATAGAAAAATTAAAGAAATGTGCTGACTAGTAGACAAGTTAAATTCTGAAAAGTTTTATGTTAATTTAGGGATGATACTGGCATCTTCTATTGTGTTATTTATTGTTGCTCTGACTGCTGTTGCAGATGGGATGTGTGATACTAGGGCTATCAGTGATAGCAGATGTAAAATGGCATTCATTGCCAACGACCAAAACCTATAACGACAATAAGAAGGAACAAAAAAGTGATAGCTAGTCAATGAATGTGGTGATCAGATACATATTAGCACTACAAATTAAAAATATGTTCAGTTTCCATCAAAAGACCAGCTTCTATAAATGCTTATTAATAGCATCCCTACTAGTACTGATACAAATCCGGGGAGGTAAATGAAAACCAACTTTACAACTGACTGATGCAAAACTGCTTTCTCTGAACCTGTATACATGTACATGAACATTTATATACATGATGTACATATATAAATTCTAATATATAAACTATATAATAGTTCAATGTATTAACATAAAACAGTATAATTATTCTAATTCATACAAAGAAAAAAATCTATTGCTTCTTATAAACCAAGAAAATAATTTCTTTCTTTCTTTTTTTACAATATTTAATAATTCATTTATCTTTTCCTTAAACGACCTTTCTTTGTATATTTTTCAAAGTATTGGTCCACTAGATCTGGTCTTATGTTATCTTGAGGTTCTCAGGTTTTTTAACCATCTGACTATTCTATTCTGAAGAGCTGATCTTTATGTCTCTATTTGATTAGTCGTTTGATGTCATAAGGATACTGTTGAGTGTCAGTTTCATTGTTTACATTGTCAGTTTCAGATGTTTGTAATGCTTGTCCTTTAGATTCATCTTGTGAATTTACAAGGGATTGCGTTTGTGACTGACATACCTGCTACTTTCTAGATTCGTTGCTTTGATTTTGAGTATCAGTGAGCAGTTTTGCTCTTTCTGTTCTTTCTGTTTTTGAATCGTGTTAATGCTTCAGCTGTGGTGCATTTAAAAATAATTGTCTGTTTGAGCAACGGCCTATTTTATATGTAAAATGACCCAATGTAGGATATGTAATAGGAACCTTGATATTTTTCTGAAAGTTTTGGTGAAAGTCCAACTGGTACTTTGTTCTTTTTATGAGAACTTTATCAAATAATTTGAAATCAGGTTTTTTGTACTTTTGTCAAATATCTTTTGATTTATCCTGTTTTGTTTTGACATTTTAAGCAGCTATTTCATGTGTAATCGTCAAATTTTCTATAAATTCCTGTATATGATGTTTTAGCATTTATACACATATTTTCTTTAAGGGTGAAACTGGAATCAAAGGGAAAGTTCATTTCAATGCCAAAGACCATATGAAATGGAGAAAACTCAGTTGACTGAGTTGATTGTGAATTTTTCAATGCCATCAAAATACCAGGTAGTTTGGAAGGCCAGTTATTTCTGTCTTTGTCACAGTAAGCCCTAAGATATTGTATAAGAGTACTATTAGTTCGCTCCAACTTGACTGTTTGTCTGAGGATGGTAACTTGATGTAAGAAAATGCTTGATTTCAAAGATGTCGCATAGGCATGGAACTAGATTATTCAGGAAAGATTTTCCTCTATCAGACACAAGAAATTTTCTCAAAGAGACACCTGGCAACTTCTGAGCTCTCTTGAGATTTCAAGGAAAAGGCCTCAACCCATTTTGTAAATGAATCAACTACAAGTAATACATATTGAAAAGCACCTCATGTCATGATCATAATATGACCTTGGTTCTAGATTTTACATTGTTTGGGAGTATATCATTTTCCAGATATTCATAAAGATCTTTAAAATCTGTTCCGGTAGTGAACAATTTGATCGGGAAATTAATTTCTTTGTCGTTAGATTTAACTGGTATGACTGAGCTTTTTTGTAGATTTATTTTGTATTTGTTTATTAGAGTATAGTCCTCGACAATATCCAGCATAGTTTGGGCTTCGAATTGGCTATGACTTAAAGTATGGTATCGTCAACAAATGTGACACCCCCTTGTCGCACTCCTTGCAGGATGCTGAATTGTCTAGTTTTTTGGCTGCCGATCTTGACAGAACATGTAGAATCTTTATACCTGTTCATTATAAGGGCAAGTAATTAACCGTTTATGTTATGATTATAGAGTTTCACAAATAAGGAGTCAAGCATCGAAAGCCTTCTGGGCATCTAGTGGTATCATGAATAAAGGTTTTTTCGTGTCTTTTGATTCGTTAATTGTTTCAGAGAGAATAAAAGCCGCATTCAGTGCAGATACGCCTTTGGTAAAGCCTCGTTGGTAGCAACTTTGTTGAGGGAGGAAGATCTCCTCAA
The DNA here is from genome assembly GCA_030159075.1 of Atrina japonica. Taxonomy (NCBI): domain Eukaryota; kingdom Metazoa; phylum Mollusca; class Bivalvia; order Pterioida; family Pinnidae; genus Atrina; species Atrina japonica. The sequence goes on along the minus strand of BROG01000019.1, from coordinate 1,847,494 downwards.
TATGTTTAAGTATGACTTTTTCTAAAATTTTTGCTATGTTCTGTAACACAGTTATACCACGGTAGTTGCCTGACTCCGTGTTATTTTTTTGCTTTTTTTCAGTATTGGGGTGAACAACATTCTATAATTTGTTTCTTAAGGTTGATATCGGAATATTCAATATTATTAGGTGTGGCTAATTCCCCAAAGTGGTCACTGAAGCACTCAAGTATATTGACTTCGCCTTTATGGATGTTTCCATCTCTGTGTGGTTCCTGTTTTTTTCTGTACGAGTTTTCCGTTGAAGCTTTATAAAACTGAAGAACAGTTTTTGGTCTGTGGAATTCACCTCCATGATTTTGTTGTACTGTCTTACTCTATCTACTGTGTTGGTTTGTCGTATTGCTTTACGAAGTAGTTTATGACATTGTCTACGTTGTTTGTTATACGGGTTGTTTGGGTTCGCTGGTTTTCCCTGGAGTTTCCATACTTTAGCTGCATTACATCCTAATCTTAATTTTGGCGTTTCAAATTTTAATTCCTTTCTTTTTGTGGTGTTTACAGGTAGGTGAGGTAGGCGTTGTCTCTAGTGCGGCAGTGAGCATTGCATTGGTTAACGAGATTGCGGCACAAGTAATATCAGGTTGTTCTCTGTTATTTATGGTAAGCAAGTGTCATAGTTCCAGGGTATATAGGAGTTCGTTGTATTTACTGATGCCACACTTTGCCCAGTTAATTATCTTTATGTTGACATTATACTCTTTGTTAGTTGTAACTGTTTGCATTTTTATGGATCACACAGAAACGTTGAGTCAATTTGGGAATTTCCTTTTCCATTTGGATGAGAGAAGGTTGGAGTCCTTAAAGGTCATAGGAAACGAAATTTATATTTTTTTTTGTAATGTGGAAAAATATAAAGAATATGAAAAAATACATATTAAAAAAGATATGTGCACTTTTTAAAAATATATATATCTCATCATAAAGCGTTGTTTGGTCGCCTTTTATATCACACGGGGTATATATAAAACTAATATTGTGTGTGTGTGTGTGTGTGTGTGTGTTCATATATATTATGTCGGAAAAATGTAACACAATAGTGTACAGTTGAGGAGCTCGAGCCATCCTCATGTCTAATCTTTTCCAGATGGATATAATTGCTTATAGGATTTTTCTCCCATGTGTTATTGGTCATAAATCCCACCGTCTACCACAAAAACAATTCTGCAGCTCCAGTGGAAATGGTAGGTAAAAGTCCGGACTTTGTCGTGTCCGGAGTTAAATGTTGCACTGTTTATGGCCATTGACTTTCGCTTAATGTTGCTTTGTGTTCAGAGTTCTTCAAATTTTATAGTTTTACAATTTTTGACATCAAGTGACCAGAGATTACAAAATGAAATTGACTTTGATTGTTTATTATTATTTACATGTTAAAACAGCATCAAGATTTTTATAACAAAATAACGATTTAATGATACACAAATTATACATAAATATATATGTAATGCGATCATCTTCTATTGCACGATGAAATTGATGACATGATATGAACTCTGCATTATTTGTTTACATCATATTGCATTATGATGACGCTACATCAAATGATAACTGTCATGTAAACATCGGATACTCAGCCAACGCAAGCTGACCTTGTCATGACATTAGTTTCTTAATTGAAAATCTATCATATAAAGTTCTACGACATAATAATAGGTGTACTAAACACCGTATCATGAATAAACAAGGTATCAACATTATTCCTTAAGTTTATATCAATGTATTCACATGGTTTCATAAACTAAAAATACACATCACAAACACGCTGCTTCATGACATGATTTTATACACTGACTGACAATGTTTCGTTACTTCATGTCTCACATCATACATTAGCATTGGCACTATCTTGTGATACGTCTCACATCATACATTAGCACTATCTTGTGATACGTCTCACATCATACATTAGCACTATCTTTTGATTCTCTGAGATACAACATTAACAGTGATAATTGTTTAAACCATCATGCTCAGGTTTTCTTCTGTTAAATGTTATCATTACCCCATGCTGCACAAACAAAATTACATACATATAAAGTCACTGGAATTAGTCCACAGAAATCCATTGAACATAAAAAGTTTGTCAAAATTCAGTTTAGACCAATACTGATGGTTAAGCAATTTGTTTGCCATCACTGGGTGTATGTCCACATTGTCCAGCACACTATTGCATTGACAGTCTTTTGTAAGGCTTTTATTTGCAATGACTGCTATTTGCTTTTTAAACGTTAAGGATGATAAATCTTCCCTTTAATGTGTTTTTTTTCACAGCTGTTGTAGTCCAGTTAACTGCTGAAAAATGACAAAGTATTTTGATCAATAATCGTTGAAACAAACTATTTCAAAATGTTTTGAATTGAGGTCTTATTTCCATGTCAATTTCACTGTCATATGTGTGCACCATTTCCCAATAGAATTTATTAAACAAGGCATATCTTTTGAAATTCAATGTTAAATCAGTTGTGAGGTAATACATCTCTCTCAATACAATCAAGTTTGTACAAATGTGTGTGTGTGTGTGTGTGATTAGGGATTTTCCTAGGCTGTTTTGGGGCCCGGTTACAGGTCCCATTCCCAATGCAAAAACTCCCAATTTTAATATTTTAATTGTCATATATTTTCCCAAATTTCCAGATCCCGAACCCAGAATTCAGCAGGTAGACAAAGCTCTGAAGACTTACCATTTCTATATCTGTTCCTATTTGTTCTGTTCGAACGGCTGGAGTATCTTGTATAATTATTTCATTGGCTACATTTAGTACGAAGTAGGAATTTTCTCCATCTGTTTTTCAAAAAACAAAGATGAATATCAGATATAAAGTTCAATGAAAATTAAATAACAGAGCAGAATAACCTTTCAATTGCAACATTTTATATGTTAAAATAATTCAAAACTCATACTTTCTACATAGCAATAATAATGCTTACATATTATAGACATAACCACCTCACCTCCTCCCCCCAAAACACAAATAATGTTTACCATGAACATTTTTTATCTTAAACATTTTTTCAATCTACTATTTGAAAGAAATTTTGATGTGTCAAGTGTCCATATAAACAAAAGTAGGGTGAATTGCCACAAATGTCAGACACGACACCTTTTGGCAAACTTTACCATGATGACATCACAATTAAATCGCCCATCAAACACCTGTGTGATTACCGTATGACATCACAATTGAATGGCATCAAAAAAGCACATGGACAGCCATGTGTCAGACACTTTGTGATAGGTCAAGTAAAGACAGGTTGAATATTTCTCTATGTAGAGAAAAATTATCATGGTGACTTTAAGATAGGGTAAATATCTTTTATACCATAAAGCAGTAATGAAATATTCCAAGTGTAGAAACAGTTTATTCCACTTACCAATGACGGTTTCACAACAAGTAGGAATATTTTCACAATCCAAAACATTTGGACCAGAAGGAGAAGTAATGTATAACAAATTTTCAGTTTGTTCTGGATGGTTTTCTACATCAAGTAACATTTGTACTAGGTCCTCATCTGTCAATGTACTTGTCGTTGATTCAGATTCTAAAAATAAAAAATATAAACAAAACTTAGCCTACAAAATGTATCTGTTTGCCTGTAAAATCATGCACTACTGGGAAAAAGGGAATCAAATAGTCTTGAGACACACCATTTTATTTTCTCTTTTAATCTCTGATCACATGAAACAATAATTGTTTTAACACGTTAGGATTTCATTAAAATATTCAATTTAACGTAGTTTTATCATTGTTTGAATTGATTGTTCAGTATATATTTTGTGTGCACTTCAATTAGCATTATAACATGTATTTAACACACACACCTATGTATCTATAAATATAAATTACCATCATCAAATGATAGTGGATCACGCTGTATTTCCTTTAAACTTTCTTGCTGTAGTTGATTTTGGGAAACATTTAGCTTTTTAGGCAGGAAAGGTGCTAAAGTATTCAGATCTGCAAAGATATAATTGGTCATTTTTATTTCTGATTCCTTCTGGTCTTATATTGATAGTTTAGAATACCATACTCCATCAGAGAAAACATTTTACATTATTCCTACTGTCATGAAGAAAATACAAGTTTAGTTTAAACATTAAGCATTTTTGTTTTACATCATTATTTTTTTTTCTATTTTGAGTGAAGGAAATTTTCAGTAAAAGAACAAAAGAATGAAAATTACCTACACTCAAAATAGAAAAAAAAATAATGATGTAAAACAAAAATGCTTAATGTTCTATAATTTTATTGAATTTTCATATGCAAAATAAAAGTTTAAACTAGACTTATATTTTCTTCGTGAAGTAGTCATGTGCTCACTTTTAAAATTATCTTCAATTTAAACGTAAGCAAATGACACTACCATTCTTTAAACAAAATATCCTGATCATTTCGTATTATTACCAATACATTCACAAAAATCATATTATTCCAGGTTGAATAATTTAACATTGATATCATGTTGAAGTTTACTATTCAGTGAACTTATAAACATTAACTGAAAACTTACCGATTGATTTGCATATTTTATCAAAAACTGGTAAATCTGGGCAATCTGCATATGTGTGTATTTCTGGACTTTCAGCAATGGAGCCACAGTCTGATGATCTAGAAGACTCATCAGGTGTTTCATCTCTGTGTGAATCTGATTTCTAAAAAGGCATGAAATAATGATTTGAATAGTATAACTATAAGTATCACATTTCAAACTACAATTTACATTACAAAATCACTGTAGTCCCTACTTGTGATTAGTTCAAAGTACTGCATTTTTCATTTTGATTCCATATCAACTTGATCAAATAAAAATCCCAAATGACAAAATATGCCAGTATCACAAATAACAATAATAATAGAAAAATCTGTCTAACCTCCACACCTTCAATGAAATTTAACTGGATAATCACAAATAACGAATATACATAATAGTTGTAATAAATAGCACATGGGGACAAAGTTAACAATCAAACTCAATTTAACAAACAATATACATGTACCGGTACATTGAAAATGTGTTTTAATAAAAATCAATGTAATGAGGTCATATTCTTTACTTACATTGTCTGGGGACCCACAATCTGAGCAAATTTCTTCCTCTCCCTCGCTATCCACTTCCATTCTAGCATACGAAATTCTTGCATTTCGGATTCGTAGACTTCTCTTTGTTTTTGTTTGTGTTACTTTATCTTCTATAAAAAGTAAAGATCAATGACAGTGGTGTTATTTCTCAAATATGTAGAGTAAACATTGTTCAGAACATACTAAAGATACATGTATATAATATTGAAGATGCATGCAAGGGTATTTGTCAAATATATGTTTGCTAGTAAAGGTGTAATTTCTTAACCTGGAGGACATACCCTATTTGATAATTAAACAAAATATTTTTAAACATGTTTTCTTTGTATTGAACAACTCTTTAAATTATTTTTTTATCAATAATACCACGATCCATTTCTAGCATTCTTGATCATTAAATCAGTAGAGTGAAACCTGTAGCAGAAGTCATCACTGATATTATTCAAATTGCTTTAAGTACATTTTCTGAGATTACATCAATATTTTGCCATCAATAATTTATAACAAATTTCAAAAGTTGGAAACTGAGTAGTTCAATTTTGTTCTTTGCCAGGAGCCGTGATGGTATTTTAAAATCACATAACAAAGTTAAACTAAAACTGTCTTTCAGCTTGATCAAGTTTTGTTAAGCTTTGTTTTCAAAGTATCTGATTAAGACAAACGGTAAAATTACTAACCAGATTGAGATTTTGTTATCCTTGTTTTCTTTTCACTCATAAACTTGTAAACTTTGTAGGCATCTTTTCCCTTCCTAACACCTTCATCTTTTAACTCTTTAACATCAGGCAAACTGTTCAATGCACACCGGAAGTTGGCTTTCCATCTTTTAGGGTCTGGTTCATCGCCATCCAAATGCTTCCCTGGTTATAAGATAAAACATTCAGATAATCTGGGTCCGAAGTCACCAAATTTACTCAGTACTCAAGCTAACTTTTCATCATTTCAAGGTAAAATCAAGTGAACTTCATTCTGTAACTAGACGTGTTTGTATATTGTTGGCATAAAATTGTAAATAATGGTTAAAATAAATACTCATATGAAGGAAACTTAAGAAATATTAGAAAAATCTTTGAGTACATACTCAAATTTTTTATTCATTTTTACAGGAAAATCATAAGTGTGAGCAAAAATTTATATAGGAATGATGGAAAATATCGATATCACGGCTTCCTAATCAACCAAACCCAAAAGATTTACACCGATTATATAGTCAGAATAATGAAATAGAAGTTAAAGCCCTGCAGTTGAAAACTGTGAAGCTTGATGGATTTTTTAAAACACCTTTTAAAACAAGGTCACCAAATCTAACTCAAATAATTCAAGCTCAATTTTCATTTTACCATTTTGATTATATACTAGTAAGTTAGTATATCTGTATCACTGAATAGGAAACATATTTATAATATCTTTCATCACTCATATAAAAATTTTGGGTCACACTTATGATTTTTATGTTTTTTTTCCCCCAATCCTTTTTTTTATAATTTTTCCAGTTGTATCAATTCATTATAGTTCTTCGAGTTTAAAGGCTTAAAAGCTTAGCTCTTGTCAGCTTAGCTCTGGTCAGCTTAGTATTTATGTAACACATTTTCCTTAAAGGGGCAATAGCTTTGTTTACCAAATAAAATTATTTCCATTTTTTTTTATTTTGACTACTTGTACTTGATGTTCAATAACAAATAAGAGCTATACACAGGTATAAAAAATCTTATATTCCTATATATTTTGTGAAAATAAGGTCAGATCCAATGTGGTATACAAATAGTAAGGTTGAGTTTATCAATTGTATGACAATTAAAGTAAAAAAAAAAGTGCCAAACTTGTTTTAAGTAATTTTCACAAAAATGAAAATATATAGGAATTTAAGAATTTTTATACCTGTGTTTTATCTTCTTTTTATCATTGTTTATCAATCTAAGTAGTAATAAAGGAAATTTGGAAAAACGCACCTGGTACCCTTTTAAGATGTAAAATAAAACTTTATGTCGCACAAGCATGGTTACATAACATGGTCTATTTAAAACAGAGTGACATTCTCCAGACATGGATGATGTACAGTAGGATACTTAAAATAAATATGAAACATTATACACCAAGGAATGTAAATCAATATGCAATGTTCAAATGTACATTTGTAATTCGTATGTATCGGATGACACTTTCTTGGAAGGCTCCTCAATTACACGTTTTCTAGGAAAAAAAATATCTCACGGTAGATAGTGCATTTAACACATGTACAGTCAACAAACCATCTAACAGGGCTACATCGTCTTAAAATGACGGTCCGGAATCTCTATAGAGCATATAATATTCCGTACCCTGGTTTTACGTAGACTATTTCCTGAATCGTTTTATTAAAATATACATAGCATGCATCACATACCTGTATGTCTCGCCCATCTTTCAAACAAATCCGCATCTATATCTGGATCCCAGCCTTGACGAGCTGCGTGTCTCCAAGATATTCGGAATGTTTTTTCATCCTTGGATACCCAGGAAAACCCCTCTAAATATTCTGTCTTCAACAAATTTAGCAACCATGGTCGCATCTTTTGCCGTTCAATTGGTCGAATAGGTTTCCTCTGGGGAGTAACGGGTTTTCTACTTCTTTGCACCATTTTTGGGGGTCTACAAAATACAATAAATTGGATGATTTTCTTCTACATTTTGAGAGGTATTGGAAGAGAGTTTGTTATTTAGAGCCGTCTTCAATATTCCCAGATTACTCGATGAGAAAGAAAAAATTTTTATAAATAGAATTGTATGTGTGTTTTTTTTCACATCGGAACAAAAGGCGACTTTAAAACATTTCACTCGGAAGATTGCATATATGACGAGTCAAGGTGTAAAACAAAATTATTTTTTCGACGTGTTTAAACCCCACGAAGTGTTTGTGTTCACATCGGAACGAAAGACGACTGTATAACATATTTTCAACTTTACCCCCTCCCCTTTATTCGTAGACTTGACGTGTGATACGATATTGCATATCTATAACCTGGTGGGTAGAGTCTCGTTAACCCTTATTTCCTTGACCTAGACGAGTTTTAATTTTAGGTTATGCAGCATAATAAGTTAACCGAGCACGAGTGATCGTTCCTAATTGTCATTATATCTACGGGTATCCAGTGGGGATATAACACATCATTCCCAAGAGTAAGAGGTCCGTCGTAACAACAACAACAACAACAACAACAAATCGCTTGCATGGCAATTAAAAAGTTACTCCGCTCGCCAAGTTATTTGAATTGGACTGAAATGGACTTTGAAAGTCTTGTCAGGTAACCAGGAAGTAAAAATAGATATGTTTACGCTCGATATGTGATCTCTTGTATCGAAATGGATATCTACGTGCGGCCATATAGTAGGCCTACGTGTGCATTCGGGTAGATCGGGATTTAGCTCAGTATGCAGATCCTTTAGTCTTGCATGCATGTAACGTAAACAATAAATTGAAGCACAAGCGGCCCGATGCTGTAAAAGTGCACGTATGGCTTACGTGTATTTTGCCCTAATTTACCCTTTATCTAGATGTACTGAATAGTATACATGATGATATAACCGTGTGCACCCAAATATATGTATCACGACCCCACTTTCTTATTTACCAGGGGTTTTAACAAAAAAGTCGGAACAAGATACACCATCCCATAAATGTGAAAAGATGATATATGTAGCCTGGCTACAAGTTGCCATGAGTAAAGAAGGGAAACCGAAGCAAGTTTTTCAATTATTTTAAAGCATACACCGATAATTATTTGCACTAAAATATTAATGCATACATCTGTACATTGACGAATGCGTCTAGCGTCCATCAGCATCGAATTGAAAATAGTCCAACTTGTTTTTACGACGATTTATGGCACAAAAAATATTCTTCTGTAATCTGAGTTTCCACAGAGTATGCACCCGTGTAGAAGTTACTGTATTTTTGGCAAAGTTTTGAAAACAGTCAAACAAAGACAAAAGACATACATATGTGTCTCCGAGTCAAATAAATCGTTTATTTAAAATGAAAAGCTACATACAAAATCTTTGGAGTTCTAGATGAGGTTTTCACAAGTGTGGTTCGCATGTTATGTCCACCGAAAGACTGGAACTTTACGATACCAAGTATTTATCGATTAACTTAAGCGAGTAGTCAAGTATTTTAGTCAAAGACAAAAAAAGTATTATTGTCATCAAAGCCAAACTACATTTTCTCCACAGATTTGTTTTGAGCTCTTACTGCCGTTTAAAGTAGGCAATAGAACCATACAAAATACACCTGTCTTGTAAAAAATGATAAAGTGCTTACCTGTAATTCAAAGTTGTACGCTGAACTTAAATCCGTAACGGTCGAGAATTAAAAGAACACTATCAATCGAATGTCCTGTCGACGAGTTTTATATTATTTAGTCACATGACCTAATTCTGGGAAGTCCAAAATAAGAATATATACACAAACTTGGGATTACCCACATCTATTTATAAGTAGGTCATCTCTATTTATACTTTAACAGGAAATACTTCATACGTAAGCTTTAAATCGGTCATGCATGCACGTTGTCACTGTGCATATATACAAAAAGCATGAACTTATGTACAATACCCATCTGCTTTGCATACAGATATAAAATAATTCTTCGGTTATTGGTTATTGGTAATTATTTAAATCTCGAAGACGTGGTGAATAACATCCCTAACATCTCTAAATATAGAAGTCTTTCTCGTTGCTCGCTGGGAAATCCCTTCACCTTTTTCTAAAAATAAAGCCATTCCAATTTCTCTCTATGTTTAGCGTCCGCCTTAAAGTAAAAACATCTCTTTCTATCAGAAAAAAAACCCACAAAACGATAGAAAAACACAAGTAATTTTTTTACACCAATTGCAGTTTTATGCACGTTTAAATATTTTCCTAATATGTTAAGAAAAGAATAAACAAAGTCTGTGGCACACGCTATGATAAATAACCTATGAAATGATAGTTTTCACAATGGATGAATTTAACCGTTCATTTTAGGGCAATGTTCCATATTCTTTCCTTACATGTTTGTTTTTTATCTGTTTTATGATCTCAAAACAAATCCGTTCGCGGACGCTAAGCAGAGAAAAAACTCGGATTGGCCTAATCACTGATTCATTGAAAAATAGGAAAACATAATATAAAGCTATTATTATTGATTATTTATCGTCAATCAAGTAACCTACTATAGATTATTTTCAATTCTTTATAAAATGATACAACATATTACAAATTATTGTATTTATTTTTATATTTATATTTATTTAATCTTATGCAAATAAAACTTTTGTATCAGCAAAACGGGGACAGTCCACTTACACGAAGGCCCGTTACTCCGAAGGTCCGTTACTCCGAAAAAAAAACTGCATTATGCCGTTTCTGTCCAATTTTATGCGGTTTGAGATGTTACCCCCTCCTCCCCTTCTGAGGCACTTGAGTTCTGAATCCGCTACTGTTTTTCCCTGCCTTGAAACATTGTGGATAGTACAAAATATGACATCTCTGTACTTTAAATGCGATTTATGTAAAGCGGACTTTGGCTTCTTTCACAGAATTATATATATATATATATATATATATATATATATATATATATATATATATATATATATATATATATATATATATATATATATATATATATATATATATATTCAGTAGCATCTCTAGTCGAATATGGAAATGCTGCAATTTTGGTGGTTTTGAAGTGGAGTTGTATGGGGCACCGTTTTTCTTTAAATTGCCAATAAATAATTATTGATATCAATAAATCGATTTATTTTGAAATCAGTAATTATCTATTGATATCAATAAATCGAATAATTATCAATAAATCGAAATATTGACTTCAATATTTCTATTTAATAATTATTCGAATGTATTTATTTGAATTATTGATTTCCAAAAACAGATTGGAATTGTTGATATCATTAATTCGATTTCATTATATAAATAAATAAGTTGGATAATTGTCGGAGCCCCGCCCTTCGCATTTTTCTTTCTTTTTGTTCCATCCTTTTCTTGCTTGTTCGGTTGCTTCCCATGCCTTGATATTTAATTTTGGCAAGCATACTCTACTGGTGAAACACTTTCAAATCACATTTAGGCCGATAAACTTGTAACCTGATGACATATATTCTAAAAATAGCTTTTTCGGACTTTGTTGAAGCTGTTCATTAATTTTCCTTAAACAAATCTTTTTATTATTATTTTTATTTTATTTTTTTTGTATTGTTTGGCCTTTTTTGTTTTGTTTATTTCGTTGTATATTTCCTTTTTCATTTAACTATCACCAAACATCAGGCCTCCTTTTTCCTGAGTTGAAACACCTCCCACTTACCCTCGTATTTATTCCCACTTACGATGCTTTTACCTCAGTCTCGCATCCGCATTTTTGGCGATAATCTTTACTCCCCAATCCTCGCTTATTTTATATTGTAAGAACAAAAGCGAGGTAACGTGTTTGCACGATACTTTATTCGTGTGTTGTGCGGTAGCGAGATAGCGTCATAGGCGTCGGAAGCAAATTGAAAGTGGGAGGGCTAAACCAACTTAAAACACACACGCACCAGAAGTGGGGGGGGGGGCTAAACCAACTTAAAACACACACACACCAGAAACGTCTTGGGGGCTAAGCCCCAATTTTCAACGCCTATGCCTATCTTTGCAAAAAAAGTGGGGGGGGGGGCTAAGCCCCCCCCCCCCCCCCCCCCCCCCCCCACCCGGCTCCGACGCCTAGGAGCGTGATAACGCGATTGTGCGATGGCGTGCACGTGGTTTTACGACGATGTCCGCAAATAAGTTTGCTAGTTTACTTGCGGAAGGCCTGTCAGGGTCTCTTCCCGGGTACATTGTAACCGGATTCTCTCCTCCACCATTAAAATGGCCGCCACCATATAACTGAAAAATGGTAAAAAAAAAAAAAAAAAAACACTATTTAAAATTTTTTGTTTAATCACAGGAGCCTGAAATTTTGTCCGTTTATCGATAAACAAGTCATTCATATAGCCTGTCCTTGGAAATGAGGGTCGAAAAATTTCAGGCGTCCTGTGGTTTATCTGCAGTGAATACTTGTGTGATAAACTGCAATGGAAAGAAGGATAACTCTTATTCATTTATTATAATGACTCACTCCGTGCTTCTTGTCACTTCAGGTTTGATACTCGCGGGAACATAAGTTGCCTTTATGAAAAATTTTGCGAAATAACTGTTTCTCCTCGGGTACATTGTAGCCATGTTCTGTCTCTCCCACCAATAAAGATTGACCGCTAATTCGTAAGTGTTGCATAAAATTAGAATAGGCCTATCTCTGTAATGTTTAACTGGTCCACAAGTAGTTCTAATACTCATCTATGAACATCCATCATTGACAGAACTTTCAGTGAAATCATGGTGGTTGCTCTTAATAGTAATTTTCTCATTTAGAAGTATACATTCGCTTCTTTGTTTGTAACGTTCAATATTGTGTAATAATGTTGATGCATGTCATAATGAATGGTGAAATCAATAAAATTTTGAAATCTTAAAATTAAAACTTTATATATATATATATATATATATATATATATATATATATATATATATATATATATATATATATATATATATATATATATATATATATATATAAGGCCTGGATATTTCAAATTTATCATCAACATAGATGGTGAAAAAAACAGTCTTCCACTCACAGTTTCATGTAAATCAAATTTTATTGAGAAAGGTGTCGCTCGAATTTATGTTAACTCAATTTTATTAGATAGCATGCAATGCCAATAACCCCATGCATGGTTTTGTACTGTATGTAGAAATGGGGGAAGGGTGTTATCACTTTGCCATCACAGGTACTTGTGTACAGGACTCTTCTTAATGCCCCTTGCATATGACCCCCTTGTTTTATAAATCGAATCTTGATTCATTTCTTCAAAACATGATAATTTTGTGATATACCAACACACAAAAAAATTTATAATTGATTTTCATTTCAACTCACATATAAAGAGATATCATTTGAACAAAAATGAGTATATTTCTTATATTATTTCTCAATCCCCGTTTTAGAAAAACAAAAAATATAGATATATCCCCCAGACACTCAAATACAAAGGTAATTACTATTCCATTATTGTTTGAATTCACGTTATTTAGGCACAGTCATGAAAAACAAAGAACAATGGAGATATTCTTGTTCTTGAAGTGAGCCGAAATAAAGAAACCCTAGCTTTATTTTTAATATCCATGTCGTTATACTCTGTGTAAAAATATCATTTTAATTGTAATTTGTGGAGTTAAATATACAGAAAAAAATACAGAGACGTTCTATTATTAATTTGTAATTATAAATTATATCCAGCAGATACACAAACAAAATAGAAAAACAAATAAAACCCCAGCGAGGTGACAATATCTGCCTAAAGCAATCCGTACTAACATATCATAAGACTCTCGAGGTTGTCTCCCTTATCTAATATTTGTTCCAGCGTAAATTAGAGCTGAAACGAACACCAAACTTCAATATATTCATCATTTCTAAATGCGTAATTTTTCATTCATTTAATATCCTCTGTGTTCTCAGCAAGTACGTAGATATTCATGCGTTAAATTATCACACGCCAAACTTATTGTACGTAGAATAGCAATGGCAAAATGATGTTATATCGAATATTCGAGGGGAAATATTCGCCGTGTTACATTTATTCGCAAATATTGGAACATTCATTTTAGCCAGTCTGGTTGGACATTAGCTATATTTACCCCAAAATATGTCGATTCTTTCTACTTTTACCTCTTGTACTTGATGCACGATAACAAATAAGATCTATGCACAGGCATTAAAAAATTATATCCCTACATATTTTGTGCTAATAAGGTCAGGCCCAGTGTGGTATGCATATATACAAATGGTTATGTTGAATTAATCAATTCCAAGTCGGAATAATTGCCAAATTCGGTTTCACAAGCAATTTTCACAAAATATATAGGAATTTAAAGCGATATGAGCTGTCGTAGGTGAAAAATTTTACATGCCTATTATATTAATATTTTATCTCATATATAGCCCAAAGAGACCATCTGGTGGTTAGAATAACAAATGCATGTGTAAAATTGCGACGATCTTGCCAAACGTAACCCGTAATATCAGTTATTGTTTGTCCGCCATTACTTTGAGCATTGCAAATTAACTTTCGATAAATTTTTACGATTACCGAGCGTCCAAAAAACACGTGCTATTTGCAATTAATATACATATTTTCGTACATCATCAATTCATACCTAAATTAGGAAAAGATGGTCTTTCTTTGTCGTTTCAAAACATTCAGTTCTGAAATTGTCCACGTGCCGGGTATATCAGGTGATCTCGACCCATTTTTAACTCGTCTCATCGCATTCTTGGAGCGCAAAGGACCGAGATTCCCTGACCTAATTACGAAGTACATTTGATATGGCGAAAGAGTTTATCTTAAAGGTCATTGCATATGGATAAACAGCTGGATTTTTTTAAGGTACGGGAAAACTTAAATTCTAATAAAACAAATAACTTCAAAAAGAAGATCTTTTACAACGTTTCACGTGTTTGATAATGTATTTGAACACACATTTTATCATATTTTTCGACTATATGTCAGGGGACAAAAATAATCATTGTGACAGCTTATATCGCATTGAAAAGCACAAATTTTACATAATACTTTCCAATAAAAACACGTCCTGTATTTTAAAATTAAATATAAAACATGCCTTAAAATAGGCCGACTTTAACACACGCCATTGTGTGTAAGGGCTAAGATTGCTGATTGACCAAGCGTGTAAAGGACCGCGATCCCCTTGACCCAATTGCGAAACACATTTGATATAGTGAAAGAGTTTATCTGAAAGGTCTTTGCATACGGAAATACAACCGGATTTTAAGTTACTGGAAAACTTTAAAATTCTAATAAAACAAATATATCTATAATTTCGAAAAGAAGATCTTTTACAACGTTTCACGTGTTTGATAATGATTATAAAAGATTACCAATTTTATCATATTCTCGTCTATATATCACAAAAGTCATCATTTTGACAGCTTATATCGCTTTAGTTGCAAACAATCAAGTTGTATCCTAAGTAAAAGCCGTTTTAAAATAGACGGTAGATGTCCCTACGCAGATAGTACGCATTTGGAGTGAAACCAGAGGGTGGACACTTTATTACATCTGGACGGTGTGGCGCTGAGCTTACTAGATCTAATTTAAAACAATATGAGCTGTCATGCAAGTAGTATATGTATGGCACTTAAGAGCACCTTTTTCCGAGAAACGAACAGTGTCTAGATTTCCCGGAATTGCGGGTCTATATATAGCCGATTCACGGTCTGGTAGTCACACAGGTAAAATGGATATGAATAGTTATATATAGATGATGATATATAACGTATCCAAGGTACCTATAGCTAGAGTGCTGTTTTTTATCGGCATGTGTCGGGTGCAGGTGTCCAATGGTATAGTGTATAAAACTTGAAAACGCGTTAAAGAATTTAACAGCTATTTAAAAACATGTCTATCGAGCGGTTATTGGATTTACCGATCCCGCCAAAGATGTCTATTACGACTCAATATATCGAGCCGTTACCCAAACGTGTATACACGTGGCAAACCTATCGTTTTGACAAAATTTCCTCGACACACAGGTTAAAGTTTGGTACCACTTTTGACGATTATAAAGTAGTCCTATTGAGGGAAAGGGTTATCGATATAGACCGTTTATTTCTACACCTCGTGAGGTCGGTGATAAACGATAGAGGTTTACAAAACGGTGATAAATTTCGCATCATCATCAATCACCCGAAATTCCCGAAAATGTTCAGTACGAAATATATCACCGTCTCGGGGGATTTAGCCAAAGATTTATTCAAAGCACTGAAAGACTATATAGAATATTACGAGGTATCCATAGAAGAAGTAGAAATAGTCGTCCAGTCTACGACAATGCCAAGAGGGAAGGGGAGACCCAAAGAACCGGTGACAAAGACAACTTCGTCGTCGAAAAGAAGTATCATAACGATTAAAAGCGACGACACTACGTGTTTGGCACGAGCCATCGTGACGGCGGTTTGCCAATAAACATAAAGATAAATGGACGAGATCCCAACTTTACGACGGTTTTCAACGGTAGTCGAAAATTACAAAGGGTCGAAGCGTTAAAACTTCACGAAAAAGCGGGAGTTCCCGTCCGGGATCACGGTTGTACTTTAGAAGACGTGAAAACGTTTGCCGATCACTTGGGTGTGCAGATCAACATAGTGGACGGTGATCAATTTAACGACCTTATTTATACGAGCGAAGGAAGCGATGACGACGCGGTATATCTATACAAGAATAAAAATCACTTCGACGTGATTACAAAGATGACGGGATTTTTGGGTAAAGACCATTACTGTCATACGTTAAACGAGATCGCCACAGATGTCCGAAAAAGTGTTTATCGTGCTTCGGTTCTAATTGCCCGGGTGGTGAAAGGAAAGTGTGCGACGATTGTAACAGAACGTTTTTCGGCGAAGAATGTTTTAAGGAACATAAACGCGACAGAGGCACGAGAGAGAGGGCGAAAAACGGACATGGTTTGTTTAATCGTTCAGAAATGTTTTAGAGTGTGAACGAGTGGTCAAAGACTTGAAAACCCATATATGCGGTCATTCCGAATGCCCGAATTGTAAACAATATGCGACATGACGACACACAAGTGTTTTTATGCTCAAGAAACGATGTAAGGGTGGAAAGTGCAAATCGTCAAAGTGTACTAACGATAAAAAATGTTACAGTTGTAAAACGCGAACGACGAATTATTATTTTTACGACATAGAAGCGACGCAAGACACCGGTGTTCACATACCGAATTTAATCGTGTGTCAAGAGTTTAACAGTCGACAACACGAATTTTCTACCGTAGACGATTTTTGCGAGTTTGTTTTTGGACAAAAAGGGTACGTTCATAGCCCACAATGCTAAATCATACGACGCGCAGTTTTTGTTAAAATATTTCGTGGAACATAACGTTAAACCCTATTGCATTTATAACGGTACGAAGATCATGTACATGGAAGTCGGAACCATTCGATTTATCGATTCCATAAATTTTGTCCAATCTGCTCTGGCAGAGTTTTCCGAAAACGTTTGGTTTGACCGAACTCAAAAAGGGTTATTTTCCGCATTATTTCAACAAACCGTGTCACCAAAATTACGTGGGACCGTTACCTAGCAAAAAACACTACGGTTTCGATTATATGAACGTTCGCAATAGAAAAGAGTTTTTAGCATGGTACGACGCGCGAAAGAACGACGTGACGTGTTTGATTTCGAGAAAGAATTGAGGGACTATTGCACGTCCGACGTCGACATATTACGGCGGTCCATGTTGAAATTCAGGGAAGACTTTATAGAGTTGGAAAATATAGATCCGTTACAGTACGTGACGATAGCGTCCGTGTGCATGACCGTTTATAGAAGCAATTACATGCCCGAAAAAACGATAGCCGTCTATAACGATAACGTCGGTCACGAAACGTACAGCGCGAAATCCATTCCTTGGCTGGATCACGTGGCCGAAAGAGACGACGTCGTCATTCGACACGCGTTGAACGGCGGCGAAGTGAATCTGCCCGACATCGGTAAAGTCGACGGGTATTGCGAAGACACAAAGACGGTTTACGAATTTCAAGGGTGTTTCTGGCACGGGTGTGAAAAGTGTTACACGCGAGACACCGTCAATAACAAGAACCAACTAGACATGGACACGCTCAGAAAACGAACCGACTCGAAGAACGAGAAGATAAGACGAGCCGGTTACGAGTTAATCGAGGCTTGGGAATGCGATACAAAAGGTATAAAAAATAAAGAGATCGTAACGCCGTTAAAACCCCGAGATGCCTTTTTCGGCGGTAGAACAAACGTGACCAAGTTAATTTACGATTTCGACGGAAAAGAAAAGGGACGATACGCAGACTTTGTTAGTTTATATCCGACGGTTCAGTTTTTTAAGACCTACCCGGTCGGGCATCCCACTAAACTATAATCCGGAACACGTCGATCGAAATTGGTTGGGGTTCGTCAAAATGTAAAAGTCGTACCGCCCCGGAAATTATATCATCCCGGTCTTACCCGTCAAAATGAAATGCGGAGATGCCGAAAAAACTCTTGTTCCCGCTGTGTAAGGACGTGGTGCCGAATTACAGACGAAGACGACGTGCGAACACGCCGACGAAACAGAGGTCATTTGTGGGAACGTGGTGTACTCCCGAGCTATTCAAGGCCTTGGATAAAGGGTATGAGATAGATAGAATTTACGAAGTTTGGGATTTTCTCTACACCAGCGAGGACACGGACCTCTTCAAAGAATACGTGAAGAACTTTATGAAAATCAAGATGGAAAGTTCCGAATTAAAGGTCGGTCCCGGCACCCCTTACGAATCGGAAGAACGGTATAAAAAATGGTCAAAGAACGATTAGGTATCGACTTGGGTAAAATAGAGTATAATCCGGGCATACGCGCAATCTCTAAATTATGTCTCAATTCTCTCTGGGGTAAACTCGGTCAAAGGGTTAACATGAAACAAACTAAAAACGTTAACGAACCGAAAGAATTTTATACCCTATTGTTGGACGACACGATAGATAACCTCAACATTCAGTTTATCAACGACGACATGGTCCAGATGTCTTATGATTTAAAGGGACAATTCGTCGACAAAGGTAAGGATGTAAACATCTTCATAGCGTGTTATACGACGGCGCACGCCAGAATCATGTTATACGACGTGTTAGATAAACTCGACGATAGGGTTTTGGGATTTGACACCGATAGCGTGTGGTACGTAGATCGCGACGACGGGGTCTCGATCGACACGGGCGATAACTTGGGTGATTTGACGGACGAATTAAACGGCTATTTTATAACATCGTGGTGTGCCACCGGACCCAAATCTTATTCCTACGAAACGAACGCGGGTAAAAAGGTGTGTAAAGTCAAGGGATTTAGTTTGAATTACGAAACTTCTCGTTACATCAATCGAGACACGATGACCGACATCGTCAAAGGATTACAACCGTCCGAGAAAACGCCATCACGAGAGATTCCAAAACCAAACGAATAGTGAATCGATACCAGGAGAAAGAGTTTACGTTGTGTTACGATAAACGGGTGATAACGGACGAGTACGAAACGCTTCCCTACGGGTATTTAGTCGACGACCAATAATTCCTCTCTGACGAACGTTCTCGTCGGCGCCGGTTCCTTAAGATAATACATGTCGACGCCCTGCATTCTAAAATGTCTATCTATTTCGTGTTTATCGACACTCCAGATGGGGTCGGTGGCTCTTTTTTTACCGCCTTCCAATTCACCCGGTTGATACAGATATCTTACTTTCGAAAAAGGGCTGATGGGCGGTTGAACTTTATCGACGGGTTCTACCTTTTCGGGCGGTTTGGTTTCTTCGTTAATCGTTTTTACGACTTCCGGTAACCGTTTTAAACATTTCTCTGTTTCTGCCCTTAGATTTCATCTCTTGATCGTATTGATAGCTAAACAGCTGTTCTCCCAACGTTCTATTAAATCGTTCGACGATGGCTTGGTCGCGATGAACGTCGACTCGTCCCCTTCTTATTCTCACGTCGTGTTTAGACATGAGTTTGGAGACGGCACCCATGAATTCGCGACCGGGATCGACTAAATAATTTTGGAAACGTTAAACGTCTTTTGTAAATTTTTTCGAAAGCGTCGGCCACTTCTTTACTGTCTTTGCTCGTCAACGGTTCCGCTTCTTTGTGCCGAGCGCCCACGTCGACCAACGTTAACGCGTATTTATACGTTTTTCTACCCACCTTATCGTGTGGTAAAAACAATAGATCGGCCTGGTGAGTGTCGTTTTCTTTCGCATTTTCGAATTTGGGTCGCACGATTTTCTTGGGTGCGGGTAGATAGATTTGCCACACGTCTTGTTTTTTCAGGAAATCGAACGCTATGCTTCCTTTTCGCTGACGTTAGCCGCTTTGGGCCAATTTCTTGATGGCCGCTTTTCCTTTCCAATAGTGTTTGTAATAGATCTCTTCCATTTTACTTTAGGCGACATATTTTTTTACGCCATAAAACACGAGTGCCGTTCCCGCCAACACAAAATCGCTCAATTTCGGTTCGGGAGACATCTCCTCTTCACCCATCATCTGCGAGTAGAGAGACATGGCGGCGTCCACTTCTTTATAGGTGTATAATGCATGTCCTTCTTTTTTCAATCTCTCGTTTAAAAAATCTAATCTTTTCGTACGTTTGTGATTCCATTCGTCTCTGGCCTTGGTCAGTTTTTCCATCGCTTCGTCGTGTCTTTTTTGCTCGTCGTGATTCGAAAATAAAAATTGCGATCCAGAAAACGCCAGGGCGTTGACCAATGCACCACCTACCATCATCGCGATCGTTGCCATTTTAATAAAGGTTTTATTTTATTTCATGATATCGGCGGGAATGATTCCCTTTTTGACCAACATGTCCTTGGTGTAATTGGCGAGAGCAAACTCGAGGAGGATCATCCCGAAATCCTTTGGATCTAAATCCATCTTAGGCACCGGCATCTTTAAAAATTTTTTGGAGAGTTGCGCGTATCCGATGGCAATTCCCGTATTGACGGCTGCGTGATACGCGGTGTTGACCAAATCTTTTTCACTCATTCTTTTTTATTAAGAGAGAAAATTATTTATAACATTTCATGGGCGTTGGGTTGGGGGGGGTTGAATGATCGAGGCCGGAATTACTTTGGGCTGAATTACTGGAGCTGGAATTACTTTGGGTTGAATTACTGGAGCCGGAATTACTTTGGGTTTTATGTAGACCAGAAATCCAACAACTGCGAGTCCGCCCGCTAGCCATTTCCAGCTATCGTTACTAATAGCATTGCTATCGTTGCTATTAGCATTGCTATCTTTGCTATTAGCATTGCTATCGTTGCTATTAGCATTGCTACTCCATCTACGTTTGGCACCCTTCTTCCCCGCTTCCTGACGTTTTGGATTCTTCTTCTTTATTTCCATCTTCCCTATTAATTCCTCCGGATTCATCGTGTTTTTCTATAACGTCAGATTTTTTAAATCCGACAATGTGACGGCTTGAAATGGTGGCTATACTGAGAGGTGCTAATATCGATCCGTATTTGTAATATAAACTACAACACATTTCGCAGATGGCATTGTCCAAGAAGGGGTCTTCGTTCAATTCCTCGATCATTTTAGGCTCGTCTTTGAGATCGAAATTTTTTTTAAGACCTTGCGAATACAGATAGATGAGGGAATTTGCTATCGATTTGGTCATGCGCATGCCGAGTCGAGCGTCTAACAGACGACTCATGGTTTCGACCTCCTTATCGTTCATCTCTTTTCCAATTCGGAAGACGTCACAGTCTTTTCCTAAAAAATGACGCGCACGTCCGGAACCGACGACGGCCGCGATAATCTGTCTTTGGGAGATATATCTTTGCCGGGTATATCGTTTCGCTAATATATCGTCTACATCCATGTTTTTAATATAGATACAATTTTTTATATTTTGTAAAAAATATTTTTACAAAATACGTTTTTATTCTAAATCAAATCTTTTTTATTCTGTATCGGAATCTAAGTCCAAGTCTTCTTGACACTCGGCCAGATCCGGTAGAGGAGCAACGTCAAGCGTTTTGACGACGATTGCCTGGTGTAAGATGATTTGCAAGGATACGGTTGGTTTTTTGTTGTCGATGTAAACGTTGTCTATATGTAAAGATCCAATTGCCAGACATCGTTTTTTTCATGTAATGGGAGGGAGCGGTTTCGACGAGTCGGTTTTCACCTTCGTCGTCTGTTCTCTTTCTGTAAAAAATAAGCCTTTCTCCACCCAGTTTAAATTTCGAGTAGGTAACTTTGTCACCGTTTTTATCTGTTTTGATAATGGTTATATCCTCGTAATCAATGGGGGATTTTCTACCTCCGTCTTTCAGTTTCCGTGCGAGTTTTTCTATTTCCGTTCTTAAGAACGTCGTAATTTTTTCCAACATGTCGACAAATTCTTTTCCGCATTTAAATTTCATAGAATAATCAGAACCGTCTTCATATTGCCACAAACCGGACGATTCCGTTTTGGGAGTGCGTATCACTAACGGTTTCACGCCGTTCGGGTACTTATAGTTGACGTAAACTCTTTGATAACGCCCCCTTTCTTATCTACATAATGAGTACCCATTCTTAAATTGTTTAGGTCAAAGTTCTCAATTGTCACAAATGCCATGTTTCCTTTTTTATAACGAATAATTTTATTTTAAGTCATTTTTTTCAAAAGGATCGTAAAATTTTTCTTAGCCATTTTCCCGTTCTGTGATAGCGTTCCAAACGTAAAATATATAATGTCGTGGATAATATGAGCAAACACCATAAAACGATAAACGACAACAACGCGCACAAGACCATCTCGGTAAAACGTTTCATTTTCTTAACGTAAAAAAATTGTTAAATAACTTAAAATATATATATATAAATAAAAAAATGTATATTTTACTGGATAAGGCGTTTAACGAACGCGGAGTAAAACAAATTTTTAATGAAGGACGACCTATGGTGTCAACAGTTGAACGACCAAGTCTTAATGTATTGGCCCGAAGACGAACTAACGTGTCAAATGCCGCGCATACGCAGAAACTACCCGTGTAAACATCCGGTCGTCGCGAACTCCTGAAAGAGCGAGGTATCGACACGTTGAAATATTGCACCGCTTGTCGAAAATGGATGACCAATAGCACTAAATACGAAACGTGTTATGCGTGCGGCGGAAAAGAACGCGCAGACGAATGGCACAAGACGCATAAACGGTCCGAGAGAAGAAGACGCGGACGTCCCAAGAAAAATTAGAACGATTTTTTTTAAAACACAATGTCTTAAAACTCTATAGTTAACGCGAAGTGGATTTGTTTACGAGGTCTAGGAGCTGCTTGCGTAAGTCCTCCGTCTCTTGGTTCGACTCTTTTTTTTTGACCTCCTTTTGCCTAGAATATACTTTATCTTTCATCTCGCGGTATTTGGTCAACTCATGGCACACGGTGGCAAATTCTTCGTCCGAGATCTTCCCGTCCTCGAGCGCGCGACTCACCAGATCCGATATCGAGTTAAGTTTACTCTCCGCGAGTTTCGCGATCTTGAGGTGCTTTTCCGATTTTCTCAACTGTAATCGTCTTATCCCTTTCAAGGCCAACCCCAGCGAACCCGCGGTCAGGGCCAGAATTTGGAGCGGCAGTCACGCGATGGGAACGAGAAATCCCAGTCCGCCGACGACGGCGCCCCCCGTGATGAGAGCCGCGTCGACGCCGTCGGCGGTGTTCACCGTTCGTCTGTACTTTTTGTGCATGCTCTTCCGCGTCTTGATCTCTCGACGAAACGTCTGTTCGATCTCGCCGATTCGTTTTAAACGATAGTGTTGCGGATTGTTTTCTAACGCCGGATATAATTCGTTTTTACTCATCTCCTTTTTAAAATACGCGATAAATTTTTTATATGTCTACTACGACGACGCCGTTGATGGTTCCCGATTTCGACCCTTTATTCACTCCAAAAATTTAGAACATCGCCCGATGTCACCCGTAACGGAGGATTCAACGTTACGACGTCGCCGGTTTTCGTTTGAAAGGTTTTGTGTTCGACGTAGTCGTTTCAAGATTAACGTCACGTTTAATTCCCCCAAGAGTCCGAGACGAAAGACGTGACCGTCGAATAACATCTTCACGCCCAGCGGCGGTTTGAGTCTTCCGTTTTTGTTCACGTCGAATTGGAACGTGTTCATGATGCGACGGTTTTTGGTCAACATGTTGACCTCTTCTTCCAAGAGTTCTTCTCTTTCTAAGTCTTCGTAATAGAATCCCGATCTAGACATCCCTTTTTTATTATTTAGAACTAATTTTCTTAAACTCTAAGAGCACGTGATTGTCGACGGGGTTTTCGTTCTCGTCTTTTAGATCTATCGTTAAATTCGTGATGCGATCGCGTTTCAACTTTAAGAAAATGGGTTGTTCGACGTTTTCGACATACAACTCTGAAAATTTCACGTTGGGACACGGCAGGGATTTGACGACGTCGTTCGGTTGCCCGTCTTTGAACGTGTCCCACTCGGTAAGTTCTTCGAGATGAATGTTAAGTAGTTCCACCGGTTGCAGGTTTATGCTATTTGTCGGGTAGATGGTCCCGACGAGAGGAACGTTTTCACCGATTCCGAGAATCTTGGTGAGTTCCGGCGGAAGCTGCAGCAAATTAGACTCTTTACCATCGAGTCTTACTCTCATCGTGGTTTTGTCCAATACTACTTTCTCGAGATATTTAATGAGAATTCGTTGTATGTCTTTGAACGTGTACGATCCGGCGTGCACGGTATGGATTCTCGGTCTCTCTCTACCTTTGGCGTGTTGTATGTCAACATCTTTTTTTATGTTGTACAGACCGTTCCAAAAATGGACGGACTTTACTCCCACACGCCACTCGTCGTTCACGTTGTCGATGTATTGAAATAGTTTCACAGGTTTACCGATTTTCGTCACGAGATGAAACATGTTTTTTTTATATAACTATTTTATTTCTTAAATAAAAATGAATGCATACGAATACAGGGAGGATTTGGATTTGTCGTCTTTCGACGTCTACGTCAATACGACTAAAAAGTTTCGCGCGTCCTTCGAAAATATTTTCGTCAAGTATAATAACCCGAACGTCTTCGAAGACGGAACTTCCAAATATTACACCATGTTACACCGGTGGTATCAACATTCCGTAACCGGAGGGTTCTGGCAGAACCAGTTAAATTTCGCGGTGTGGTGTGCCACGACCGGATGCGGTGTGACGTTGGGAATGGGGAAACGACAAACTGTCGAAATCGTTCTTTCAATTTCACGTTTACTATCAAATCAGAAGGATCTTGAAGGAAATCGCCGTCCCCTTGCCCAGCGATTCCGATTTCGATCACTACACGAACGCCGTCGACGTTTCGGCGTACGAACGAATCTGTCGCGAATTCGGAGTGTCGGTCCGCGCGGACTGGAAAATCAAGGGAACCATCTTCGGTGAGTATAACACGAAGTGGTCCACGTTCATCGCGAACCGTTCGGAGGGATTCACGCTTCCGGGTCTGGCCAGATTGGACGCTTCCATTCGCGTCTTCGCCTGGGCCGTCTTGGGCGCTCAAGGTCAAACGAGGGCCTCGATCGTGGACGCCGGCGGCGCCACCTCGCTCGACGCGCAGAAAACAATTTTTAGTCAACGTCGAGGATGCGATCAACAGACTGCTCGATTTACCCGCCGACATTTCTCGCTACGAAAATTGTCTAAGATATGCAAATTCCAAACTCGATTTCGTCATCCATCCGGGGCTTTACATGCTACCCAGCAACATGGAGCTGAAAATCGGTACCAACATCGCCAATTATAATAACGAAATCTTGATCGCGCCCGAAAAGACAAAACCGGGAACGAACGTCGACCTTAACACGAAAACGTTCACCCAACAGATTAAACCATCACCACCTAAACAGATTAAACCATCACCACCTAAACAGATCAAACCACCGCAAGACGATCACGAAAGTCAAAAGACTGCCGTTTTCGCTCTATCGTTATTTTCTTTTCTTCTCTTCGTCGAGTTTCGTTAACAACCAACCGACGACGACCATGCCAAACACCCACAGATGTTCACCCAACCAAATGGCGGTTTTGCCGAGCGTCGACAAGATCCAGGAAAGGATGCCGCCCAATATACCCGGTAACGCCTCGCCGAATTTGGCGTCCAATTTCGCGAGCAGTTTTCCGACCGAGTCTAGCTGTTTTTTAAGCCATTCCTGTAATCCACCCTTCGGTGGAGGAGGTGGAGGTGATGGTGGTGAGGGTATTGTTGTCGTCGCTCCCGGAAGGAATAATTCGACTAAAAATCCCACCGTCATACCAATGGCGGTTAAAACACTAATAATGGTAATACCCTGTTCTTTGAATAAATCGGCGATTCGTTCTCGCAAGGGAGTATTCTTGTTCAACAATCCCGTAATCGTTTCCTTGATGGTAGTGAGTTGTGATTTTAATTTTCCGTTTAGAATGTCGACGCTCTCGTTCACACCATCTAATTCGTTTTGCATTTTGGTTATTTCCCTCTCGATGCGTTCCCTGTCGCCGGGATTATTTTCGAGGTCTTCTTTCCATTGCGACAACATGCGTTCCAACTCTACTTTTTTGGCTTCTTGAACGCGCAAAGAACCGCGAATGGTTTTTAAACTTTTATCTAAACCCAACAGTTCTCTGATGGGCAATTCGTGGTTTAAATCTTCTATACTTTCAGATAATCTCTAAATCCCATCGTCTACTCGTTTAACGCTCGTTTCCATCTCGATGTCTTCAAAGACTTTCGTAATGTTACGTCTAACCGTTAACGCCTTTTGTTTAGGATCTTTTACACCTAAAGCTTCGAGAAATCCGAGACCGTGTTGTTTCAATGTCCCCAATAGCCAAGAATTTATTTGGATTACGTTTGTCCGTTAATCTAATCCATTCACCGCGCCACCTTGCATATAAACCTCCATCACCATCTCGTTTAAATTCTAAGGTACTATCGGACGCGGTGAATGTTCGTTTCCATTTATCGACTGTTTCACCCAATTCTAATCGCTCTCTTTGATTTTCAAGAGGTGCTATTTCGGGAGTGGGTAAAAGTGGGGGTTCATCGTCGTTGTTAAACGATGTTTCTTGAACATCATCATCATCATCGTCGTACGTCGGATTATCGAAATCGTGAATATCAGCCATTTTTAAAACGATTTAAATTTTTTATTACACACTTTAAAAAGATAATGAATTACGGACACATTCTCAATCCCGATAGAAAATTGCGCACCCCCTTCGGTGTGAAGGGTATTCACCAAACGGTCACCGTTCCCATAATCCCTCGAGTATCGACGAAAACCAAACGTTGACGGTTCGTTTTCCCAATTTGAGCGAAAAGGACGTCATCGTTCCCAGAAGTACGAGACTATGCTTCGATATGGAAATCGCTGTAAATGGTGGCCTTCTCACTAAGGCGGGTGTTTATAATAATTTGGGACGTAACATCGTCAAAAAAATCGAAGTGAAGATTTTG
Organism: Atrina japonica; assembly: GCA_030159075.1. Classification (NCBI taxonomy): domain Eukaryota; kingdom Metazoa; phylum Mollusca; class Bivalvia; order Pterioida; family Pinnidae; genus Atrina; species Atrina japonica. The sequence continues at coordinate 1,820,227 of BROG01000019.1, read as the reverse complement.
GGAAATACCGTTCAAACCATCGACGATGCCGATAAATTTTTCGTCTATAACGATCTTTGGAAAATAGAACGACATAATATGGTCTATCAGGGAATACAGACTGACGATCTAAATAAATTAAGGGCAAAACCCCTCCCTGATGAAATACCTCTCGACAGTAGCGAATACTACGAAATTGGCGCGGCGTTCGGCAATCGATTTTGTATTCCCTTGGATTTCGAAATCTTGGAAACGAGCGAACCCTTTTATCCAGCGGGATTACAAGATAGATTAGAATACATGTTAACGTTTAACAATGCCGAACACGTCGTCTGGTCGGACTCCGACGATGCCGACAAGAAGGTGAGTTATAAAGTGACCAACATCGTTTTGGAATTCGAAAAAATTACAGATGTCAATCTCGCTCGCAGCATCAAACAGAGGGTTTGTGGGAAAAACCACGTTTATTACTTCAACAAAATATTGCGATATTGCAAAACGACAATGAAAAAATCAGACTCCATCCTCAATTATCAAATCAACACCCCCGCACGTTCTCTCTCGGGTATTCTGTTTCTCTTCAAGGATATTTCTAATAACAATCCGGAAAAATTTTATAATCTGAGAATCACTAAAGTGGAAACGACCATCGAGGGACAACCGAGCCAACTCTTTTCCGCCGGAATGAAACTTCATCACCAATTCGACGAAATTAAAAAGTTTTTCTCGGCTTCCTTGAATCGCCAAAACTATCACAGAATTAGTCGCCAAGGAACTCAACATTGGTCAAATGACTCTGGGGAAATATCTCAAAGATCATTTTGGCCTCTGGTTAGACTTGCGCACGACACCGGAAAATCATCTCCACGGCACGGGTCGCAAGCTTCAAAACATCAGCGAAGGCTTTTTTTTCCGTCCGAATCGAGAGAAAAGCCGAAATCGATACCGATCCCTTGGACGTTTACATTTTCGTCGTCAAAGAGACGGACAGATCAACATGGAAGAAGGCCGTTTCGTAGAGGTTATATCTTAAAAAATTTAAAGTCATTAAAAAAATGTACATTCAACAACCTCATTCCGCCATGATCGTGGGTGCCACCGGTTGCGGGAAGACGGAATTTGTCCTCGATCTCTTGGAAACCGAAATACAAAGATTTCTTCGAGCACATCGTGATCTTGTGCCCTTCGATCGATTTCAACAAGGCCTATAAATCGAGAAAATGGATTGGGGACGATGTCAAACACCCGAAAGACAAACGCGTCGTCATCGTCAACCCCGTGTCGAAAACGGGGGAAGAGAAATTGCAGGACATGTTGCGACATTTTTACGATAAATACAAAGGGACGTCCACGTTGTACATCATAGACGACTGTTCGGCCACGAGACAGATCAAAAAGAAAGCGGACGCCTTATCCATGTTGGCGTTTTCGGGGAGACATGCCAACCAATCCGTGTGGATATTAACGCAAAGATATAATAGCGCGTCCAAAGATTTTCGCACGCAGGTCAAATGGGTTGCGCTCTTCTATACCAAAGACAAATTTAGCTACAACGAATGTTTTTGGACGAGAACGACGTCGTCACGGAAGACAGACGAACCCTAAAAGACTTGCTGTCGTAGCACAAACATTCTAAATTAATCTTGCGTACGGAACAACCGACGGGGTACAAGTTTATGCGATCATTTATATTTTTTGTAAATATAAATTAGTACTTTTTTTCATCGGTTTCTTTTATCGCACCGCTGAAGATGGTGTTTTTTTATAGAAAAATATTTCCTTAAGAAAATTCAGTCTTCTTCATCATCAAGTTCTTTATAAAAATGGTCCCGGTCCACCCCAAGCCCCTCCTCGACATAAATAAGATCCGCGAAAAATTCGACTCCTCGCTCCAAAGAAAACCTTTCAAAGGTTAAAGCACACCAAACTTTACAAAGCTGCATTCGCCCATATAACGGTTCAACCAGACAGTTTTTCCTTCCCATAGAATCGGGAGTTGTTAACGCTTTTATATAAATAGTTCTTTCTGGACGCGCTTTGGGAAAAATAGAATAATTCTTACCGTGGCGACGTAAAATTTTAATATTTCCTGCCACAGGGGGAAAATCATCATACTCGTGTTCGGGGCTAAGAGCTTCGTCAAGCTGTTTGAGAACGTGCAGAAGTCCTTCATGTTTCTTGGCATGAATACCTAATTCTATTCTCTCCCCATACCACCCCCTCGCCACTAAGACGGGGGTTATTATTCTAAGAGGGTCCAAACAGGTGTCGTAATTTCGATAGAACATATTAACGACACCTCCATCTTCTTTGAGTATTATCCTACCCAACTCAAACTCCTCGACAATAATTCCACTACAACGATCCATTTTTACTTACTCATCTAAAATCTGAAGAAAATTTCAAAATTTTTACACTATACCATTGGACACATGCACTCTAGCTATAGGTACCTTGGATACGTTATATATCATCATCTATATATAACTATTCATATCCATTTTACCTGTGTGACTACCAGACCGTGAATCGGCTATATATAGACCCGCAATTCCGGGAAATCTAGACACTGTTCGTTTCTCGGAAAAAGGTGCTCTTAAGTGCCATACATATACTACTCATGCACCTTTTTTGTAGTATTTTATCGCATTTACATTCCAGAGTCTAAGAGTCTAACTGGAGGTTAGAAGTATAATAAATCCAAGCGTATAATTGCAACAATCTCATCAAACGTATCAGTTCGACCATCACTCTGACCATTGCAAATTAACTTTCGGTAATTTTTACGAAGATTACCGAGTGTCAAAGAAGCACGTGCGATACTGTATTCTATTCCTATTACTCCTTGCATTCATTTTCGTACATTATCATCTCATACCTAAATCATGCAAAGTTTGTCTTCTCCGTTGTTTTAAAACATTCATTTCTGAAACTATCCACGCGCCGGGTTTATCGAATCATCTCGGCCAATTTTAAAGTCGTCCAATCGCAGTCTCGACTTTGTCATTCTTGACACGTATCAATTTCGACCAATAGCAATAGTACAGATTAATTGACAGTGGGGAAAACTCGGCCAACGTACCATGATATTGATAAAAAACAACAACAACGTTACAGGTAAACCATATATTGACAATGAAACAAGAATAGACATACAAGAAAATAATAAGAAATAATTTGATCGATATACGCGTCCCGGCTAACGCAAGATTATTTGATTTTGTTTTTTGTTATTTAACGTCCCACCAACTCATATGGAGACGTCACCAATTGCCGGTGAAGGGCTTCAAATTTTTGGCCTATGCTCGGCGATTACGGCCATTGAGCAGGGAAGGTTATTTAACGTGCCGACACCTACTGTCTCATTAGAAAGACAGGAGACCAACCTGCCACCGGCGACCTCACGATCCAGAGCCGAGCGCGCTACCGACTGAGCCAGGCCGGCTCTGTTTATTTGAGACTCGAGAATCATATATGTAGTTCTGTCCAGTGGAGTAGGGCAGTTAAATTTTACTTTTACAGGACTTTTAGTTTGTCTTTTAAACAGTATAACCTGACGGGTGGAGTCTCATGAATACTTTCTTGACCTGATCAAGTTTAAATTTAAGGTAATAAAGCATAACATTGCAATTATACTGACTAGAGTAATCGTTCTTGCTTGTCATCATACATAAGCGAGTTTCCAGTGAAAAAAAAGTTTTTCCTGTGCAGCTTTTCATAACCGAAAAGTGAGTAGAATCATCCATATGGTATTCAAAAAGTTACTCCGCCCAGCCACCAAATTTTAAAGTTACGGAGTTTTGTCCTTTTTGGCACCTTTTGGGTTCCCATGGATCCTATCCCCTTTTCATTCGCAAACTTTATGCGGCTTCACAAGTTTTGTTAAAATTGGCCCACTGGATAATATGATAAAACAGCTCAAACATGAAAAATCCACTTAAAAGAGGAAATAACCCCCATAAGTGTCGACCTGACAATTTAAGCCTTCTTGACTATATATATATATATATATATATATATATATATATATATATATATATATATATATATATATATATATATATATATATATATATATATATATATATATATAATGTAGCACTTTGTCATGTAGAGATATTATACAAAATGCAAACATCATTAAGTGTTTTATGAAGGACACATGCGTTAATATGTTTGACAAAATTGCAAATATTTTTACAAGTAATTCAAGGATGTTTTTTGGAATAAGGTTTTAAATTTTATTGTATTTACCCTTTCGCAAAAATTTATCTAGATATTTTTTTTCTTTCCACCCGAAGTGAGAAGCATTCTAAAATATAATGGAATTCATCCCTTAGTTTGTTTGTTTGCAAAGCTTACAAAATCTTTCATTTCTAGTGATGTTTGACCAACGCCCGGGAGTTTATGGTTACATGATCGAAATCTACACATATTAATTCTTTGGTTATTATCAAAAATACCTAAATATTCCTCAAATTCTAAATTTTCTTTAAACAGTTTGTAACAAATACTTTTAAACGAATTTTCACTTTCCGATTTCCATTTCTGTGACCGCCACGATATAACTGAAATATTGTTGAAAGTGGCGTTAAGCAATAATAGATAAATAAAATAAATAAATCCATTTCTGTAAAACCTGATCATGTAATATAATTTTAACATTGCTATTCACCAAATTTTTATCAAATAATCCTTGAAATTCCCACACATTACTTAAACCACAGCTATCTCATGTTCTTTTAACATAACTTAACCAGGGACAATGAAAAAATCATTTTCATTTATATATTTGTAATAAATATTATAAACATAATACCAAAGTTATAATGCTCAAGACGATATCGTTTCTGTCAATTAGACTTCAGCAGTTGAGCTCCAATTTGAAAAGTATTTTCTAATAAATATTTCTATATAAGATATCGGAATACTTATTATCTTTAGAAAGGATGTTTCTTAACCAACTACATGTATATTCACAGGTAAGGCACCTAACTCTCCATAGACCATAAAACTTGGTGTGGTTTTCTTTAAACTCGAAAGCAATTTACAAAATTTCAGGTGAACTTTCAATAATATCTATATTAGCAAACCTCCATACTTCATATCCATACAACAATATAAGCTTAACAATTTTATCAAAAGGTCCTATTGTGAACTAACAGGTAAATTCAGAAGACGGTCTTTTTTAAAATTTCATTCATATCAATATTTGCTTTTTTAACATTATTTTTCTTAGTTTCAGTATAAGAACCGGTTTCATATCAGATCTATACAATATAGTTAAGAAATATAATCTCACTGAAGTGTTCTTTTAAGGATTGTTTTTCATTTTTTTTTTGACTTCATCGAGTATAAAGGCAATGGATTATGGGGGAAAAAATCTGTGCAGCACAAAGTGCTGCACATTGATTTTTTTTTTCCATAATTCATTGCCTTTATACTCGATGAAGTCCAAAAATGAAAAACAATCCTTATATTTATATATATTACCATTTTCTTTTAATCTGTAGTCAGCTGGTTATGAAATTCATTCTATGTAATTGGCTTTGCGGTAGGAGGTTTTTCATATGATGTAACAGTTTAAACAGCTGTGTGAGACGAGAAGTAGTTCCCCTTTTCTGTCCGGAAATACTAAATGGAATTAAGGTTTATTTTCTTATTTTCATATCATTTTGAAAGAAACTAGTGATATGGAAAATTTTGAATAAGTGTCAGATTTGTTTTTAGGTTATTTTAGAATATTCGTCTGCTTGGTAACCGGAAGGTTAAATGTGTCAGAAGAGAATTGAAATTGCAAATGGCTGCGCCCATGAGTATGCTGAATAATGTATTTACAACGAATTTGCGTTTGAGTTCTGATATATTATTAATGGGATATACTATAGAAAGATTTAGTGTGACTTACAAGAAGTGAGACAGCTAATATAAATTTATGACAACTGAAAGTAGCCATTTTATTTGACATTTTTTATCAAGCCGCTGGGAACCACGATGACTGATTAGTACGTAACCTACGTAAGTAGGCCCATTTCACACGACCTAATTTCACACGATGCGGGTGACGAATTGTTTTTGATAGGAATATCCAGTGAAGGCAAACAAATCGACTTGTTTATCAAGAGATGCTTGACAAAGTTGCACTAGGCCTTACTTTCTTTATTTCTGTTGTAACTATGAAGCCAGACGGTGGTCTGTGGTTCTGGTCATAACATGACCTAGATATATCGCGATATGGGCCTGTAGGCTGTACAGTGTGCTACAGATGTAGTCTCGTGTTTCCGATTTCTATCTGTGATTTTTATTTGTTTTGTGGTAGGCCTAATGTATGGCTTTTAAGATTAAATATATAAGAAATAAACATGTGATATTCTATTCTTTATTGATTCGTTCATGTATTCTTACGCTGAAAAGTAAAGTGGTTAATACTCGGGGCACGCGACTGTATTTACCGGAATATGCAATATATCGCTCTATATACTTGCAATGAAGGGAATTGCAGTCGGTATGTAAATATAAAGTTTTTAACTGACGCTGAATTTTCATGCATATCAAAATGGAAGAATATTGTCTATATGAAAATAGGTGAGGATAACAACTGGTCCAGAGTCTGTCCGCTTTAAGGAATTACACACTAGTTGTCTAAAACCAGCATGTGTGTGGTCTACTAAAATGTAACTTCGGATATACAATTAAGTTATTATACTGCAAATGTAACTTCGGAGTTACAAGCTCCTAGATCAGAAAGTACTACCTGTCAATTATGTCAAGCTTCATTTACGGATGTATTTATGCATGTCACTGTTTTGTGTTCTCACACCTCAGACTTAAGACATTTATTCTGGTGTGATGTAATCGAGAACTTTAACTGAGAACTGTGTATCGAACTAGCAGAATTTCTATATGACCCTATTAGGTAAACATCCATCTAAACGGTTAGACCAAGACGATAAAATTTATGACACTATGTTTTACGTTTGTACATACAACGGCATCATATTATCAGCGAAAGCTGAATTCATTATGAACTGTCATACCACAATAATGTATTATTACAACAATATGTTTTAAGTGTTCACATACAACGTTAGCGAACTTTGCGAACTTTATTTATTTTAGTAATCACCATAGTTAATACAATGGTATACAGAGATACATAAATTGAAACAACACAATATATAATGCATGATGAGGGTTAAGATGTAAGCATTTTTTAGTTGAGATGGATCAATTTGGTATGATATATTTTTTTATAACTTTTGGAAGGTAAAGATCTAGTGAATATATATTATGGAGAGAAGCATAACTGATTTATTTTTCTAATAAATGTACATGATTTTCTTAAAAAGGACTGTTTTTAGAAGACATTATTTCTTTAAAAGGTATGATATTTCTATTTCTTATATGTTTGCATGGTTGCATATTCTAAATTTACCTAGTACCTGTTAGGGAGTCTTAGTGGTAAGATATTGAGATAAATTTCGAAGTGTAGGCTTTCTTTATATGATCTGTAGTTAAGTGCTTTTGGAGAATTTTGTAATTCAGAGAACCACCTTTGTTTAAATTGATCTGTAAGGGTAAGTTTAACTTTTAATTTCAAACATTTTACTTGTTGCATATTATCAGAGAAAGCTGAATTCGTTATGAACTGTCATACCACAATAATGTATTATTATAACAACAGGTGTTAAGTGTACACATACAACGTTAGTATATTATCAACAAAAGCTGAATTCACTATGATCTGTCATATCATGATAATGTGTTATTATAAAATATGTTTTAACTATACACATACACTGTTGATATACATGTATTATCAGCAAAAGCTGAATTCATTATGTTAATGTATTATTACAACAATATGTGTAAAGTTTACACGTACAACGTTAGTATATTATCAGAAAAAGCTGAATCCAATATAAATTACCATACCACATTCTTACATGTACATGGCATACATGTGTACAGTGTGTTGTACACGTGTTTCTTGTACTACGTAATTAGTTCATAACCACAAATGCACTGCATTTAATTGTTTTTTCTATTAACAAATCTCAGATTAATGAGGAAATAAAGACTGAATGAATGAATGAACGTTGGAAACATTTAGTTGGATCTGGAGATCCCCAAAGTTATCCCCCTGATTTTGTTCTCATATATTGTCAGATTCACATAAGATGGCAGGGCGGAGTGACCTTTTGATTATCATACGGAAGATTCTACTAACTTTTCGGTTATGAGAAGCTGCACGGGAAAACCTTTTAATTCCTCACTGGATAATCTTGTATGTACGGTGACAAATAGGAACGATCACTCTATAGTCAGTGTAATTTTAATGTTATGCTTTCTTACCCAACATTTAAACTCGTCCAGGTCAAGAAAGGGTTCACAAGACTTCATCCCGCCAGGTTATTTGGATTTTACTATATTTGTATCGATTTTTCATTTTCACAATGAAGCCAGGTAAATCTATACAATCACAATCATCTAGTTTAGATTCAACAAGACAAATTATATCGTATTCGCCGATCAATTCTAAAAAAGCCCACGAACATTAAGTGACAAAAATTTCAACCCAAAGACAGAAGACAGAAGACAAGAGAACGTGCTAAACACGTCTGGGTAGAGTCATTATGTATATGTCCTCCGGCGTGTCCCTATTTGCCATTAGGAGTCGAGCTTATTTGGTCGGGTGTTGAAATGAGATGGGGTGAATTCAATCGGGTTGGAACCCAGTTCAACAAGATTCCCATTTACATAGAGTTTGTCTTTCATAAAGGAAACACGGGAGTTCTTCTTCCGCTCCGCTTTCGCGATCGGATAAAGACGTTTGCGTTTTTTCTTCTTTTTTTCGGGCGGATATTGTACAGTGACCCAAAATGGTTTGCTCTTGAGGTTTTTGGCGGCTTTCTTAACACACATAAGATCACCATTGGACACAAATTTGGCCACTATTGACCGAAGTTAGCTATTCCTCCTGGGAGCGAACTTATGTCCAATAAGGTGTACATTACTTAGGGCAATATCATGACTGTGAACATCCAACTGTTCGCTTATAAAGGACCTTAACTTTTTGGAACAATTTTCACCCTCATCCTCTGGTATTCCACCGCCGCAATATCAAATTATATTTAATGCCCCTGCACTACATGTTTAACATTTTTTCTTGTAGTTTTTGGTTTTGTTCTAGCAGGAATTCAATTTCATTTTTTAACACTTGCCATGTCGTTCTTTTTCTCTTTCACTACCTTTGCAATTGAGTCAGTTTTCAATTTTAAATCATCAAATAGGTCACTATTTAGTTGAAGATTAGTTTCTATATCTACAACCTTACTCTGTATTTTTGTCATATCAGTTTCTACACTTGAAACTTTGAAGTTCAGTGAAGATAATTTTGTATTTATTTCTTTTAAGGCATTAGTATTTTGTTCAATTTTGCTGTTTTGTTCCTCCATCCTGGAGAGTCGTGCATCAATTGTCTGCATTACTGATAAAACGTTTCTCATCATGTTTATCAGATCCGGGGTTTGGGTATCTGTGTCCTCAGAACCATATAACACATTTCTGTAGCCCTTAAGAATCTCGGATGTGTTTACATTATCAGAGGAAGTTTTTGATGTACCTGACTTAAGGTGTGTTTACCTGACACGCAGTTTTAGTAGCCATTATTTTTACTGTACACACCTTGGGCGAGTTGGGATCAAAGTTGAAACAAAAGAACAAAGATCTCGACTGTAGAATCGCAACTTTCACCGAAAAACTTCCTGAAAGTCAGTCCAAAAACTCTGCAGAGAGACATGTGCCCTGAATACATGCCACTGGATAACAACCATATGAATTTAGAACCAGAATCCATAATAAAATCGATCAGAATCAGATTTTCATCTCCTGTCCGAAATTTCATGTCTACCATCTTGACATAACCACCTCAGCTTTACATGGTTATACTTCCTGTCATGTTCAGTTCAAATTAGCTCAATGGTTCTGGAGAAGTAGTCAAAAATATAAAACAAAATTACAACGCCTCACCATATTTTCCCATTACTTAAGTGCCCTTGACTTTGAAATGTTGCCAAAATGATCCTTAGATAATTCCTAACAACTTTATCATATATCTTTGTATACAAAAAGTCCATCAGTTTTGAGTTATTAAACAATTACCATACGTTACTGAAGCGGCCCTAGTAGCTCGTTTATGGACATATTTCATTTTCGTTCGCAAACTTTGTAGATTGACTTTACAATTTTTGTAGATGTCATAATTTAGCTTTGTAAATATCGCAGGTAAAATACTCATAAACTATCAAGATCTTTTTGAAAATATGTAAAAATACCTTAAGACTTGAGTTAGGTTAGCGTTGATAAAATGGTCCTATGTTTTATCTTAAGATCAAATTCTTGATAAAAAGGCCCTTGGACTTCTTTCCACATTTGTGGATGGTTACAGGTGTTTTGTCCGTTTTGTGAAATCAAAACCAACCCGTCAGCGTAGAGAGAGCGGGAACGTAATTACCAAAGTTTGTAAACTAAATGTTCATGGTTTGTGACACGAGGAGATTAGGGTCAAATATGACTGGAACTCCAAGTTATTGAAATTCCGCTACGCTAAACTGTCCGCTATCAACTAAAATCAAAGCTCTAAATAAATGAGCAAATACGTATGTAGAGCATCTAAGATGTCCATTTTGGATGACATGTATATCTTAACATGACGCATTGAATTTTTGTTGAAAAATACTAACGTTGACAAGCAAAACAAGATGTCATATACATCATCATGTATATATTTTTTGTTTGAGGTATTATAAATCTTGGACGATTGCATTTTGCGACAGAACGTAGAATATCCTGACCGAGTAAAAATCATACTAGAACGTAAAAACTAGAAATACTTACTCCGTATGTAAATACAACATGGCCACTCTTTGTAGACATATATCGTTGACGGGTAACCCAAATTCAAGACGGAAAAAGGAAGTTTTTAGATACTTTAGGTTTTAGATTAGGACGTCATGCGCTATTATAGCGACATTCGTTCCGTTCTTTCAATGTTAACGGAAATATATCCGGTTGTGTATCAAACATGTGTTTGGACATAAGTACGGGGCGCCATGTGTGACAGATAAATTTTGTCCACAAAATCCATTTTTGTGTGTACAAACTTTCAATTTTGTACCATAAAATTCAATTTTGTACCATAAAATTAAATTCCGTATCACAAAATTCAATTCTGTTACAAAATTTGATTTTGTGCCACGTGCCACAAAATTGAATTTTGTATCACAGAATTAAATTTTGTTACACTTAATACAGTTTTGTGATAAAATTGAAAGTTGTACATACAAAACTGGAATTTAACTGTGGGACATTGCTTAATAACTTTGCCCACAATATCCATTTTTGTCCCTATAAGCTTTCAATTTTGTACACAAGAGTCAATTCTGTGACACAAAACTCGATTCTGTGTCACAATATTCAATTCTGTGCCACAAAGTTCAATGCAGTGACAGAAAATTCAATTTTGTCAGCTCATTTCCATATCATTCGATTCTGTTGCCCAAATTTGTAAATAAGCTCGCATAATTTGGTCGAGATGTTATCTGATTGCTCGGAAAGCTAGGTCCAGGGTGAGAAAGGCCAGCGAGAGATTATCCCAGATCCGACGCGATTTCCTCTTCTGGATATAAACAAACAAATGGGTGACAAAATCTTAACTGTAGCGTCTAGTGTAGTATGGGGATAAGGTGTTACGCATCTTTAGAAGTTTTTAGATTTTAATGCCCGGAGATACTCCGCTAAAATCACATTGATTTGTGTACTTTTCAAAAGAGGGCTAGTTCAGCAAATAAAAATAGGTCTACTAACCAGCTGGCATCGAAGTGGAATTCAGCGACGGCTAGGAGATTCGGCATTATGCTACCCATATACATTTTGAAATTATCCAATTCAGAAGCCTAATATTTATGACGTTGAGCGAAGCGAAACGTTATATTGGGATCATGCAGATTCCGACTCTTCACAGTTTTTGTCTACAGCCTCAGAACAATATAGTGCACTAAAACTAAGGTTTTCAACAAAAATATTCAGTGTGTGTTCTTTCTATTAACGCATTTGTTGTAACCTCTGCCATGATATTGACAATATTAGAAGGCAAATCAAACTTTTATGATAACTTTGATAAATGAATCGATATATTAGGCTTACCATTTGTAATTATGCTTAATAGAACTATTAAATGTGACCTCGTATACACTGTATACGTGATCAAGTCACATAATAATGATCTTTCACGTTACGATACTGACAGCATTGGGATTCCAGAATGTGTCCGAAACTGCATAACAAACATACATCGTTTACATTTTGTCTAGTATGCCATATTGCACCCCGCTACGAAGTTGAAGTCTGCATTCAGACTTTCAGGACAATGCAAGCGTGACCTTCAACTAATAAGGATCGCGCGACAGTCTTTGAAGTGTGGAACGTTTTGGAATAAGTAATACAAACAAATTGACACTCAATCTTGAGTATTAAATTGTTTGACAATTGCAGCTACAGAATAATTTAGGCGAATTTAAGGATAAGACAAGGATTGAGGTCGCTGAAGTTACAGTTATAACGGCATAATGATGATTTGACAAGTAGTTGCAATGTATGTGTACATTATCAGTACACACGAGTAATAAAATGTCCAGTTATTAAACATTTTGCCCTCATAGTCATGTTTTCATCTTCGAGCTTACGCTGTATGCCTAAAACAAAGTTGATTGAATGTTGTCAAGATATATGTGTTAGCCCCCCTGTACTCTTTAAAATTAGAAGTTTATCAACTACAGATATGAATCCACCTAAATTTTATTTTACTAGATTGTTAGATTTTCAAGGCATACCCACAGCAAACAGGCTTTGTAATTTTTCCAGTGCCCAACGTCATTGTGGCCATTCAGGCCTTTGATGTATTCTGTATCTCCCAGACACAAAATCACGTGACCTATAGGTTTTAAAAGTTTAACTATTGGGACTCGTTAAATTATGCAAATGAGCATTAGACTGGCTAATTATTCACCTATAAATTAATTGCGTGTCAGCAAGCTCAAATATTATAAGACAAAGTGCAAGACGTAAAGACATCCAGGAAATATTTATTTTTAAACGTCTTTATAAAGTATGACCTAAAAGTCAGGACTCATGATGGATGAAGTGGCAGTATGACCAAAATGTCCTACTGCCTTTAAAATAAGGCTAGAATTTTTACATGCTTACTAAACCAAATCTTTCTAAAGCTATCACGAAGTTAATTCCATGTTTTTTTTTGCCAAAAGTGGAGTTTAAAAACAGCCATGCTAGACCCCTACGAAACATGAAAGGGATATTGTCATATATCTGGCAGCCGTTATGTGGCAAGCAAAATAGTGCCGCCCGATAAGTTATTTGGGGTCGCCCCAGAGAAATTATGATTCATACGTTACCATATTATCTAGACTGTTACCAGACAATTCCATGTTGCGTCCACAAGATAAATTTCAATACATACTTGTCGCTACTTTAGGCCATTTCAGAGTTTTTTCTCTGTTAATTGTACGCTGATAGATGGGTTTTGATAAATGAAATAAACGAGTCGCAATATGATAATGAACTCTATAGGCTTTTAAAACTGAACATTTCTGGGGATCATACTCAGATGGACCATGTGGAAACAATGATTATGTGTCTGGAAGCTAGAGAATACGTCACTGGACTTTGGAATAAATCATCAACAAAGATAAAGAGGTCATAATTCAAATTCTGGAGGATACTAGGCCGAAATTCTGCCCCGTTTTGAGTTAACTTTTTGCTGATACAAACTTCTTTTGAGAAGGGTAATCAATGTGATTTACTAGACGTATTTTGCGTCTGGACGCAGAAAATTGTTTCCAAATTTAAAAAATTGTTTTTTTATTAGATGCGTAAAAACATGACCCCCTAATGAAATATTGCCTCACAATAAATCAAACACACATAAAATTATGTGTAGTGACCAGGGAAAGCGTGCCCCTAAAGTTGATAAAATAGGCGTGAAACCTTCAATTTTTCTATAAAAAGGTCGGAAAATTAAAAACAAATTTCCCAAAATTTCTAGAGAAGATGTCAAAAATATTTTTAAAAAATATTTGAAAACTTATATAGGTGCCTGTGACGTTGACCTTTGACCCCATAACCTTTGTCACAATAATCCCGAATAATTCCAGAGTTGTCCCCATATCTTTGTATACAAAAAGATTTTAGCTCACTTGAACCGAACTTTTCTGATCGCCTTTTGTCCGTCGTCTGTCTGTTTGTACGTCCGTCTATCTGTAAACTTTGCACATTTTCGACTTCTCAAAAACCGCTGAAGGGATTTTGATGAAACTTTATAGGAATCAAGTACTCAAAGTCCTCTACCAAGTTTCTGCATTTCAGCCTGATCGCCCCAGGGGTGGATCCAGGGGGGGGGGGCAAAAAAAGGCCCCAAAAGGTACCCCTCTTTAAATATGTTCTCCTCCACTGCATGGATTGAAAACCTAATTGTATCCGAGTGATCTACATAGATGTATGATTCAAGTTAGTTATTTCGTTGAAATGGGAAAATAAATTTTTGACACGTTTTAGACATGTTTTTAGACTTTGTAATTTTCATTAATTTTTGTATGATTTCTTTGATTTTCTCCACTTTTATTCATAATGATGCATTCATTTTACATGTTTTACCTGTGGTTTGGTATATAAATGCTTTCCTGAAAGAATTTTGCTGAAATTTATTCTTATTTAAATTTTTGATGAATTTTGGAGACTGTAAAAATGAAGGGGGAGGAGTAATTTTCCACATTTCCAACTTCTCAAAAACCACTGAAGTAGTTTTGATGAATCTTTAAAGAAACCAAGTACTCCTGGTCTTCTATCAAGTTTGTTCATTTCGGCCAGATCGGCCCAGGGGTAGATCTAGGGTGGGACAAAAGAGGCCCCAGGGGTACTCCTCTTTAGATATCTTATCCTCCAGAATCGCTGCATAGATTGAAAAACTAATTGTGTCTAAATGATCTACATAGATGTATGATTAAAGTTTGTTAATTTCGTAGAAATCAGAAAATAAATTTTCGATGTGTTTTCACCTCTTTTTACACATTGTCATTTTCATTCATTTTTGAATGATTTCTTTGATTTTATCCTCATTTATTCATCGTGATGCATTCATTTAAAGTAGATAAATGCTTTCCTGAAAGAATTTTTCTGAAATTTAATTTTCTGATTTAAACTTCTGATAAAACTGCAAAAAGAAGGAGGGGGCTTTTCACACCTGTTCTTCAAAACAACTGAACGCAAGTACGCTATCCAAGTTCCCTACCAAGTTTATGTTTTTTGACTAGATCATCATTCAAGTTCCTATTTTTGGAATAAATTGGAAAATTTATTTTTGACATCTTTCCCAACTTTGTCATTTTAATTCATTATATTTACATACCGACTGCAATTCCCTTCATTGCAAGTATATAGAGTGGAATGTTTCATATTCTGGTAAACGCAGTCACGTGCCCCGAGTATTAACCACTTTACTTTTCAGCGTAAGAATACATGAACTAATCAATAAAGAATAGAATATCACATGTTTATTTCTTATATATTTAATCTTAAAAGCCATACATCAGGCCTATCACAAAACAAATAAAAATCACAGAAAGAAATCGGAAACACGAGACTGCATCTGTAGCACATTGTACAGCCTACAGGCCCATATCGCGATATATCTAGGTCATGTTATGATGAGAACCACAGACCACCGTCTGGCTTCACAGTTACAACAGAAAAAAGAAAGTAAGGCCTAGTGAAACCTTGTCAAGCATCTCTTGATAAACAAGTCGATTTATTTGCCTTCAATGGATATTCATATAAGAAACAATTCGTCACCCGCATCGTGTGAAATTAGGTCGTGTGAAATGGGCTTACTTATGTAGGTTACGTACCAATCAGTCATTGTGGTTCCCAGCTGCTTGGTAAAAATGTCAAATAAAATGGCTTCTTTCAGTTGTCATAAATTGATATTAGCTGTCTCACTTCTTGTAAGTCACACTTAATCTTTCTATAGTATATCCCATTTATAATATCAGAATTCAAACGCAAATTCGTTGTAAATACATTATTCAGCATACTCATGGGCGCAGCCATTTGCAATTTCAATTCTCTTCCGACACATTTAACCTTCCGGTTACCAAGCAGACGAATATTCTAAAATAACTTAAAAACAATCTGACACTTATTCAAAATTTTCCATATCAATATTTTTTTTTCAAAATGATATAAAAAGAAGAAAATAAACCTTAATTCCATTTAGTTTTCCGGACAGAAAAGGGGTACTACTTCTCATGTCAAAACAGCTGTTGGGCTATACGTCAAACGTAAACACCCCCCCCCCCGCAAATTCAGTATACCGGAATGAATTAAGTATCCAGTAGACAACATTTTCACTGAAAAATGGTAATATATATAAATATAAGGATTGTTTCGTGCTGCACAGAATTTTTTTTCATAATGCATTGCCATTATATTCGAATGAAGTAAAAAAAAATGAAAAACAATCCTTAATTAAAGTCTCCTCCACTTCCAAAGAGTGTTGAAATAATTTGTAAATTTGAGATTCCAATATCTGTAAGATGCCAACATAGTTCAGGTGAGCGATGTGGCCCATGGGCGTCTTGTTAGTTAATAAGCCACTTGTTTCAAAATGTACCTTTTATTATTAGAAGTAAGCATTCAAGGCTCGTTTATGAACATAAATGTAACATGTTATCATACACAAACTTAGTAGATATTGATTTAACCTAGCCATACGTGCAAAATTTTAAAGATATCTTATCACTGGTTCACGTGAAAGAGATATCTAGATAGGTGTTATATCTTATATATGTCGTCGTGTCATCTTGATATACGTAAAGGACCAGTAACGCCGCACTGCATGTCTCATAACCTTTATAAACATGGCAGACCCAACTGAAGCTACTGCACGTGCTTCTATATATATCATATAAACAACTATCGGAATACCGAACCCGTAATTATAACTGGATGTACATAGCAATTAAAGTAAGGATATTACATCCCTCATCTTGTTGAATTTAGAGTTCAAGCAAACTTTGAAATTACGATAACATAATGAAGCTGATGATGCTTATGAGACTCAATAATTAACAGTCTGTAGTTATCAGTTTAAGAAATAGTCTCTTAATTATAACTGCATGTAATGTTCAAGATTCACTGTTCAGCTACATGTAATTGTCCTTGATATGAAGGTCTTTTCACAATTCACTGTAAGTGTTCACGCTACATGTAGATATGTGATATATATGTATATCCCGGTATACTGGTATTTATAATTTGAAATAAACACATGAACTCTGTCAAAATGGAAATTAAAGAATAATGTTTTACAGTTCATTTCTTTGTTCACTTATATCAATATATGGTGTTTAGGCATATGAAATACATGCAAGTCAAATAATGTTTCGGATTACTGCATTGCTGAATGCATTTAACATAATGAACATACTTAGAAATAATTGACTTTCCTAGCCAATATGTACATGTATATCAAATTAGGGGATTATTATGCCCCATCACTGAACTGAACACTCATGTTGAAAAACACATTATACTCCAATATGGTATCAATCACTGAATTAAATTCCACAACGAAATCACTGAATTAAATTCCACAACGAATTATGCACATACATAATCTTTCAGATGGGCAGGTAATTTCCTGTCTCTTCTTGGACGATTAACGGTAGTATTTTGTTGTTGTTTGTTTTCAATAGGTTTTGCCTTTGGTATCGGTATCGTTTCAATTTCAACGTCCTCTTCTTCCTCAGTATAGTCCTCAGTGTGTTTACGTGGATTTATTCTCTTAAAGAAAGACGAGTTTCTAGTAATCTCTCTATCCGTATCTTGGACAGTTATCATTGGACCCTTTTTGTTAATTACCCGGTATGGTTTCGGATCATATGCTGGTGTCAGTTTCCCTTTTGTTTCATTTAGTTTGATCACACTATCTCCTTCGTTGATAGTTGATGGGCTCGCATGGTTTCGAGAATCAGCAACAGTTTTCATATGTGTTTTAGCATTTTCGTCATTTTCACGAGCTATTTCGTCTGTTTGATTATGTCTCTCTTTAATTACACTAGGTAATTTAGTACGTGATTCTCTTCCAAATAGTAACTTGAAGGGTGTAACTCCTGTTGAGGTATGTGGAGTTGTGCGATATTGACGTAAAAACTGATTCATTGACTGTTTCCAGCTTTTCCTCTCAATGACTGCGGATTTGATATTCTTCATCAGTGGTTTGTTGAAAGCTTCTGCTTGAGCATTAGCTCGTGGCCATCTAGGTGTGATGCGTCTATGTCGGAATCCTGTGTGTTTTGCATATTCTCGAAATTGGTATGAGTTAAATGGGCTTCCATTATCCGTTTTAATGACTTGTGGAATGCCAAACGTTGATAATACTTTGTCGAGTACAGGTATCACTGTATTCGCAGACACTGATTTTGTGATTTCTACGACAGGATATCGTGAGTATTCATCAGTAATCACAAATAAGTAGTCACCTGAAGGTAACGGACCACAGAAATCAGCACTTAGGTTACTCCATGGAGTTTCAGGTAAATCAGACATACGAAGTGGTTCACGTTGTTTTCTTGTAGTTAATGATTGACAAGCCACACAATCCTTAATCAATGCATCTACACGAGAGTTTATCTCTGGGAACCAAACTTTGGAACGAAGGAATGCTTTGGTCTTTGTGAGACCTTGGTGTCCCTCATGAGCTATCTTAACTGCATGGTTTCGCAGCTGTTTTGGCATTACAATCCTTTTGTCACGTAGTAACACATTTTCATCGTAAACTACTAAATCTTCACTCACACTTCGGTATACTTGTAATTCTTCTATGTCAATCTCCGGATCAGTTATAAATTTAATCTCAAACCATCTGCCTGAGCGAGTCATTTCGATTGCTTTCTGGAGTGTTTTATCCGATTTGCTTGCTATTTTTACCTCATCCAGTGTCATGGCTTTAGGAACAGACTCTGTTGCTATAAATCTTATATACTGCTCTGCCATTTTCTCCTCACGAGATTTAGGCTTCGTGTTCATCAACGGGTGTCGTGACATGAAGTCGGCTGGGTTATCACGTCCTGGGCGATATTTGATAGTTACGTGGTATGGCTGTATCCTTAGACCCCACCGTTCAATTCTAAGCGGCATTTTGGCCTTTTTCCAAATGGTCTCAAGAGGTTTGTGATCTGTAATCAGAGTAATGTCCATTGCACCTCGAATGTATATATCGAAATGTTCGCACGCCCAAACCACTGCCAGTGCTTCTCTCTCTGTTTGGCTGTATCTTGACTCAGTATCAGTGAGTGCTCTACTCGCGTATGCCACTGTTTTACCTTTCTGTGATAGGATAGCGCCTAGACCTACTGGACTAGCATCAACTAGAATTTCTGTCTTACTTGAAGGGTTATAGTATGTCATTACTGTCTCACTTGACAATGTGTCTTTGAGTAAATCCAAAGCGTTTTGCTGTTCGTGATCCCAGACCCACTCAGTGTTATGTCGTGTAAGTCGACGTAACGGTTCACAGATTGACGCATAGTTTGGTATGAAGCGTGACGAGTAATTCGTCATCCCTAGGAAACTTCTAAGTTCTGCTACGTTCGCTGGTGGTGCAGCATCTTTGACTGCGTGTACCTTCTTAGGATCAGGTGAGATCCCTGCCTTAGAAAAAACGACTCCAAAGAATGTTATTCTATCCTTACTGAATTCACACTTTTCCTTGTTTACTGTTAGGCCATATTTCTGTAATTCTCTGAATGTACATTCTAATGCCTTGTCATGCTCCTCCTGAGTTTTACCATGGACAAGAATATCGTCGGATATATTCTTAGCATTTTTGACACTAAAAATCATTTTCTCACAGTTTCTTGGAATATCTCTGAGGCTGACGAAATTCCGAAGTTAAGTCTTTTGTAGCGGTATAGCCCCATATGCGTAGTAAATGTTGTTATATATCTCGATGACTCCTCTAATTCTAACTGGTGATATCCGGATCGTAGATCCAATTTACTAAAAATTGTTGCACCGTTTAGATCATGTATCAGCTCTTCTACTGTAGGTAACACGTGTCTCTCCCGTATAATCGCTTTGTTCGCTTCACGCATATCCACGCATAAACGAATTTCGTTAGGATCCTTCTTAGGCGGTGTGACAATAGGTGACACCCATGGGGTTGGGGTGTTTTCAACTTTCTCAATGATATCTTCATCAAGTAGCTTTTGAATTTCCTTCTCAACTTTTGGTCTCAGGTGAAACGGTGTCCTCCTGTTCCTTCGTGCTACAGGCTTTACATTTGGGTCTACGTGTAACTTGATGGAAGTAGCTTTGTATGTGTTTTGCTTAATTTTGGTGATCCAAGCTTCTGATGTGTTGTTTCATCAAGAATATTAACAGTGTCAAGCATGAAATTACACGTCTTCCCATTCACCTTAAGTTTAGTCATTGGTGACTTTGCGACTTGACGTACATGTGCAATTTCCTTTATGCCGTATGAGAACTCATCATCCGAACTACATGTATTTGACCTGTTGTCAAGCATGTTGACTGGTGTATTATTTTCGTACTTGCGCTTAAACTTGGTACTGCGGCACAGTTTAGCAAAATGATTTAACTTTCCACACTTAAGGCAAGTTTTACCTTTAGCTGGACATGGTGCTCGTGTATGTGGATATTCATGACCACAATTCCTGCATTTTGATTTCACCCGACGTCCTTGATGAGACTGATGTGTAAAGTTAGTTCTAATACTCCTAGATCCGTGTGCAGTATCTCTCTGCATGTGTGTTTTCTTACTGATGGCACAACATTCACTATTTGATTCACTGGACTGTATTAACTTGCACCTGTTCCCTCTCTATAGCCAGGGCTTGTTCATCTGCCATCTCTAATGTTCTCCCTAATATAAGAATTTCGTCTAACGTTTTGTCAGGTTCTCTAAGTGCGCGGCGTCGGAGCCTGGTGGACCTGCAGTTCTGAATTACTTGTGATAATATTTCACTGTCTGTATTAGTGAACTCGCACGTTTTAGCCATTTTGCGAAGTTCCGTCATGAACTCATCTAGAGACTGACCCTCTGACTGTTTGTGCGATCGAAATTTGTAAATTTCCATCTGGGTATTCTTTTTGGGTTTAAAATAATTCTGTAATACCTCCTTCGTAGCTGTATACGTATGTTCCGAATCTTTTTTTCTCAGCGTCATATATATCATATACTCTCTCTCCTGCGTAATGTAAAAGAAGTGCCCTTTTCCCATCCTCGTTATCAATATTCATCCCCGTGAATAGATTTTCTAGCCGATCAACCCATTTCTCCCATTTGGGCCCGGCGTTGATTCTGTCCGACTCGTAGTCGAAGGGTGGAAAAATTGGCAAAGAAATGTTGTTCATACTTGCGTAACTGTATCTTCGTTATCCTCGTCGCCAATGTTATATCTTATATATGTCGTCGTGTCATCTTGATATACATAAAGGACCAGTAACGCCGCACTGCATGTCTCATAACCTTTATTCCAAACATGGCAGACCCAACTGAAGCTACTGCACGTGCTTCTATATATATCATATAAACAACTATCGGAATACCGAACCCGTAATTATAACTGGATGTACATAGCAATTAAAGTAAGGATATTACAATATGTACCAATTCTTGGTCCTTTTGGCCATTTTATGTTTTTAGGGGAGCGGGTCCTCGGATCATAAGGAAGCCTGGTATATGCAGGATATCCGCGTAGATGTTTCTTTTCTTTAATTTTTTTTCGGAGGTGATTTTTCTACGGGGGGTCACTTTTTCTTCGTAGAATAATGATAGGACCCCGGTTATTTTTTTTTCTATGCAGGTCACTTTTCTACATTACAACGGCACTGTACATGACGTACTTGGCCTAGGCCTACATGTAAAACGGTGAAGGTCAAACTTTCCACTTGATGTTTATTTTCTCCCACTCCTTTGTTAATCGTTTTGGGAAAAAAAACGGTTCTCTCGGGCTCTGATGGTTGCAGTTAACCACAAATCAAAACATAGATATAATGCACCACCCTAAAATTAATAACAACCCGTGTCGTGTCCGCTTGCCTAACGCTAAGAAAAGCCACGTGTGTTATTGTTTATATCCAGCTGGTGACCCGGAAGTGATGCCATTACGAGACTTTCTAGCCCTTGAGCCAATCGTAACCTTTGTTACATGCGTGTGACATATTTGACCCATATAATCGAAAAATGTGCAAATGAGCTGACAAAATTTAATTTTGTGACACAGAATTGAATTAACCGGTCCCTTATGACGAGATGTAGGACACAGCTAAATTTTTCCACAAAATCCATTTTTGTACCTATAAACTTTGAATTTTGTGACAAAAATGAAAGTTTGTACATACAAAAAATGGATTTTGTGGACAAAATTTAGCAATATCCCATATGGCACACCGTAATTAGTAGGTTAATTGTTTATAAATAAATTATAATTTAAATCTAAATTAAAGCGATATGAGCTCTCGGGAATGAAAAAAATTTACATGCCCGTTTTATGTGATATTCTATCTCATCCAAAGAGACCATCTGGTGGTTAAAACAACAAATGCATGTGTTAAATTGCAACAATCTTGCCAAACATAACCCATAATATCAGTTATTTTTGTCCGCCATACCTTGAGCATTGCAAATTAGCTTTCGGTAATTTTTACGAAGATTATTGAGTGACCAATAAACATTGCTATTTGCAGTTAATATACATTCTATTCTTGTTACCCTTTGCGTTTATTTTCGTACATCATCATTCCATACCTAAATCAGGCAAAGTTGGTCTTTTTCGTCGTTTCAAAACATTCGTTTCTAAAATTGCCCACGTGCCGGGTATATCGGGTGATCTCGACCCATTTTTAACCCGTCCCATTGTATTTTTCGGCTTTATCATTCTTGACACATATGGTCATGAACTGCCCAACTCCACCGGACATGGCGGTACGATTGTAAAACATGAGGTACGCATACTTTTCACAGTTATATTGTTTTGATTTTGTCAACGTCAACATTCAGTGTAACATTAAAGATCGGAAAATTTTCTTTTGGTGACCTGATATATTTATTCATATATTCATCCGATTTTCTTCATGTATTTAAAATAGCGTTAAAAAGCATATATTTTACATAATACATACACTTTCCAATAAAAATAACGTCCTGTATTTTTAAAAAGAATATAGAACACATAAAAATTGGCCAACTTTAACATAGTCCGAGCGCGTAAAGGACCGAGATCCCCTGGCCGAATTACGAAGTACATTGGATATGGCGAAGGAGATTATCAGAAGGGTCATTGCATACGGAAGTAACTTCGAAATGAAGATCTTTTACAACGTTTTACGTGTTTGTTAATGTATTTGAACACACATTTTATCATATTCTCGACTATATGTCAGGGGACAAAATAATCATTGTGACAGCTTAAATCGCTTTAAGACTTCATTAATATATATATATATTGAAAATGTCCTCTGCTCAATGTCCGGTAAAATATATATAAAAAATCTAACATAAACACTTGAGCTCTACTCAAGCATTAGCGCTTTCATGTTTAATCAGAGCTCAAGTGTATATACGCAGGACTATAGGCTTTGTCTGCGTCCGTCCGTCCGAAATCTTTGGTTAAGGTTTTGGTTAAAGTTTTTTCATTGGTTCACCATTCATTTAATAATAGTATTAGGATGCTGATACTTTGCATAGAGGTTCTTTAGGGGTCGAACATTAATTATGGAAAGTTAAACGGGAGAAATATTTTAATTATTTTCTTCTTTATTTAAATGTTTTGGACTTCAATTTGTTGCCCCAAATCTGCAGGTTAGTGTTTTGGTTAAAGTTTTTGAATGGTCCAACAATTCATTTAATAATAGTACAACATCGTATTAGGATGCCGATACTTTGCATAGAGGTTCTATAGGGGGCAAACTTTTATGTTGAAGAGTTAAACTGACCGATGTCCGAGGCATGGGTGGTAGAAGTGGACATGCCCTCTCATATGCACTATGCCACATACCCCCTAGACCCTCAGAAAGGAGACACGGGGGCAAAACTGACATTTTGGGATGAAATTTCTTATTGACTGCTGGGCTTACCGAGAGTTTTGGAGCGACGCCCAAGGTATGGGAGGTAGAGGTGGGCATGACCTCTCATGTACTATGCCAGATATCCCTAAGACCCTAAGGAAGGGGCACAGGGGGTAAAGCTGACATTTTGGGGTCAAAATTGTTATTGACTGATGGGTATACCGGGAGTTTCTGAGTAACGCCCGAGACATGGAACGTAGAGGTGGGCAAAAGCTCTCACATGTACTATGTCACATATGCCCTAGATCCTCATGAAGAGGGCACCGGGGGATAAAACTGACATTTTGGGACCAAATTTGTTATTGGCTGCAACTCATACATTATTATTTTACTACATATTTCATATAAAGCCACATATCCCCCAAAATTGAGTTTTAATTTTCTGAATCAGAAATTAAAAAATTTATGCATTTAAACAGAAAGATGAAGTCTTTTGATAAAAACTACATATATGTGTAAATTTTGGCCTTTGCTATGGACTGATGCCAGTGCAGTGAAAAATCTTTTTTAGTGCCATGCCTTCCGCGACACGGTACCTCGGGTTTAAGTTCCATCCCAATGACTATGACCTTCACTTCGTATGCCGAGCGCTTGGCGAAGGAGCAGTCACTACAGTTTTACATTTTCCATGGTTTATCACCGATCTCGACATTGTTGTAAATCATGCTTTATCGCTTTGTGGCCAGCGAGTTCTCCCCCTGGCATCTATGTAAGTATCCATGATTTTGACACACAGAGGAAATGATCAACCATCTGCCAATTAAATAACACTTTATAACGGAAATAAGTTTTTTAAGTGTTAATCTTAGGTCCAGTTGTCGTACTAGAAACAATATACTCGCTCCAGCCTGAATCATTCACCATGAAGAGAAAACTGCTTTATCGCCTTCTGACTAGCGAGTTCTCCCCCTCGCATCTATGTAAGTATTTGTTTTTACAAACACACAGAGGAAAATATCAATCATCTGCCAATTAAATAACACTTTATAACGGAAATAAGTTTTATAAAAAGTTAATTTTAGGTCCAGTCGTCGCGCTAGAAACAATATACTCTCTCAAGCCTGAAGTCTAACTCCTAACACACTAAGAATAATTCCAAACGACTTACTATATTTCTAGGTTATGAATTGTTGCCAACTGAATATTCTTAGACTTGTTTTTTTTTCTCTTTACAAAAGTTAAAGATGAAGTCGTTGGCTACATGATGCCAACATCTTAATCTGTCATGTCAGCAAGATATCTGCCATGTGGATCTAATCTATAGGCAGGCTGTATGTGTTTGTTTCACATTGGGCAAATTTGAGTACCGTCTTGGACTATTCTTCAATACATGTAAAACATGTTTGACCATTCGTATGTAAATACTTCGTACCGCTTACGGTGGTCTAGTGGTAAAGCGCAAGGTCCCAGGTTCCATTCCCAGACCAGGTCATACCAAAGACTTTAGAAATGGTAGTTGTTGTTCCTTCGCCCAGCGCTCAGTATACAAAGTGAAAGTCACGATAAGACTCAAAACCAATGTCTCGTGTCATGGAAGGCAAGACACGCAAATGAACCGTTACTGCATTGACGTTAGTCCATAACACACATCAAAAATTTGTAGCACTTCGCCTAAAGTCGGTGACATCTCAATATAAATGAAAAATTCTTGCCGGGGTGTAAAACAACAATCAAACAACAACAAAAAAGTAAATATTTCGTTCTGATTTATCATCACCTTTCACGTCTGTTCTCTTCATCTTCTTCCTCATCATACGAGTTTAACTCTGTTTAGAGCGATACACTCGGTGAGCACCCAATGGGTGCTGTATAAAATTAAACAAGTTTTTAATAATCGACACTTCTTAAGACTTCACTGATACTGATCACCTAGCTCTTGGTGTAATTGTCCAGCTGGTTTTTGAAAGACCCAGTAGATGACACTTGGCAATCTATGATAATAGTTTGTTCCAGTCACTTATGGTGCTAGGATAGAATGAGTGGCGATGCATTGTCTATTCTGGAATGAAGTTCACAGAAGGTGTGGCTGCCTCTGGTCCTTGTGTCACTTGTAATCAGGTGTACGTCTGCTGGTATTGCCACTAGTGCATACTTAATCTTATCGCCTTCTGATCAAACCCAGTATCCTATTTGCCTTGCTTGTAAAGTTGTTGATGTGGTTATTCCATCCGAGGTCTTTAATACAATGTATTATAATGGTTACTCCTAGGTATTTGCTCCAGTCTACAACATCATGTCGGTGCCCATGTATCGTGTATAGGGCGTTAATGGGTTTTTACTTGTTGGCGACTTGTATAACTATACACTTCTCTCAGTGAAAGGCCATCTACAAGTCATCTTTCCACCTCACCAGAGAGTCCAGGTCCTCTTGTAACTTGTGTGTCAGAGGTGCAGATGACTGTATATGAGGCAATCATATGTAAACGGACGTACATCTGATAATGCCCGTTCTGGTATATCGTTGATGCTGAGGAGGAATAGCAGCGGATCAAGTACTGCGCCCTGGGGCAGTTAATACTAGTGCTGTGGATAACTTATGAACTTCCAATCTGTTATCCATTGGAGAGTGGTGCCTCGTTTGCCGTAGTAGTATAGTTTGAGTGCTAGGCGCTTATGGGGGACTTTGCCAAAAGCCTTTGAGAAGTAAACAGAACAATACCAACTTGACCTCTCTCCAAGATTACAGGTTAAATCGTTAACAGTAGAAACAAGCTGTGTTTCACTTGATTGCTTTTAACGAAATCCATGATGGTTGTCATCGAGGATGGAGTTGTCATCTAGTTAGTCCATTACTTGGCTGTGAACTAGGCCTATGTGTTCAAGTAGGTTACATGTAATGGAAGTTAACAACACCGGTCGATAGTTTGAAGCCTGGTGTTAATCGTCTTTCTTGAATATCGGGACTATGCTTGCCAGGGATCTGGCTTGTGTCCAAAGATGCTTGGGAAATTCTGGTCAGAGTCGGCGTGGTCGTGAAGAAGCATGGCTGGTATCTCATCAGTGCCCATAGCTTTGTTGATCTTGACTTATTTGTAGAATGTGTTGACTCCCTTTTGTAACACTATGATGATCTATGATATGTGAAAATCTCAGTAGGTGCTAGGTGCCTTGTCGGGCATTGTATATGGAGGATGTCTGCTTTGTTTCCCGTGTCGCTATATAATAGCCCATCTGGTTTCTTGAGTGAAGCAACTCCTTTGAGAGTCAAGACGCTCTCCTTTCAGGTAAGACAGTCTTCCTGTGGTTATATATATATATATATATATATATATATATATATATATATATATATATATATATATATAATAATATATATATATATATATATATATATATATATATATATATATATATATATATCGTGTCCAATCTTTTGGTTTATTGGAAGACAATGCCTCTGCAGTTGCCTTATGTTTCTGCCTTGAGCGTTTAACTCATGTGTTGATCCATGGTAGGGAGTGCCTTCTCCTACACTACTATATAATATAAACATAATAACAAAGTTACAAAGTAGGTATATGCTTTTCCAATATGTTGGTGATATGGTTCCGAAACTGGGTCCATGAATCTACAATCTGATCCAATGCGATCTTGCTTGTTGCAGAATTGATCGGTCACTTTAGCTGGGGTTGTTCTGCCTGTGAAATGCCGCGATTGCCACTGTATATCTGGCAGATTTGATTTGTTGCAACATGGCGGCTTAGGATGTGTATTACAGTACCATGTTGTGATTGGCGAAATTTGAGCTGAGGGAGTAGCTCTCGTTACCCTTCCATTGTTGTACAATGAATCTTGGATCCTATCTATGGTGCGCAACAGTTGGAATTTTTATAAAAATATTAGCAGCATGTTCATAAACTATCAATGACATTTACCACACTAAACAAATGATCGCAGTTTTGTTTACATTTGATACCGAAATTGAACTGATCACTTACAACAAATTTTACGATATATATATTATTTATTTTCAGTATACTTTATTAAATAAGATACATTTCAACTGTTAAACTAATAACACATCATCTACTTTCGACATTCTTCACAAAAGTAGGCACTGTCAAAACAACATTGTCTGTTTTGAAATAAACTGTGAAACTTATCTCAATCAATCACAAAATAATATAAGTAATGATAATAAAAACATACATAAAACCAACGCACTCATCCCGAACCTATCGCACTAAAAGAGTTTATCAAACGGCATATCTATTATACACACACTAGTAAATACCAAAATTAAAACAGCAGCTTTAATTTCTGTATATACAAGGAATCCAGGAAATAAAAACATGTTAACATACGCACACGGCTGTAATTTAAAATTTTAAATAACCATGCCAATATTTAATGTTCCAGACAACCCTGTTGCTGTCTGCCAACTTAGTCTGGAAAACTGTAATCTCACTGCTGGTATATGGTTACAAAATAATAACAATGAAAGTAATATTAATTGATATTTTCATTACTGGACTGGCGACTTAAAGTTTGTGGCTAGATATAATCTGGCCCTTACATTAAACCCTCTGCTGGATGACTCCTAACACCTTAAATTCAATGAACATTTGACAAACATGACCTACGGTACCTACTTGTGGAACAAATTTAGAACAAATGAAAAACAAAAATGAATTAAAAGTGAAAAAAATCAAACAAAGATACATAACAATATTGGAGCTACTACCACCGTTGAAAATGCTGAAAAGCATTCAAGCAACACATCAGACAAGAGTTTGAGGACTAGGTGTCTAAACATTAGTTGATACAGTATTATTAAGTCTACCCACCATTTGAATACAAGTTACTGCTCTACTATTAAATGTAACATGAAGGATCATTAAATGTAACAGGAAATTTCAGAAAATTTAACAGAGGAAGTCAATAAATATAATAGGGGTATTAAATGTAACTGTCTTAAACTCATCATGTAATATTTGAATACACCAAAACTGCATTGCAAAGTTGCTCAAATGGCTAAACTGCAAATTTCAAGTTGTCAGCCAGAAACTAATTGTTGATTCCGACAAGCCAATCCATTTCTATCAAATCAAGAAGTCTTCCCATAGACATTCATGAAAATCAAAGTACCATAAATAAAGAGTAAAGACTAATTGAAAATTTTGTTGTGGTGACTGGTCCCTTACATTGCAATGAGCCTTTGGTTCACTACTTCATCATTACACAATGCTATATAAATCTGAAAGACTTGGTCATACTAACTACTTTGTCATAACACTAAATCATATGCTGTCTCCTCAACTACATTATATGTTGGTGTCTACTCCAGGTGAACTTTGGTCCAGCTCTATACTTGTTTACTATAATATACCCCATACACACGGGATCTCTACTCATGTGTTCCAGTCAAGCCTCACAGAAATGACTGGGTCAAAAAGACCCATCAAAGCTTAACAGCCATCCTGTAACTGTAAACGTAGAAATGATACATTATACCATACAATTGGCAACATTGTTATAGCGACTGATAGTCCCTAGACATTTTGAGGGAATCTGTATTTTTTTTTTTTGCTGTCAGAATTTACAGGACTCTGCACAGATACAAGTAAAGAGCATGTGAAAAAAAACAAAGCATGTTTGAGAATTACTACACAATGAGAAGTAAGCCATTTCTGAAGTAAGGAAAATATTGACAGATCTTGAAAATAATCTATTCCTATATTATTTGGATATAAAGCTTTTTTACTATTAAACTTTACTTATTTGATAGAAAATAAAATGTTGGGCACAGGGACACAAGAGCAAATAGCAAAATATGACCTTGGACCTCTGGAAACAAAAAATTCTCTGATGTGTAAGTATTCTCCAGTACTTGTAAAATTATGAAATATCACTTTAAAATGCTAGAAAGAAATCATTATTTTACCAAACATCCAAACTTTAATGTCTATTTTACTGCTTAATGCTTTGTTAAAAACACATTTTTCAATTATATGGCAATTCCATCCTGTAAGAAGTTCAACTTCCTGTCTTAAATCACGGCTCCAGAGGAATGTATTGATCATCTAACTGGACTTATGACATGAAGTTTTGTGTAATACATAATATCTAACTATGTCTTGGATAAATAAGTTTAACAAGGTCATTTTACATGATAAAAATTTTTCAAAAGTAATATTTGAATGCTGAACGAATTATAAAAAATATTATTCGGTTTACTAGAAAAATGCCTTTTTAAATTACTCATACCTAATAAAATGCAGAAAAAATCTTGAATGTATGTAAAAGCTATACAGTAACTAAAATATTGGCACACAGCAGGTAGAATAAACCTTTCTCCCATTGTTCACAGATTTTTCCTTCATTTTAATGGGTAATGATTTCCATGTCAACCCCTTGGGTAATGGCAAGCTACACATGCTATGACGTCACAATACCCTCCGCAAGCCTGGGGTTTGCCAATCAAGAATCTTACCCTCGGATTGAGATTCCTTTGTCATACCCTCAAGGAAGGGGTAAATTCTATTATTCTCATTCTATGAAACATTCAGAACTGATTAATTTCTTCATAATATTATAACTCTGGTTAAATACAAATATACATCATGTACATCAGTGTATCATTATTTATATTTTTATAGTCTGGAGTACAATAAGCATATAAAGCAACATTTCAATTTAACGTGCATAAACCACTTATGTTTGGGAACACAAAAGAAAAAGAAATCAGTAAAATACATATATCACAGGTAGAACTAATAATTTACAATTACATATTTCACAGCCTATACTTATATCAGAGGGGGAAATGTACTGGTATTGACCATGAAGCTAAACAAGATAGATAAAAGCTTCAAATCATTATCAACTGTCGGGTAAAAACTTCCTGGATAAGTGATTGTTTTTTTTAATAATATCTTAAATAAGGAACAAAGTATACAAAAGTTGGTGATGGGATTACAACAGAAACTCTATACAAGATAAACATATCACAGCATAAACTTTAAAAAAAAAAAAACACAACTGGATAAGGCATTAGTATATTGACCACTGCTGTTTGAAGGGTATAATGACAAAGAATAACAGTGATGACGATTAACTGGTTTTCCCAGGAGCACACGAGGCCTGTAAAAGTGAAGTTTTAGTGTCGAATAATTCAAAAATTTGGTGCCCTACAACAACTAAAGGTAATATAACCCAGGTGTTAATTTACAATACGGTATTTGAACTCTGTGGTTAAATTACCATATGGTAGAGTAACCATGGTCTTGATTCACCATGAAGTCAAAATACCACAGGACATCAATTCTTATTACTAGTTTGAATGTCATCTATGTTGTATATTACAGATCAATACAATATGAAAATATTATTTTTAAATATGTGACACAAACTGTCAAGGCTAGAGCTTTGTAAATCCTTATTACTATGTTGGCTCGGAAGTAAGAATTTTTAGGCACCAAACACAATTCTAATAAGCCACTGGTAATCACTAATCTATATTCCTGAAATAAGGTAATGTAATTTGTGTAAATCAAAGGGGCAGGAGGTGTGTGTGTGTGTGTGTGTGTGTGTGTGGGGGGGGGGGGGGCAATTAATTAGAATGAGTTTGCATCATTCATCAGTCTCAGAAGAAATTAAACAGGTTATATTCCCAGTAATACTGGACATTGTTGACTTTATTTAATAAGAAAAAGGTCAAGTTGACACACATTAACAAGACACTTATGCACAGACCTGGACCATAAAACTTCACAGATTACTCAATTATGTGTGTGGGGGGGGGGGGGGCAATTAATTTTTGAGTTTGGCATCATTCATCAGTCTCAGAAGAAATTAAACAGTTATATTCCCAGTAATACTGGACATTGTTGACTTTATTTGAAAAAGGTATTATGACACACATTAACAAGACACTTATGCACAGACCTGGACCATAAAACTTCACAGATTACTCAATTAGGAGACTATTTTTAACTTGGCCTGCTTAGCCAATCAGATTTCAGGATTAGCCAAAGTTGAGAATATTATCAGACTTAAGTAAAACTGAAATTTAATGGTACAAGGCCCAAGTAAAACTGAAATTTAATGGTACAAGGCCCAGGTAAAACTGAAATTTAATGGTACAAGGCCCAGGTAAAACTGAAATTTAATGGTACAAGGCCCAGGTAAAACTGAAATTTAATGGTACAAGGCTCAGGTTGAGTTCTGTCAGCAATGGGCTAAATGAATGGAAACCAAAAAGATTTTGCTTGTATTGCTTTGCATATAAACCATTGTCAAAAGATTCCAATGTATAATTATAAAACAAGGAGAGGAAGCAAATTAAGGGTTGTTCCTTAATGAGAATCTAATTTCAGCACAAAAGATGAAAGGCAAGAAATTTGCATTTCTGAAATGTTGCATTTCTGAAATGTTGCATTACTTTACAAAATCTTCTGGTTACTAGCTGGACAAACCAATTCTGATCAAATTAAAAATATCTTTTAATACATCTTGATATTAATGTAGTGAGTAGTTAATATATATTTCTCTGAATAAAAAATCATAAACAAAAAAAATCTCTTTACCAAAACAAAAAAAATCTTTTCAAATTTAACTTCTTGTACAATAACAAATAAGAACTATACAGACATACAAAAACCTTATATTCCTATATATTTTGACAATATAATGGTCAGAGTGTGGTATTTTCATAAGGCTGATTTTTTCAATTGCAAGTAAAAAAGTGTCAAACCCTGGTGTCCCAAGCAATTTTCACAAAATATATAAGAATTTGAGAATATTTATACCTGTGTATATTTCTTTTTTGTATATCAATTTAAGTAGTAAAAAAGGAGAAGAAATGTTTGATAACAAATACACCTACTGCCCCTTATAACAAAATATGACTAACAAGTCTCAAAACTTTGCTCTGGAGACTTTATTAGTATACCAGATTTTGAAAACTGATAGAAATACATGGTTTTTACATGACCTTCTAGGATATAACAGAGATAAACAATTACAAAATGAACCATCAAAGTTAAAAAGGGTGTAATAGAATCTGATATGTGAAAAAAACCAACAAAATACAAAACAACCCCACCCCCCAAAAAGGCATTAAGTAGAGTAGACATTTTCCTATATAAAACATTCTAACATGAAAACTAGAAAACAAAGAATAAATATTCCCAATACAAAACAAAAATCAATGTTTTAATGCTAATGTATGGTTGGTTTTAAAATCAACAGTAAAGTGGTTAAAACTAAATATTCTATCATATATTCAGTATATGTGTACCCTATAAAGTGTATGTAATTATATGTTGATATTTTTGTCATAGAAAGAAGGACATTAGTAACCAAATAATTCTTTCCTAAATCATGAGCCCCGCCAAACTATTCAAGAATTACAATAGATAAATTTTGAAAATTTACAAAGATGATCTTATCTATCTTGTCATTGTATTACAATAATTGTCTGATACCTGATCACTGTGAATATACTTGACTAGCTGCACACTTGATTTTATATCATTGTGATAAAAGACAAATACATGTAAAGAACAAACATTTTTCAGAACTATGATAGTTAACTCTACCATCTACAAGGAATTTTTCAAAATAGCTGAAATCATAAGGACAACAGACAATATTTAGGAAAAGTATCATTCTCCATCAAAGCATAACTTTTCTATTATGATATTTTATGCCAAAGTCAACAATTTTGAGTAATAGTTTTCCTTGAATATGCACTTGTAAATGTTTTTTTTAGCGCCAAGTGATTACTTGTTCATAACAAAGCTCTAGAACACTTGCAGATGCGATCATTTTTTAGGTTTTGGCAAGTGTTTACTTTCAAATCAACCGCATATCACGACTAGTTTCTAGTTTTCACTCTGAAATTACATCACCGAAATCAGGGTCAGCAATGCCCTTAACAACAATGCATTTGACTATTCAGTTTCGATTAATTAGAGTGTGTGACTCACATTGATTACTGTCAAAAAAACATGTTGTGTGCAGTCACATTTGTACGACTTTCAACTTGAAACTTTCCAAACAGAACAAGGTGACATTTTCTTTAAATCAATGTCGATTTCAAGATAACAATCTGCCTCATCACCGGACACTAGCTTGCATTTGAAAGATCTTGGTTAAAGAAATACTCGTGTCAAGTCGTGGCTAGTGCACGAAGAGGAAACAGACGCTTGTTTTGTTTTTATTTGATTTTTTTGTTTTACGCCATACTCAACAATCTTTCAGTCATATGATGGCGTCCAGTTTTTATTGGTGGAGGAGAAACCCCGGTTAACCGAGTAAAGACCACCGACCTTCCGCATGAAAACTGGCAAACTTTCCCACTTAATTCTTGCTTTGAAAATTCTGTCGAAATGCAGACTATTTATATGTCGTATTGGCCGTTAAAAATTCAAAAAATAGAAATTTAAGTTTGCCATAACAACATGAAAAATGTGGGCTAATAAACACTCCTGGCCTGAGGGAAAAAAACCGGAATAAACATCATTTATAACGGTTTGAATATAATAAAGTTAAAATAAATGTGTTTTCTTTTATTTCCTCATGCCGAAAAATGTTCTCAACATATATATATATATATATATATATATAAAAATCCCTGGCCAGCTAGTAAAACTACTGGCTCACATGAAAAGTGATTTTCTTATTGTTGTAGAGCACTGCATGTCAAAGAGACTGTGTCTGCATGATCAGGATTCCATCAAGGCTGTGTAATAATTGTGGTTTATCTATTAACCTTATAAATTTTTTCGGACTGATAATATTCGATTCGGACCTGTGTGGAACCCAACAACACAAGTCCGAATGACCTGTAGGAGCCAAAACAATTTGGCGTACACTGTACACATGAATTCTGAACAACTCATAATGTCAGGTAAGAATATTTGGGTAGTTTTACATATAAAAAAAACAACTTGGAAAAGTTATTGCCACACTTTTCATGGTTTTGTTTTGTTTTCTGAGTACATTAAATAATTCATATCACATAGAAAATATGTTTAATGGGTTTTATATCTGAAAGACAGAACTCATCATTAATTAGCTTCTATGCAACACATTGCAATTATTTCTTCTATAAAACACAACCAAAGTATAAAAATGTCATTTTTGTAGAAACATAATCTAAATTCCCAAACATAATTTGTTTGAAAACAAATCCATTTAAATATTAAAGCAAACTTTTGTGTTCATTACTATAATATCTAAGAAAATTGAGATTTCAGTTTGTCGAGGTTTTCTGTATTTAACTTTTATAAAAAGAAAAAATGTCACAATAAAAAATCCCAGTATCTTGCATGAGGTGTATCTTACACATTAAAAATATGATATCAATCAAAAGAAACATTATCACTTATATTATATATATATATATATATACCAGTCCCAAATGTATAAAAAGTTGACAATTTAAAATGTCATTTGGACTTGCTTTGAATTAACCATTTAGAATTATCTTGATTTTTCTCAATTAAAGACTTTTCATCCACCATTTCAAAACTCTTCTCAGCTGGTTTTGATGACAACCACTTATTGTCAGCACTATGAATATGAAGATCACTAAACACCTGTAACTTCTTCATTTGATCATCTGTATCCTCTTTTTCTGACAGCCAGGAACCTGTGGCAGTGGGGCCTCTATATTCCCATAAAGACATATTGTGATCCCCTGAGCTTGATAACTTTGGAGGCTTACCACTGGTATCCTGTTTCAACCATGCATTATTCTGTTGGTCAATGTGATCAAAGGATATACGACTGTCTGTAGTACATGTTTTTCTGGTTTTAAGTTCATCATTTTTCAGCCAATCAGATGATGTAGAAGACATAATGTGGTCAAACATTGTGCATTTGACTGGTTTAGTTTCCTCTGTGTTTTTCCCACCATTTACAAGCCATTCCTTGTTGTCTGGTTTGCCAATATAAGCTTCAAACCCTTTATAAATGTTATTTTTCATGTTTACCTCTGCTGACGATTTGTCTTGCAAATAAACTGATAAACAATTTGGCTTGCTAACACACTCTCCAAAATCTACAACACAAGAATAAAATACATGAATATATTTGAAAATCTTTTAAAAAGCTCCAAAGCAGTAAACTTATTCAGTTTATATTTGTTTCTTGCTTTTTTTTTTTTAAATACAAAGAAAAACAAGAGGCCTAATTTGCCTCAACACGATCACCTGAGTCAGTGAGAATTGGCTGATCACTGGTTCTAAGAATGTGATCCTTTAAAGAAGTACAAATCTTAGGCCCTTTATGGAGTCACTATGGGTCCTAGCACCTTTTCATTTGCAAACAGTAGGCAGCTTCCATAATTTGAAAGTCATCTGATTATTGGTTTATGAGAAAAAAGAATTTCAAAATGTACCACTTATTTGTCCATTTGTCCCCTTTTGGGGCATCCATTGGTCCTAGCTACTTTTTATT
The DNA here is from genome assembly GCA_030159075.1 of Atrina japonica. Taxonomy (NCBI): domain Eukaryota; kingdom Metazoa; phylum Mollusca; class Bivalvia; order Pterioida; family Pinnidae; genus Atrina; species Atrina japonica. The sequence goes on along the minus strand of BROG01000019.1, from coordinate 1,783,615 downwards.
TGCAAATTGTATTGGACCACTGGTTTTTGAGAGGTTGAAAATGTATAGAATTGGACAAAAAACTCATATTTTCTGTTTTCTCATGTATCTTTGTATACATAAAAGTCAGTTTTAATTTACTATGCTGTTTGTATAAAAATTGCACTCTGTGTTATTAAAGCGCCCACCAGTGGCTCATTTATGAACAGGTTTCTTTTTTCATTTGCAAACTTTGTAAGAAATTGACCTAACAATCATGCATACAAAATTTGAAAGTCATCCTTCCTGCCTAGTTTGGTTGAAATTGACCCTTGGTTCTTGAGAAGAAGCATAAAATGTCTAAAAGTTAACAATGCAGACCTCAGACAAATAATGATAGTAATAGGTCACCCAGAGCCTTTGGCTGATATAGAATTATAGTTCCTTAACATAATGTAAATCTGGATGAAATTAATTTCAGACCAACTTTTTATTTAGATTTGGACATTTATACAGAAAAGTGAGTTAAAACTTTGCCAAAGTTTTAGGTCAGCTATAATCTCACAAAATGCTGTATTAAAGGCTCTGTCATGTTCTGTTCAAAAGTTAAAATGGAGGTAAATTTTAAGGAAAGCCCAAGAGAACAAATTAAACAGTTTAACAAAGAAATTCTAACTCATTCAAAAAATTGTGCTGGACAAAACAATTATATTTTCCTACATTACAAGACTTATATGTTAAGTTATTTGGATATTCCTTTTGCTTGTTTGTTTGAATGACATTTTATTTCACACTAAACAATTTTCCAGTGATATAGTGGCGGTAAGTTTTTATAGTGGAAGAGAGAACCAGGGATTTACGAACGCAGAATGTTGCGTATATTACTCCCAAAAATGATGTCTGGACCCTCAAAAATAGTACCTGTGCGTCCCCTGGGACACATATTTATCCAGCATATCCAATTTGACATTGTTTTGTTGTAATTCCACAACGTCACGACTCGTAATGATTCATCACCAGACGTCGCCATTATCACTGTTTCAATTTGCAGTCAGTTGTAGGATTCCCCTACCTATTTATAGCAACATGTGAATTCATTACAGTGTAGAGGAGTAAACGTATTAACTATGTGTGACAGCGGCATCGTGCACATATAAGCACTAGATCTTGACCATGGACATCAGAAAGTTTTTAAATGGTTCAAAAAAATTTTGGAATCAGAAAAAAGGCCCACTGATGTTGAAGAAGAATTATCGATAAACAGCACGGCTGTGGATAATGCTGAGAATGGACCGGGTAAGAAAAAAAAAACTAGTGGCAGTAACATCAACAACAAATTGCAAAAACATCTAAAACTGGCATATTGTGTACCCCTGGCTTAAACGTTTGCCGAGTGGGGGTATGCAGTGCGATGTTTCTCTACAGATAAAGGGTACAGAGAATCCATTTACATCCAGTGATGGCTGTTCAAATTATCAGAATTCAACTCTGAGTAGAACATAGTCTTGTATAATACTATTATTCCTTTTTTATATATTTTATATATAATTTAATAATAAATATTTTGAAATACAACATAGCTTGATTACATGGACTCCCATTTCACCTGTGTGGACTCCTGGTCTCCAAAGTTGGCAGTTCCAAGGACTCTTAAATTTTAAATGCTATGCAAATCCCTGGAGAACCCAGTTACAATGTACCAAGGGAGAGGCTGCCAGCCTTCTGCAAGTAAACTGACAAACTTTTTCACAAAATCAGATTGAACCCCAGCTGACTAGAGGTGAGAGAATTCATGGTTTAAAGCATCATTCTCTAACCACTTGGCCACACTGATGCCTATGTATTTCCTAAACTTATTTTATTTACTGAGATGATTAACGTCATGCTTTTCCTAATTCCAACATAATGTCACTATTGGAAAGCACCAGACACCTTTGAAGTGGCAGTAAAGAATGTGTTAATATAAGTTATGACTTGTACCAGAACATGGTTCATTGGCTTTACACAACCACTTGACTTCTACTGGTTCTTCAGGTGTTGCTTTCAGCCATATCTTGTTATCGGTCTGGCAGACTCCCAAATTTTCTATATCAATACCACCCCTCATCTGACATTTATCTGAGCAAGAAGACATCTTTGTGCCCTGTAAAATAGAGAATTGAAGTAAATATTGTTATCAGTTTATAACAGCCTTCCCATGCATGTATGGAAACTAAAATAAATAATCTTATCAGATTTTATACAAGCCTATATAAGCAGTATGACCACCCTTAGCCACTCACTGTATTTAGAAACTACTTGTTTGATACAACTTTTATTAAAGTCCTCCCATGTAGTATTTCCTACATAAATATTACCTGATTTATGTGACTTCCTGTCTTAGGCGACTAACCGCCCTAATAATTACATTTTTTTTACCTCCAAAACTTTAAACCAGCCTTTATTTAGTAACTTTGTTGAACAGTGTACCTCAGCCCTGCATGGGATAGACTGCTGTACTATGTCTATTCAACAAATTTAAACCTGAAATAAAGTTGTAAAACTAACTTTTATTATTTCTAATTCATTTTCCAAATATTTTAAAGTATGTTTTGTGTATGAATTAAAAAACTACTGTCATATATGACCTTTTGTACATCTTCTCTTGTATGATCTCTTAAACCAGGTAAGACTGTATATAACAGTTTCACTGAACAGACTTTCAATTGGCCTAAGGAGTGTCACAAATGTTGACCTGTGCAATGGACTTCTGGAAATGCAGTGAGGGTTCTTTGATCTGCCATGCCTGCCTTGAAATAGGACCTCAATTTTTGTCTCATCTTAAAGACCTTTGAGTTTAACCTCTAATGCTTTGTGCTTTAAGTCAAATGCCCTACCACTAGACACAAGCAGTTAAACAAAAACTTACCTTGCAATTTGAATCTGCCAACCATTTTGTTTTTTCTCGTGCCTGCATGGCAAAGTAGTGTTCAAATACATCATAGGCCCTGTTGTCAACATGTGACAGGCACTTACTATTGTCATTAAGTAGCCAAGGATTGGTTTTATCATCTATCTCCATCATGTCAGGTGCTGAATGTGCACATGGCAGCACAAGTATATCATGCATTTCTAGGTCATCTGTTGTGTCTGAACCTGAAATAATAATTGTACATACAATCTGCTCTACAAGACACAGGGATGGGACAGAGGGAAAGAGAGATGATTAAAATATTCTCTTTTGAGATAACTCTGAGTAATATATGTTGTTTTCTCTTTCGATCACTTTCCAATGGGATTTATGATTAATTAAAAATGAGTCATGATGTTTTGAGATCAAATAGAATAAATATCTTAATGGGTTACTCAAAAATCACTGTCAAGGAGAGGATCAGAGTTGGAGTTATTTGCTGTTTCTCTCTCTCTCTCTCTCCTCTCTCTCTTAATGATTTCCATTTTTTATAAATAATTAATAAACCAAACTCAAAATCCTTAACTGGCAAATGGCAATATATCATGAAAAAATTCTAAACAAACCCAAAGAGCTGCTTTTCTCTACAATTTCAAAGTCATCTTCATCCTCGAAATCATGTTTAATCTGTTTCAACCAACTCTGAGTGCTAGCGCTTGTCATAAAAGCATTGAATGTGGGCATGCTGTGACTGTTGTGTAATCCATTTGTTGTACTTGAGATAACACTGCTGTGTGAAGTAGGGAAGCCTGTAGTGGTACTTGCTTTGTTGTTAACTGGAGTAGTTGTTTCTGATAACTTTAGCCAATCAGAGGTCTGATCACTTAACAAAGGAAGTGAAATGTTTAGAGTTGATGACGGAGGCACAGATGTAGTTGAGGAAGGAGCCAACCAATCCTCACAGCGGGGTGACAATCTAGGAACCATCACATCAATCTGAAGAATTTTGTAAAAATATTCATTAATTAGACAGAAATTAGAATAAAATGAAAAAAAAACTAAAAATGAATTACACTTTCAAATTAGCCAAATTTCGAACCTTCTGACTTATTTGTAGAACTTTGCATGCTGAACATTTTTGCTTCTTTCACTTTTACTCTACCTATTATACTTTTCAAGATAATAGGATAAAACTCAAAAACATGAAAAATCTACTTAAAAGGGTAAAAAACTCCCATAAGGATTGACCTGACAATTTCGGACATTTGACTTTTTTGTAGATCATTGCATGCTGAACATTTTTGCTTCTTTCACTTTTATTCTACCTATTATACTTTTCAAGATAATGCCAAAAAAAAACACACTCAAAACAAGAATAATCCACTTAAAAGGGAAAATAACTCGCATAAGGGGCAATCTGGCAATTTTGACCCAATTGACTTTTTTTTGTAGATCTTTGCATGCTGAACATTTTTGTTTCTATCACTTTTATTCTACCTATTATACTTTTCAAAATAATGTCCAAAAACATCCAAAAGCATGAAAAATTCACAAAAAAGGGGAAATAACTCACAACTCTGCAACGTACAATCAGCAACAAACAGAGAATGATTATTTCATTCATAATAAATCCAAACTTTATTCCATAACACTAAACATAAAGCACCTTCCACAACAAAAACAAAGCAATATGCTTCCTTCTGTCAATCGGCCACTAAGCAATGATTCAACTTCCGGTTTTTCGGAATACTTTTCTGTTTGCCGAAAGAAGAAACATGGCTCAATGGATAAATGACAGTAGGAAGCAGACCGCTTTGTTTTTGTTTGGAAGGTGCTTTATATTTAGTGTAATGGAATAAATTTTGGATTTATTATGAATGAAATGTTCATGTAGAAACAACTACAAAAATGTCTGCTGTATGGGGAGATGAAGTGGGAATGTTTCAAAACATTTTTTTTCAACACATTTTTTTTTATCAAAAGTCCAAAAGCTTTTTATGATCCTAGTTCAGCTTTAATGAATAGCAAATGATGTTAGAGTAATCAAATATAAAATTACCATTAGAACATATGATCACATATCTAGTACCAGCATATTACATAGCGTGAATTTTGCCATAACTATAAACCAACATAGATAGGATTAGCTTAGTATGAGAAAATTATTCCTCAAAAAGACTAATTCAGGTAGTGAGGTTAAACTTTTATTTTTTCACATTTCAATACTCAATTATAAAATCATCATCCACGAACTTATCTGAGAAAACTTATGGTAATTCAATAAATGGATGAATAAAAAGCATAAAGAAAAAGATGAACATTTGAATACAAATAGAATTGTAGTCACAAATATTTATTTTTGGTTACAATTCAGTTTTTAGCTAACAATTATATACTGTGCATGTACACAGCAAAATCATGGAGGAATTCTGGCTTAAGTGCAAAATCTGATTAATACATACACACACACAAACTCTATGGCATTTTATCCAACACTGATTTTTTATCTTACTTTTAATTTTCAGAAACAAAGGTAAAAGAATAAGTGACATACACAGGAGCTAGCACTTTTGGCACGGCTAACTTCCTCCACTGTTTTGTATAAGATATGATGCTCAGCATCATCGTACTCTTCGAAATGACGGGGCAGACTTGTTGAAGGATTTCCTGGTTGTACAAATACATTGTGAGGCAAGCCATTGACATCAACCTTTCCATAGCTATTGATATTGTCTCTTAGGCTGGAGGAATCAGCTCGGAAAGTTACGTACGAGTTCTCCTCTGGTTTTAAGTCACTTACATCAAATCTAGAACAAATAAAATTGCAACATAAAAAAAAAATCTATGAAAAATAAAATAACTTTAAATAAGCAAATAGGCATACAAATAGATGAACAGAAACGAATATCAAATCATCAAAAATTTTAAATGTTAAACCTTATCTATTTTATAAACCGAATAATCCAGTTGTTATATTTCACTCACAACAATAATGCCTGAATGCATGTATACCCAATCAGAATGGTTCAACAGGAAGAACTTTTCATTTTGCCAGATTGTGACGTCATAGTAATTTACGTCAGAATTTTGTCACATGACATGGGCTACTTCACAGCATTCAGTTTTACAAATACCTTTTAAATGAAAGTTGTGATTTATCATGACCCTAATACAGTGATATTTGTATATTACGACCCCCTTGGGGACACAACAAAACCAGTCTTTATAGGAAGGTCTTTATATAGAGGTTGATTTGTACACAAATGGTACTATTGGGAACAGCAAAAATGTCTTTATGACCAGGTGGTCTTTATACACAGGTGGTCGTTAAAGCAGGTTTCACTGTAATGCACTTGTTATATTCTCTTTGAATTCAAGAGTATTTCCCCTCAATGATCTGAAGTCCATTCTTTAATTCCATCTTGTTTACATTCAACATTTGAAATGGTAACCAAAACTATGCAGAATCATATTGCACCTCTCTGACAGATCATCTGATTCACAGGACAGCTGAAGGATTTCTACTGCACGCCGTGTTCAAGCCCCCTGGAGGACTTTGATCGTAAGAGGGTACTGCAATTATTCAAGTTATTTATTTCAAAGTACATAAAATAAGCAAAAAAGCTTGTATTTATGTCTCAAATTATCACCAACATCGGTGTGAGGTGACTTGTAGATAAAAATAAAGATGATCAATTCAGTTTAACCATCATAATCTGAAGATGTCACCAAGGAAACATGAATGAATGTGTCTCTTCCCTACTCATCGTTTAGTCAGTGATGCGTAATTATGCTGCTGATAATAATTATGATAATGAAAAGATGATAGAGACAACAGAAATATATAATAAACATTAGTTATAGTATCCTACTTTTCACAAATTCTATCATCACACTTTCCAAGTTGAGCAACACCAAGTTGTTTGTTAAGCCGTGCTTGCTGAACATGGAGGATCTCTTCCTTGGCACTCTGCAAAAGCTCTACCTGGTTTAAGAGCCATACCTCTCTGTTTCTCAGGGCTTCTAGGTGGCGACTGATATTTGTCTGAATTTGAGATTTAACCTACAAACCACAGCAATTTATAATTAATTGTTCCAAACAGGAAAATAAATTACAACAAAGCATAATTCAGCAAATTTTGGGGGAAATGCCACTTGGCACACATTTGGGAATTTATATGTGAAATTGTTTCAAATAAGGGAAAATAGTTTGCACAAATGATATGAATTATTTTTATGAAGCTGGGGAAAAAGCATGTTTTTTTTTATTATTCGGAATGGGACCAAATACCCGCTTTTTCATCACTACAGAAAAAGGCCTGAAATATGATCAGTATTTCTGTTAACCAATTGAATAAGTGTGTTCCAGATCTGAGACAAGGCAAGTAGCCAGTGAGAATGCTATAGACATGTTAAAGCTCCAGTTCTCCATATGCAATAAATCATATACAATAAAACTTGAATATAATGAACTTGGTTTGTACAAATTCATGCCCATAACAAATCAACAGATAATTCAGAACTCCACATCTACATATTCTTAGTAGAATAAACAATTTTATAAAATGAATATTTGCCTATAACAAAACAATTTGCATGTCCCTTGACATCCCAACCAACGTCTTTTATACTATTATATCGAAGTAATCAATATCATTACAACAAAAGTCAACTGACAGTTGCCTTTTTCGCCAACCATAATTAAGCCTAATCTCTGATTAAATAAGTTGTGTAAATTAAAAGTAATAATATGTGTTTTCTTTTTACTTCCTAGGAAAGTCCCTTTCTTTTTTCTTCCTAGGAAAGTTACTGTTTAGCCTAAATTTAGAGTGATTTTTGTTCTTGATGAATTGCATTGTAACCATTCAGTCCACTTCTCTGTAACTATATAAGGCACTGTCCTTTTAACATATCGAAAAATAAAGTCCCTTGAAACTCTTTATATGTGGGTTTTACCCTATGTACATAAATGTATAGAAAGATTATTCATTACTCTTCAGTAATGACTATATGTCCAAGTTCCCAAGGGAGCAAGAGCCATGAAACAAAAGCTGTTGTTCCAAATATTCTTTGAGATGTAACACACTAAATTCAAAGAGAAAGAGACTATTTTTTGTTTTTGAAGAGGTTGATTATGTTCAATCTTTAAATTCACATGTGCCCTAACACAAATACATTTGACAACCCATTGGTCAGTTATATTACCCAAGTGACCATAAAACTTGATACTGAGTGACAAACCTCAGCAGCATTCTGATGTAACTGGTGCTTCACTCTGTCAATATCTTTAATGGCATTTTCTAGCTGTGTAATTTGGTTCTGCATTCTTGTAGTTTTGCACTTCTTTGAAGCCCAAAGATCTGAAATTTGATTAAAAATTCCAATAAATTAATCATTATGCAACCCTGACAAATAATAAAGATCTGAAAATATATGTAAAACTTCAGAGTTAGTATTACAACATAATGTTTACATAAATGTTAATGTGGAAGTGAAAAAGAACTTTGAAATGAAATTAATACCATGGTTGTTACACAAAAATAAAGATGTGGTGACACTGGGATAAACATCAAAATGAAAGGGATATTAGGACAAACTAAGGTGACATACAATGATAAATGTATGTTACTTATTGGAAATTTCTCTTGCCAATCAGAGTGGTAAGTCTTGGTGAGTTTATAAAAATTTCACAATTGGAATGCAGAGTACAGTGTACATGTACTCTGTGTAAATGTATGATGAAATGTCATCTAGTCTCTTGATTATTTTTTATGTTCAGTAAGTCCAGATCCTCACTTGATAGATCACCTTGCTAGTTAATCAGTTGCTAATCAAACCAGTTTGAGTCAGTTAGGTGGTCTTATTAGTGAGGTTCATTGTAAAGGTCTACATGTAGACATCTTATGCACAGTCTGAAGAATAAGTACATGTACATTTAACTTTGCATCCAGGGATTAATATCATCAACATGCCGGTCCTGTAAAAGGACCCATTCCCAATGCAAAATCTGCTATATTTTTTCCCTATTATATTCACCATGTAGCTCACTTTTGGTATACAAAGGGAAAATTTACATCTACAGAGTACAGCCTCAATGTTTTCAGATGAACTTTATGTTGTCGATCAGTTGCTAGCAGGTCAATCCGTCCCCAAACTAATCCGTCCCAAAGTCATTCCATCCCCAGTCAATCTGACCCTGTATCATACTGAAATACGCCTGCATCAAAATGTATAAGTCAACAAATATATGAGTCATTGTATTACTTTATAAACTACATTGATACATAGATCAATGTTATAAGAACAACAATATGTATTATTTAATTCAGATAATCCAGAAAATAATGGAGAAACATAAACAAGAGATCCCAGAGGGATCTTGGCGCCCACCATGGAATGTTCTATGTCTTATCTATGACAGACTGTTCTTTTCTCTTCTTTTCTCTTATTTTGTGTCTCAACATTGAATTTGAACTTAAATCCATATTTCTGTGAAATACTTTTTTCACAAGATTATAGCGAAACTGAACTTGAACTGAACATATTACATTTTAAGAGAGAATGGAATTCAACATGGCTGACAGGTGTCCATCTTGGCTTTTGATCTCTCTGAAAATATAATACGCACATTTAGACTCAGGGGTAACCTCCATAATCAATTTCGAAAAGATTCCTTCAGTACATTCTGAGAAATACATACTTCTATTGTCAAAATCCAAGTAGGCCTATCTTGATACACAAATAAATATGGTCATCTTTTACAATATTGTAATATACCGGTATACTGGTGCATTCACGGTATTAATATTGCAAACCTATTACTACAATATTTATTCATACTTATTTGTACCTGCATTGGTCATAAGAATTCAAAATAGGAATCTAAAATTCTAAATCCTTATTCTTGTCTTATGATTTTGACCTTTAGTAGAAATATATCATTTACGAAACCAGTGATTATCATTATGTATATATATTCAACTAATGGTTGCCCGATCGACTATGGTAATTGTGGCCGGATTGACTTGGGGCCGGATAGTACTGGGGATGGATCGACTAGAAATCTTGTCAGTTTAATACAAAAAGTTAAATGAATTACCGTACAAGTTTTTATTAGCAAATTTCCACTTTGACATAAAATTCCCAATTGAACGGTACATGTACAGGACTCTGTCCAAAAAGGGTCTATTAGCCCCTGACATCAATTGTTAACGCTTTAATAATCATTGCTGAGTACTTAAGCTTTTTCAATGATACTTTTGTTTTTTTATTTTTTCCATATAGATTGCTGAGTAATGTTGACAAAATCGTACCACCACATGTCAAAACACGAGTTTATATACATTCTAGAGTACACCCACTATCTCTGTAACATAATCTTCCTTTTCAATACAATCAATGAAGGGTTAGCATATGAATGTGCATCTAATTGTGCATGCATAACATACACAGGTCAATTCTAGCTCAAATCCAATAAACAGTCCTGACTACATACTGGTAGTACATAAGCTTTTTCAAATTTTCTTTTTTCATATACATGCAACTGCTGAGAAATGTTGACAAAATACTACAAGCACATGTCAAAACACAAGTTTATTTTTCTAGAGGACACTGCAACATTGTCTTCACTTTCAATGCAATCAGAAAAGTGCTGATAACAAGAACAATGGGTGATTGCTGTATAGAGAGCATAGTTCTATCTACATGTAGACAAGGTAACCTGATGACTAGCTCTTGTAAACAGTTCTATCAAGAGATACCAACAGATTATAGATAATCAGATACAAAGTCAAATCAAATGTTATCTTTACTCTTGATCAAGTACAAGTTCACAAATGAGTTCACTAAAAAAAAACCACAAGATGACAAAACAACAAAAACAAATTTACAAACAATGTAGACATAAATGTACACATACAACTCATCACATTTTCAAACATGTGAGTAGAAATATTCCTACAAGTCGTAGTTGTTTAGGCATACTATATGTATACTTCAAACTATTCTAATTTTCCTCTTACTGTTATTTATGTTCAACAATGATAAGGGCTTGAATTACTGAATGGTGACATTTCAAAAATTATTTTGCAATTTTAGATGAGAATTTCAGAGTAAGAAACTTTGTATTCAGACCTTTTTCTGCAAATTTTGGGAAAATTTCATTGGCAACACATTTGGGAATTTGTGTCAATTTGGGAACAAGATGTGTTTGTGAAACACAAATGTGAGCAACCTTGGATTAACTAACTGTACAGTCTCAAGTTTGGTTACTGTATCACAATCCAAACTTGAAATATTGCACTTTTCAGGTCACGGGCATAAAAATAGTCTGGATCTAAATGTAATCTCTTTCTTAAATGCAAACCCTTTGCCTTATTTTATTTTTTGTTGTGATACTGATAGGGATTTTTTTTTCATGAAATGTATTTTGCATTTGGAATGGGTCAAATACCAATAGATAATAAACAGAAGTCAGTAAATGTGACCTGTTCAAGTCAAACGGCAGTCATCATACACATGTATGGTTAGAATGTCTTAATCTTGTAAAGGTTATATACATGTATGATCAAACTCTTCTTTATCAATCAGACCTATATACCAGTACATCATTACATTTAACTGAATGTTTAGTGTACAAGTGTCATAGGTGACTTTGTAAGGTCTTCTCATTATTTTATCATTATTTATCATTTAGACAACTGGATTAAGAGGTTAACATCAAGTACATGTACATATATAGTGGCGAGTGCTGTTAAGTCAGTTTTGCCAAATTCAATTTTTTTTTCTATACATGTAGGTCAGATAAATGCACTTTTAACACACACACACACAAACACACACATATATATATATATGTATGTATGTGTATATATATATATATATATATATATATATATATATATATATATATATATACACAGGGAGGGAATAAAGCATCAGTGATGGTAACCTATTTACGGGTTACCAGGTTTGAGCATCTGGTAACCCATTTTTAAAATTGGGTTACCACCCGTTTTTTCCTATGATTGTACCTCTTACCATAATTATTGCACATGTACACGTATTCTGATTAAAGCTACTGTTTCCTTGTACTATTATAAGATATGCATCAAATTTTTTGGCATTGTGCACTTAATTATAATGTTGAAAATAACAAAGTATTGTGTTTTCTTTATACTCCAGCCAGTCATTGACAGTTAGTCAGAAAGTGGTCTTTCTTTTGACACCAGAGACAATGCTGTTACAAAATTATGTCTATACTATTCTTTTGACCCCTTTAATAACAGTGTATGTACTGATGGTCCAGGTTGTGCCAAGTGTTGTTCCGATGAACTGATTGAACTTGTGCTACTGCTAGCATTCACTGAAGCTACTGCTGATGCACTTTTATTGACACAAAATTTCTTTTTGGCCCAGTTTGATGTGTCTACATGTAGATACATTGCTCTTATGAATATATCTAACGCCATCCACATAGCTTAGGAGAGACTGCAGCGATTGGCCGGTAATTCCTCTTAATTTCGCTTCCTGTCTAATTTTAACCACATTGTTTGTGCAGATTTTGCACTGTAAATATGTCAGTCTGTTATTGTCATCAACTTCGTAATGGAATTCATCATTAAAACTCCATGACAGGAAAGTTTTTAGCGTAACAGATTTGCTGGTATATTTGCCTTTTTCCTTACTCATTTTTGAATTTAGCCATTTTTCCGGGATTTGTCAGCTGAGCGAAGTGTGTTAATTCCTTCACACAAGAGAGTTACAATGTTTATTTTGTATACTGTTACAAGTGGCGGACAGTGTAAATCTAATCTGTGAACATATGTCCCAGTTATGTCCCGAGTCCCGATGATTTTTATCTTCCTAAAATTAAGATCTAAAGTACCTGTAATAATATATTTGTACCCCACAGTAGTTAATACATAAATTTTATGTGAAGAATTGCTTTGAAAATTCCACAGGCAGTACGTTTTGGGACATAAAAAGGGACAAGATTTACACTCTTCAAAAAATAATTTACGTCTTGTCCAACACCATTACATCACCAATGCCAATGATTTCTGCGTATCATGTGTAAAATGTACATATAAATTATTATCAAGGTACAAATATATCATTACAGGTACTTTAGATTTTTTTTTTACGAAAATGAAAATCATCGGGACTTGGGACATAACTGGGATATATGTCCCGGACTAGATTTACACTGTCCCTTATACATGGAACTCTTTTGTGTTGAAGCTACTGATAGCAAACGAACTCATGTTAGAATTTAGATGTTTCATTTGTGCAAATCATGAATTTCAGCGGAGACTGACAACATAATCACGATTATAAACACGAACATATTATTATTAACAGCTGTTTAAAAACGGCAAACGATGGATCGTTCGCCCAAAAATAAAACCTGGTAACCCATGCGCAACCCAAATGATCGTTCACCGCTTAATTCCCACCCTGTATATATATATATATATATATATATATATATATATATATATATATATATATATATATATATATATATATATATATATATATATATATACACACACACATACATACACATACATACACACACACAACTTATCATGTACATTTAAAGTTGAAAAATTCTTAGTCAGAAATATATTTTTGAATGGCATTTTATGCCAAACTCAACAGTTATTGGTGATGGAGGAAATGCCGTAGTTACAATGCACCTGGGAGGAGTCCACCAACTTTCCAATAGAAAACTGGCAAACTTTCTCCAAAAATCAGATTAGGTTCTAGCGAGGCTCAAGACAATGGCTAACTAGGGTCAAGTAGAGGTGAGATACTTCATAGTTACAAGTACAGTGCTCTAAACTACTCAGCCCTTAGTTAGAAATATAAATCTATACATGAATAGGCCTTTTTTCTGTTGATTTTGGGAAAGTACCATTGCCAACACAACTGGGAATTTTAATGTGAATTTGTGTTAAATTGGGAAAAATAATCTGCACACATAGAAATCTAAATGAAATGCAATCCCTTGTTTAAATGATAAAATGTATTTTCCCTTAAATTAATTCATTTTCAGTTGTGATCTAAACACCAAACTGGGAATTTTTTCATCATACTGGGAAAACACATGTTTTTTGCATTGGGAATGAAGCCAAAATTCAGCTCTGTGGATACTATAGAAGAAAGGCTTGATGAATAAAACCAAGATTAATTACAAGCATCATACATATAAATGTAGATGCAGATCATCAAGTGTAATTTTGGGTCACCAAAATTACTGAATGGTCAGACTCAACTCTAATTTTATTATTTTGCCAATATAAACTGTCTATAAGGTTAAAACTTCTGAGTGAAAATAACTGACCTAGAAAACATCATTAATGACAAATACTTTTTTCATTCACATCAAACCATTCCATGGGTTAATAAATGATTAATTACTGTGTCTATGTTACCGTTTTATACTTTTTCTGCATAAAATCACAGAACCAAGCTGTATCACAGAGCATAAGGAAATTAACCCACACACTAATGATATAGGCTTATGTACATGTATATCTACATTTAGCCAAACTTTCTGCCCTGATTTTAAGCGAATTTTTTTTTGTAAAATCAGGGGCAGAAATCCTCCCTTATACAATGTACTTTCTTCGTAGCAAAGATGCTGTGACATTTTCACAGCAGTTTATCGATTGTTTTAACCATCTATTTCTTATCGCCGATGTCTGACATTTGTTGATATGCTTACCTGATCTTTTAAATTTATAAAACCATTGTCACTAAGTTGTGACATGACATAATTCCATTCATATAAGACATGAATTCAAGCTACCCATCATTTTTATTTACATGTCGATCGGTTTTCCATTTTGAACATAAGAATATTTAAGATGTTCACTGATTGGTTGATCATAAATGCATATTCATTATTATCTTAATGTTAACCAATCAATGATGTCTTAGCTTTTCTTATGTTCAAAATGGAGACAGACGACGTGAATACAAAAAAACGATAGGTAGCTAGAATAAACGTCTTATAGATATGGAACTATGTCATGTCATAACTTAGTGACAATGGATTTATAAATCTAAATGATCAATTAAGCGTATCAACAAATATCAGGTGTCAGCGATGAGAAATAGATTGTTAAAAGGATTGCAAAACTGATGCTGTGACATTTTCACAGCATCTTGCTACAAAGAAAGTATATGGGAGGACTTCTGCCCTTGATTTTACCAACAACAAAAATCGCTTAAAATTGGGGCAGAAAGTTGCGTTATATCTACATGTACTAAAGATTTGAATAACATGGAGACAGATTCTCCATGTTCTTTCATTTATCTAACTTTTTCTAAAATACAGAGGACTTGTTTTTTGTTGTTTTTTGGTAACTAGCTCACTTCTTGTTTTTTTTGTTGTAACTATCAATAGGCCCTACATTTTATTTTGTTTTTATGTTGTTAGTAACTAGATTTACTTTTTATCTACTTGTGATATCACATATAATTGTAGTATTCAAAAATATAATCAATACAAATCTCTCTGACAGTGACAATTGCCAAATAGGTATACATCATTACATGGCTAAAATTTACTAATATTGGGACACGGGCTCATATTTGGGCTGGCAATATGTGCCAGTTGACTATCAATTCATTTTAGAATGTGTTTATATAGACAGGGATACCGGTACACAATTTCGTTACCACCAATTTTCAAATTTAGTTTTAGCCCTTCTTTATTCATTCCCACAAGTCTCATGACTTTCTTCAGTTTCCTTGATTACTGGTATATAAAATATTCAGGATTTCATTTTCATCTATATATTTCCCAAAATGATTTAAAACAGCCATGTTTTTTAGTTACATTCTTGACAAGGACAAGAACTACGTCCCAAATTGAAGAACACTGTTCGTAACACCTTTTGAAAGTCCCCTATGCAAAAGGAAGATTTGTATTTTCCCTCTAAAATTATTCACTGTGGAAATGTTTACTTTTTTATTTATCACACTGGTGCGGGACCTATTCTCGGACACTTCTCTATGCACGTAAATGAACAAGCTTTTTCCAGATATTTTTAATACATTGTTGGACTTCCGAGCAAAACTTGTCCTCTATCAAGAAAGTAGCTAAAAAAAGCGGCCATTAAACTTTTTAGAGAATAGAGACGGAAATGAAGGAATTTTTATAAATATAATCAAAAAGAAAACTCAAGAATGTCATGAGCATGAATGAATAAAGAAGGGGTAAAAACTAAATTTGAAAATTGGTGGAAACAAAACTGTTTCATCCCTTTCCATATTAATAAACACAATCTAGAACATATGTCAGTCAACTGGCATATATTTTCGGTCCAAATACGGGCCCCTGTGACTGGGGCAGTTTCAGAGTGTATAGCCTACTCAGGCTACTGTGAGTGTTGTTTACTCAGGGCCAGGCTACTTTTTCAACCAGTGATGAGTTTTGTTTACTCCGGCTAGCCGAGTGTAGCCTAATCAGAGATTAGTTTTGTTTGCTTGACTGGATTAGGGCATTTAGGCTACATTCAGTATATCAAATTCGATCGAAACTTATATTAGTAATACTATATCAGCATTCTTTAACTGAATTTTAAAGTCTAGGATCGAATATCCGCATTCTATAATCTACAGTATGACCTATTGTGATAAACTTAATCCGCCATGACCACGAGTCAAAACGTCACGTTTCACACATCAACATTTATTTATAATTAAAACTCTCCGTTCACTAGGGCCTACCATTTAAAATAAATTTAGCAAAATATTGGTTTTCAGACTGAAAATAAAAAGAGGACGTTTCATCGGAGTCAGATAAGCTGTCAGACGTACAGATCTTAGCCTTGTTGTTGGATGCGAGTCGAGAAGGGAATTTCCCGACACGAAAATCGAGTTTTAGGCTACATCCGTAATGTAAAGAAAATATGATTTTGAACGAGGATTTGACAATAATCTTTTAAACAAATATGAATATTAAGTTAATTAATCAATACAAACAAGTTTTTTTTTCATTTAGAAAGGGTAAGGATAATTTTAACAACAAATACATTAGGTCCAACACTATCGAGAAATCTTACCAAGCACAGCGATCTGTTGGCCTTGTTTTCTCGCCACCAGACGGCAGAATGGTTCGCTTATCATTGGTTCCTAGCTAAGGACAGCAATTGACGTCATTTCAAAATAAGACTTATTCTCGCAAATGGGTGGCAATTAAAAGAACTCCAGAATATGCATGATCAGAAATAATTGAGACAAAGGCAAATTAAATACATTGACCACAAGATTTTTGGAGGGGTTGAAGCATGCAATAATATTTTGAAAAAAATCCTAATTAATTAGATAAATAATTGACAGGAGAATCACGGAAACAAATCAAATGCATTATGTATAAGTATTTTTTAAAGCGGGTTATTTCATGTATTACATCCACATGGACAACGACGGATCTGTTGGTTTCAATTTCATCCCTAACCCCACGAGTCTGATTCACTTTTTATGACTAACACTAATTTTGGCAATGCCGAAATAGTTACCACCCATTTCAAAAATAACCTGAATAATCCAGTCGTTATATTTCACTCAAGTTTTTCAAATTACTGGTAAAAGAAAATTGTGGTTTGTCGTAAAATTACAACTGTAAACCTATCATTCATTTGTAGTTTACGTTCAATATATTTTCTTTGTTTTTTTTTTTTCGAACATTTATTCATCCTCGATTTGTCCTTAAATTTGAGATAGAAATCCAGACTCCACAGAATCATATATCGAATGTCTCTGATTGGTCACCTGATCCACAGGTCAGCTGAGGGATTTTTACTCATAACGCGTTCAAGCGCAGGACGGACTTTTACCGGAAGAGGGCGCTTTGACCATTCGAGTTATTTCAAAGTACAAATCCTTTCACATTAACTGCGGTCCTGTGACTTTGAGTGGCAAAATAATACAGATACCCGTTTGTTTGTCTGTTGTTGTTTAACGTCCCACTAAAGAATCTTTCACTCATATTGCCACGTCACCAAATGCCGGGCTTCTAATTTTGGCCTATGCTCGGCATTTACGGCCATTGAGCAGTGAAGGTTCTTTAACGTGCGACACCTACTGTGACACGGGACCACGGTTTTTACTGTCTCATCCGCAGGACAGGAAACCGACCTGCCGCCGACTGGACTCGAACTCATGACCCCATGATCAAGAGTCGAGCGCGCTACCGACTGAGCCAGACCGGCTCTACAGATATCCGTAAAACATAGATGTTGTTATAGTGATTGATTGTTTCTTGGCGTGATTATTCGGGAATCTGTATCATTTTGCCACTGAAAGTTACTGGACTGCAGTTATCGTGAAAGGGCCTATTAGCCCGGCGGTGGTATGCTAAAGGAAATAGAATCCATCCATCCGTTTGCCAGACGAGAAAAGTAATAATAATAAAAATAAGAAAGAAAATTAAAGACCCTCCCCCCAAAAAAAAATACAAACAAGTGGAAAAAAAAAAACAGACATGCTCAAGACGATCGAAAACAGCTAGAGTCCCAAAACTGAAGGTGGTATCATACAAGGCCAAATGATTAAACTAAATGTATTACCAAAATCAGTCTAAGAGTATGACTATCTTAACTTTTGATAGTTTAGAATTTAAACGGTGCTACCCATATATATCATGGTAACACGAAACATACGAAATATTACGTTGGAACAAAAACTGTGAAACAAAGAGCTGCCTTGCGGGATGACACGAATGATGTAATCGCCACCTCTTGACGTATTTTAAAAGACAATACCGAATGAACCAGATAAAGCAACACAACGCGCGCGCATGTTATCTTGTTCTGACGATTTTATCTCTTGGGTTATAGTTTGCTCTAATGTCCCAGAGACCGGTTGTTGTTGTTGTTTTATGTCTTTATGTAATGCAGTCTGAGTGTGATTAAAGGATGGAATAATTTCTGTTGGTAAACACTTCGCAGTGAAACATAAATAATAAGAGTATTTATGCTTCTTCAAATTCATTTTCGTAAGCACAGATCTATAATTAGATCCGACAGTTTCATATAGCTACCTCGTCATGTAAATAAAAAAAAAAAAAAATTTGTTCGCCAAACAGATTGCCATATAACTTTACCTTTATGAAATATTGAGATCTGCAAAATACGAAATTTTCGATGATAGAAGAAAATATTCATTTGTTCATTTACTTTCGTGGTTTTTAGTTTAATTAATTAATCAAATTTTTGTTATATACATTTTTGTTCGTTTAAGTATTCTTCATATCTTTATTCACTAGTAAATAAATTAGAACAGTTTCTACAGAGAGCAATGACAGTTCTTAGATAAGAAATGATAACATAATAGAGGATACTGAGATTACAGGTAATATAATAAACAAAACTGAAAAGTAGGACCGTAAATCTTGGCCTTCTTAAAACAAAACTACACCATATTTGTTCCACCTGTTATACGTATAATATATATTCTAATTTTGTGAAAGGGGACGATACAACATAATGTATGTTGTCAAATCTACATGAATTTCAAGGATATTTTAGGGAAAACGAGTCTCTTTATTATGATATCGGCCCATGTGTGCAAAAATGAACCCTGTTCTTTCTCGCAGATTTTCGTTTAAAGTTGGAAACCTCGCCAGAGAATGGCATGGACATGGATTACTCAGTATTAAAGCAGTGACATGAACTTCTTTATTACTCATATTTTCAATGTATGACAACAATGATATATAATTGGGAACCCAAAATAACGACAGCGCAAAAATATAAAATATATGCCTAATACATTTGCATTCATATTCTTAAATGCATAATATTAATATTTATAATATTTAATTATTTGTTGTCGAAAAGTTTAATTTGGTTTGTTGTCTTGGTTTTTAAATACCTCTGTCGTAGTCAAAGGAAGTTACTCATCCGAGTTTGAACATATCTATTTACCGTCTGAATTTAGTAGTAGCAAATGAATAAATAAAAATTAAATAAAAAAAATTAAAAATATTTTATTCAATATAGGATTGGATAACAAGTTTTACAACATTAGGAATAGCTCTCTCCTATAAACAGATTATATAAACAATAATTGTCCTAAGTGGTCATTATATTGTTTTAATGTATCATCTTTAAAGTTCAGCTTTCCCTGACTAGACTTGTAATATCAAGTGGTAGAAAAAACTTCTCAATTCATGAAATAGAGTAATTCTGTGATAATTATAAAATGGACAATACAAAATAAAATTGATGCATCTTCGGTGATGTAGCCACAGGGACATTTGGGTGAATTTGTGAGGTTAATTCTAAATAGATCTGCATTTAAACTGTTGCAGGGATTCCGTAATCCAGTGATAAGATATTAGCTTTAATCATTTTAAGTATGTTTTAAGGCATTTTAAAATTTGTTCAAAGTAGGTTGTGATTTGATGACAGGATTCAAATTATTCCAAAGACGGATGGAACAGGGGAAGTAGGAAACATAGGAACTCTGGAGACGAAGTTGATATTACCGATAATTCTGTTTATTTCTTAAATTATAAGGTGTAACATCATATATGTGGTCAGTTAAAAGATTTGCGACATAGTTCGGGTTTGACCGTTATGTATTTTATGAAGTTGCGACATTTTCCTTTTCTTTCTATGAATTTTTAATTTCCCCCACCCCATTTCTTCGCAGGTATATTCAAACAGAGGTAAGATAAAAGTAGTATATACATGTACTTTACTTAGAGCGGTACGGCTTAAGACATATTTAAGTTTTTTTAGTACATGTATTTGTTTGAAAGCAGATTGACAGATAATATTTATATGTGGAGTCCATTTATCGTCAGTACTTCATGTTATTCCTAAATGTATGTGTGATTCCGTGGTGTGCAAAGGAGTTTCACCAAAATGAAGATCTAAATCATGAGTGGGTCTTGGTTGGACTAAAAGTGAATAGCCAATTTATGTTTGTGGTTTTTTGTTTTTTTTTTACCACTGGATTTTTTTTTATCGAGATCACCATTAATACATCGTTCAATATCGTTTAGGCGTTTAGACGAATGAAGAAGGGAAGTGTCATCAACGAATATTATCTGCAATATCTTTAATGAAGACGGAAAATAAAAAGGGACCAAGTACGGAACCTTGTGGCACACATACATTTGTTTTTCTGAAAGAAGAATGTTGGTTGTTTATGGATACTGATTGTTCTCTTTTGGAGAGGTAGTCTGATAAAAATCATAAAGAGGACCTACGAAACTATAAGAATTCATTTTTTAAATATACTACGATATCGCAAAATGCACTATACTGGTATGTTCGTTTTTCCCCCTATTCATTCATACATACATGGTGGTGTAATTCGATTAACTGAAATCTTGAATGGTTCGGAAGAAACGAAAATGAATAAAAAAGTAAATATAACATTTAGCACATTTAAAATTTTGTATTTATTAAAACTCGGTAATTAAAAAAAATGATAGTAGTCGAAATCATTTTAATAATCCAAATTGAGCGGGTATCAGCAGGGTGGTGCAGGAGAGATGATGGCGATGAAGACAACAACGACGACTACATAATAGTAAAAACAAAGTCAATGACAACAGTAATAATACATTACCTTATTGTCTTCTTGAAAGTTGAAAGTATAACGTCAGTTGTGGGTGTTATCTCGCAAATAATGCGTAAACATGATTTCGATCAACTTTATACAGCAGACTTAAATTGTAGGCGGGGCTTCGATTTTTCAGCAAGTAAACGGCAAACGTTTATAAAAATAGCGATATCAATTTTCACATGTGTACTTCATGGACCAAAACAAACAATCGTCTTTGTGTGATTGGTCGTATACTTTTGTTAGGTTTTGATTTCTTTTTTCTCAAATTCACGTCGGTAATTCACTTAGGCTATAAGTGAGTCATCAACAGTGCAGTATGTATATCTTAAACTCAGAATTATTTCGCTACACCGAAAATAGAGCTGGGTTTTGCTCTCTTTCTCTCTCTCTTTCTCTCTCTCTCTCTCTCTCTCTCTTAAATTAAACTGTTGTGTCTAATGTTTGTATGCGCATGCTGGTTTTAAAACTGCGACCGTGATTCGTTTTCAAACTAGGCGCCCATCTAGCAATATAAAATAAGATAAAGTAAGTTGACTGTGGACTCACGGCGGGTGTGACCGGTCGACAGGGGATGCTTACTCCTCCATGGCACCTGATCCCACCTCTTGGTTTCCAGAGGTCCGTGTTTGTCCATTTTTACCGGATTTGTATCTATGTCCTGGACATCCTATTGATTTGTACTTTGGTATCTGAGATTTTTATATTGTATTCTCCGGCCAAATTGACCACTCCGGCACAGGCATAGGATAATACATAAATATCTTGGGTGTAAAAATAAATAGAAAATGAATAAATAAACAACCATTTGATACAGTTACAGCACATCAGGAAGAAATTCCGCCACGATTTTAATTTTCTTTGGAAGGGGGGGGGGGGTTAAATCATATGAAAATCCTCGAAAAATTCAGCGTACTGGCACAATTGCTTTCTATTCTACATACTGCATTATTAATACTGAGTTTTTATCCAAATTAATTTGTAAGCCCGTCTTTTCTTTTTTTTTCATAACCTCCTTGTCCAACATTCAACTAACTTTTCCCCCTGGTAATTGTTCTATAGGATCCCGGGAAAGATTTCTACGTTTAAAGTTGCCCTGACCCAGAGTAGTTTTCAGTCTACGGCACGTTACTTTTTATTCATTTTATTGAATAAAATTGAACATACATTTATCAGTTAATGTAGATAGATAAATATCTATATTAATTTTTACAGAAGTCGTTAACTTAGTTGTTAGAAACTTGAGGTTATTATATCGTATTGACACAGGGACCTATATTTACACTGAGAATGTCAATCTAGATATAATGTTATCTCAGATAATTGAACTGTGCTATCCTTAATTTACGTGATTTGTAAGTGCCGTCGACATTTAATGACGAAAATCAGATATTTTACAGGTATCCTTTACACTAATGACACACATAGAATTTATCTAATTGATAATCTAACAAATATACGTTTGAGATTATGTAAGCATTTAAGAATGTCGTTCACTAGTTTTTGAGTTCATTGACATCAAATCTCAACGTAGGCTACTACTGCAAGCCGAAAGAAGTTTGCCATCGGATACATTGGCCTACCAATTAATACTTACCTACCTATCCTACCTAACAACCTACCCCACACACATGATTTCAAGTTAGAGGGGATACATGGCTAGAATACGCGATGCGCAAAAATTTATTTTCCATTTTCACAGAAGAATTAAAGGTTTTGCATATTTTTTGCCAACTTCAGAGGCGCACGCCCGCTGCAATCCCACCTGAATCCGACCCTGCTCACTGTACATATTTCTGATTTCTGTATAAACTGAGGCAATATTTCGATGGGGGATACGTATCCTCTAGAAATATTTTGAAATTTGGAAGCCCGAAGAGGCATTTTTCTACATCTGTTTATCCGCTAATACTAGTATATATCTAAAGGAAGGTTGATTATTCAAACATTATCCGTATAAATCCAGAAAATTTTTGAATTTTAAAAGCTATGGGAGGCCTCTTTCTGGATTCCAGACAAACTTAAATCTATCCAAGGCGATATTTTTTAAAAGTGTGAAACGGCGCCTTTTTGTGTTAATTTTCTCGCATTTTTGCGTAGGAAATTAATGGCGACAACCGACTATCGGCGGGTTTTCGCTTTAGAAAGAAGGCGAAATGGCAGAAATCAAAATCTATATCTTATTTTTTGTCATTGTGTGTTTAGATCAGGAACCCATGAGAGAGAGAGAGAGAGAGAGAGAGAGAGAGAGAGAGAGAGAGAGAGAGAGAGAGAGAGAGAGAGAGAGAGAGAGGGGGGGGTTGGACGAGGCTGAAGGGATGGATCGCATCACTGTACTGTGAAAATTGGATGAGGTGTCTATTATATGGACAGACACCACCAAATATTTTCCCATAGGCCTCAATGTTAATTTACAAAACTTCAGGTCACTGTCACCCCCATGTTTATTAAATCTGGGCCAAATAAGTACCCTGTGATGAAAGATCAATGTTTTTTTTTATTACAAAATATGCAATCAAAAGTTGCATTTTTACTTCAAATTTTCACTTGTTTACAATTCGAAGTATTCCGCACCAAAGGAAAATATCTATTCTCATATGACCCCTCCCTTTAAATTTTCAACCGTTAACCCTATAATTTCCAAAGTACTACCAATATTCATGTATCCTTTTTATCACCTTAATTTCACTTATTAATGGCAAAACTAATCTTTTATTTAATGACCAATCAGATCGCTGGGCTCATTTTGTGTCTGCGCCCATGTTGTAAACAATGCAGGTGTTTTTTTTTCAGGCGAACGATCGGGATCGGTATACAGTTTCTTAAGTCCAACATTCCTTATCAACATGTAAACTAAACGATTTGAGGAAGGAGTATGTGGAGTTAACATTGGTATTTAATGAAAAATAATGCTTGAATAGTGTAATAGCTTTTGCATTTATGTACGATACACACATCAAACTGATCTAATACACAGTTACTTAAAGGTATTAACGTTAATTATGGTTAAGTTGAATTCATATCACATATAATATATTGGCCAAATTGAAAACTCCATAATGATTCATTGCATCATGAATTCGATTGTGCCTAGAATTCAATACAGTTGTTTTGTTCAGTGATTGTCCAGATCGCGATTCACTTTCAATGACGTTTACAGTTGGGCATTTGAAAACAATTGGCATTTGAAAACAATGGGCATTTAGGGTTAATGTGTTACATTGTGATTAGATTTTATATTCAGTTCGTAAATTTTGGTCAAGTGGACAGATGATAAATCAGTCACTGTGCTGGAATATCTGGCATATATTAAACGTTTTTTTTTATGTTTACTTTATTATTGTAGATCAATATTTTCTTCAGTTTGAAGATCAAGTCCATTGGTACCCATAATAAATTAAAAACCCAGGTCATGGTACAAGCAATTTAAAGTACTCTGATGGCTAATCACTGGGGCTTTAAGAACTTTTTCTGTGGTTTGGGGATTTTGCTACTCTTGCTTGAGATTACCTTGGTGATAAATCGGTTATTCTCACTCAGGATCAAAATTTTTCTGTAAAAATGTACTTTCTTGCTGTTTTTGGTGATTGGTCACTTGCGTTCATTTACTGTTTTATATAATCTTTGATTAACTTTGTTTAATTTCACTTGTTGTATTTTTTCAACATTGTTTATAGCTGGGGTGGCTTGATGATAAATTGGTTATCTCACTGTGAACATGCTAAATTTTGTAAGTTATAACTAGGGTAAAACGTTACACATACTTCAAATCCAATGTGTTATTGGCATTTTCTTACTAAATAGAGTATCTAGAAATAGGTGAAGTACCTATGAAATTAGTTTATTTTGGTAACGTAACATGCAATGAATTATACTATCATGGCAGCAATCTTTATAATAAATATTGTTCTCTAAATATGAGATTACATAGATAAATGTTTACACATATGCTAATGATGTTGTTCTAAATAAGCCTAGTAAAAGCAGCAATATATAAAGTCTAAAACCTATGCTTATGTTCGATATAAATATATATATATATATATATATATATATATATATATATATATATATATATTGCTGGTAAAAGAAATATTTTTACTACCATTCAAAGGTCACCACAACAGTAATTGTGCAGCAGGCTCTACATTAAGGATTTTTTCCACTTGTCATATCGGACAAGTAATATAAAAAAGTAACTTGTGCGAATTACAAATCTACTTGTCTATAATTTACAAAGAAAAATTCATAGAATTAAAAAGTATATATTTCAAAAATGATAAAGAATATTCAGGCCTACCAAATAAGTGAATATTCATCAAATAATGAAAAATAAAAGCAACAACAAGGATAGAGATATTAGCAAAAAAAACGAAAAAAAAAACGAAAACAAATATAGTCTAACGCCGATTATCTGGACTGAATGGGAGACTAATAAAACGTCTGAAAAATCTGTTGTCCGGACGATCGATTAAATTGTTAAAGTATGTCCATACATCCAAAATTTCGACAGTGTTATGCTGGTCATTCTCTGTGAACATGTCATTGAACAAACATTGATGTTTTCACAGGCATTTTGTGATGAGTAAAAGTAAAAGCAGCAATTTATAAAGCCTGTGCTAGTAAAATATAGACCTAACATACATGTACATGTATGTAGGGAAAAAAACACATGATTTCACTTCATATTAAACTGCACGAGTGAAATCACATGTAGAGCTAGATCCTCATGTAGCCTACTTCATGTCATTAATTTTACACCTACATTTGTTCTCTCGTTAATAGGAATGGGAAAATCACGTACAAGCACCAGCTCACTTGACAGTACCTTTAGTCCTGAAAGTCACTGTGATTGGAAGAAATCTAACACTTTGGTCTGTTGCAAACTCCTTCGAGTCTTGACCTAGATTTCCATAGCATGGTGTGCCTGTATCACATTGCTTTAATCATAATGAAATTGCTTACTAAAGCTATTATTGTTTCTAACTGTCAATGATTAATGTGTATGTGACATATATCCATTTTAAACAAGTTGCAAAAGTGAGAAATTTTTTTCTACATGACTTGGTAGTGTCATTATTGTGAAATAATTTTTACACCTGTCCTCCCGTATCTCACTCCTCGATGTTTGTCAACTTGTGGACAGTCAGAAACACATGCTTTGCTTGCGTTTACCCATAGGACTAATCAATTTGAAAACAAAATAAAGATTGATATTGTATATCTGTAAGAGATATTTATTTATTTGAAATGTTTTTTTAGTTTTAATGATTGAATCTTCTTTACGGACACTTGTTACGACACTTGCGATCGTCAGTGTTGAAGTATACATGTCAGCTGTTTGTATCTCAGTTTTATCTCAGATCCCCTATAAAGGCTAAAACAACACAATTATTTAAAACAATAAACAGAATGAATGGTGTTCTGATGCTATTTCAATACTTACAAGACATTTTGTGAAACTTTTATCAGTGAATTTACAAAATGTACATTCAGAATTTTACCTTGGTAAAAATATTGGAAGACATGGCATTTGTCCGTACGAGCGAAAAATCCGGATAATCGGCGTACGGATAATCGGCGTTAGACTGTATGTCTATTCACACACTTCAGTAATGTCCAGAACTTGCTACTTGTCAAATTGCACTGTTGTAATAAACAAAACCTTAGCGTTGGAAACATGATCTTGAGAGATTGATTGTCTACAGAATGTTTTAAACCGCTCTCAATTTTAATCATTTCTTTTGTTTGTATGCAATTCATCAGCCGTAAATCAGTAAATTGTCAAACCCATGTTTACGATAGTAGGTCAAATCTGTACTTCAATTGGTGTCACTTTAGCCTCCAAATTACTAGTATTACATGTAATCTCTCATAGGTGATTGTGTTTTACAAGTGATTACTTTTCGGAAACCTCATGACTTTACATTTGCACCTACGTTATTATGATTTCATCGAAAGTCAACGTCTGTCTTAGTTTACGTATAGGAAGATAAAACTGTGATGCTATTTATCCGAGTAATGGAAGCTTCAGTTTTGAACTAGACATTAAATGGATATCAATTTAGTTGAGGTTTGAAATAACAAATTATGAATATATTGCTGATTATTTTAACTTTATCTCTCAGACAAGTGCTTAGGAAGATTTACTTGTCCGAGCTAATTTTCAGCTGGACACAGACAATTTGACAAATGTTATTGTTGAGCCCTGTGCAGGTAGTTTATATGCCTATCAATAACTGGCACTATTACTGTGCCAATAGCATTGGCCATCCCAAGGTTATTTTCTTTCATATAAAGGACTTGAATGGATTGAAATAACAATTAAAAGTATAATTGGTCTTCTGCTTAATCCTGTTTCAGTAATACATGTATAAATAGTAAAACATAGGTAATACATGTATCTTATGAAGAGGATAAAGGCATTCTTCAGCAGTTTTCCATGTTGTTTTTAACATGTAAATGTTCTAATGTTCAGTTAAACAATTATAATTATGAACTACGGCAATGCTTTGATTGCAAATGCACTATGCCACTGCTGTTTTAAAAATGCGGGAAAAGGCATACTTTGAGAGTCTATCGGATCTGACAAGGGTAACACCTTTCCACCTCTATAAGTTTGTTTGAGTAATAGATTTTTTTTTTAGTTGTTCCATTACATTCTATTTCTCTTAATATATGCAGCTTAACAGAAAAAAATGACCTGTATCATTTCTAGTTAAGTCATTAATCATATAGATGGCCAGGAATATGGATTACACTCTGTAGAAGGAGCCAAATTTGAAAAGCTATCTATCGGACAGGCATGGCACTTGTCATTTTTACAAGAAAGAGCATTTAGCTTAACTTTTTCTCCTCTCAAATTAACTGAACCGAGAATGTCATCAATGTAAACATTTACAAAACTGGACGTTACCTGGGGCACATTTCTGTTGACGTTACCTGGGGCACATTTCTGTTGACATTACCTGGGGGCACATTTCTGTTGACATTACCTGGGGGCACATTTCTGTTGACGTTACCTGGGGCACATTTCTGTTGACGTTTCGTGATCTGAGTAAAAAGTATTCATACAAAACTGGATGCTAGGAAAGGCTTATTGTAGTCTGTTTTGGTAAATCGTCAGACCAGATATAAACATTTCATTTGTTTTTTCTTCTAAAACTTTCTCTTTCTGTGTTGAACAACATTGCTCTGTTGAAAAAAAATGTACCACCTTCTAATAGAAAACATGCTTATTTGCCACAGCCATTATGATATTTTATGAAATGTTTTTCTTTCCACCAGATTGAAGCATGGGGCAGTATGTTAGTGTGTTTCTAGTGCCAGAGGCAAAGGCAGCTTCAAATCATACAAGTCCAAATAAACCTAACTGGATAACTGTACATGCTGTGGCTGCTGAATGTTAGTATCTACATGTTTGGTTTTATTATATTTCTTCTGGAAGAGAAGTGATCAAATTAGAATTCATAATTTACATTAAAAGAAAGTTACTGATATTATATTTCTGAAATGTAGTAAACTTAAATCAATACATGTGTATATTTCTTAATCTGGAAAATGATTTTTTTCATAAAACTGATATTGATTGTTCAAAACACCTCTCCTTCTTTTGATCATCAATAACACTACTACATATCCAACAAAAACACTTCCACCACCACCAACAACAACAACACTGCCACATCCAATATCAGCACTGCCACCACCACCACCACCACCACCACCACAAACACTGCCATTGCCAATAACAACACTGTCACCACCAATAACAACACTGCCACCACCAAAAACGACATTGCCAATACCAATAAAAAACTGCCAACACCAACAACAACACTGCCACCACCAGTAACAACACTGCAAACACAACCAAAAATAACACTGCCACTGCCAATAACAACACTGCCACCACCAATATCAACACTGCCACCATTAATATCACTGCCACCACCAATAACCACACTGTCACTGCCAATAACAACACTGCAACTACCAATAACAAGACTATCAACAACAACAATGCCACCACCAATATCAACATTGCCATCATCACCAAGAACACTACCACCAACATCTACACTTCCAATACAAATATCAACATTGCCACCACCAACAACACTGTCACCACCAATAATAACATCACCACCACCTACAACAACACTGCCATCACCAATACCAACACTGCCACCACCAACAACACCAACAAAACTGTCACCAACAACAACAACACTGCCAACAACAACACTGCCACCACCAACAACACCACCACCATTGACACTGCCACCAACAAAAACACCTCTTTTCCAACAACAACATGGCCACCAAAATGACCACAACTACCACAAATACTACAACTACCAAAATCATCATTGTCTTCATCATCATCATCATCAGCATCATCATCATCAACATACATTATGATAATTACATTTCAATATGTTTTTTTTATAGGTAAATTTAAAAATATTGTATTTGACTCTGTATACAAATGTAGTTAAATTAATTTTTTCATTGTAATTCTTGTTACAGTGAGTATAGCAGAAGTAGAAAGACTATGGCTCAGATTTAAACAACTTGGTTGTAACCCGGCAACTGGAGAGGTAACTGAGGCAGAATTGCAAAAGCTTCCAATATGGCAAGATGCATTTGCACGAAATGTAAGAACCATATTAATATGTATGTATCATTATGTTTTCATTCTAATGTCTTAAACTTGAATCAAGGATTTTGAATATCTTTGAACTGATATTTCTACTTTCAGATTCTCAAAAAGTTCATGATAGCAAAGACAAAAACAATAACATTTGAAAATTTCCTACGAGGCTTAAAGTGGTGTGAAATGGCCAGCTTAGAGGAGAAACTAAGAGGTATTTGTCCCATGATAGAATGACCATGGAAAACCTGTGTACCAACATGTTTATTGTTTCAAGATACACTTTCCCTGAAATTCATAAATCATTTTTGTTATTTCTTTTATTAACCCTTTCAACCCCACAGACCATAGTAGACTGGTCTGATACAATAGAAAAGAGCATACCATTAAGTTACTTGGTGGTGAAAGGGTTAAAAAAAAAATGTTTTATTGACTGAAAGATATCATTCATTAGGGATTTTCCACACTTTTTCGGGAATGGGGCCTGGGCCTTTTGAATTTGGAATTTTAGCAACGCTTTATTGAAATTGGGAAATCTAGAAATACACAAGGCTATGTGAAAATACAAGAATGTCTTCAAATTTGTTGTCCTTTGACTTCAGGTGGGAAATTTTTACTGTGCATTGGGAATGGGGCCTTATTTCGGCCCGTATAATAGGGTCCATGTTTTGAAATTTCATCCACAGTGAAGAAGCACATTGTGAAAAAGTGTGATACTTAATTGTTAGACTGTCTGTAAGTTATATGGGATTATATATATATATATTAGAGTTGTCAACTAGTAACCGGTTAACTGAGTACTGACTGAGACACTGGGGACTATATTTATACTGTATATATCAATGACTGATCATCCACTTATACATGTAAAAATTCTATTTTTATAGGTGACCCCAGACATTGTGGACTATATTTCTGCTATATATCATTGGCTGAACAATCATGTATACATGTAAAAATTCTATTTTTATAAGTGACCCCAGACATTGTGGACTATATTTCTGCTATATATCATTGGCTGAACAATCATATATACATGTAAAAATTCTATTTTTATAAGTGACCCCAGACATTGTGGACTATATTTATACTGTATATATCAATGCCGGATCATCCACTTATACATGTAAAAATTCTATTTTTATTGGTGATCCCAGACACTGGGGACTATATTTATACTGTATATATCAATGCCTGATCATCTACTTATACATGTAAAAATTCTATTTTTATAAGTGACCGCAGGCATTGTGGACTATATTTATACTGTATATATCAATGCCTGATCATCCACTTATACATGTAAAAATTCTATTTTTATTGGTGACCCCAGACACTGGGGACTATATTTATACTGTATATATCATTGGCTGATCAATCACTTATACATGTAAAAATTCTATTTTTATAGGTGACCACAGACATTGTGGACTATATTTATACTGTATATATCAATGCCTGATCATCCACTTATACATGTAAAAATTTCTGTTTTTATTGGTGACCCCAGACATTGTGGACTATATTTCTACTATACATCATTGGCTGATCATCCACTTAGACATTTTATGTTTTACAGGTGTGTTCAGAGTGTTAAATAATGGAAATGATGTTCCAAAGGAAATATTTAAAAAGATCATAGAACGGGTTTATACAGATCCAAAAGATAAAGATGTAAGTAGATGTAGACTGTACAGTGTAGATGTTGTCAGATATCAACTAATTATGTACAAGCAAGGTGCTAGTTCAGATTAAAAAAATCTTTTATTTATTTTCTTTATTATCCAGAATCTAGATAAAGTTACAGAAACATTGTATAAACAGATGGACCCAGACAATAAAGGTAATATATAAAGATATCCAACTGTTATAATGTATAGAGAGAGAGAGAGAGAGAGAGAGAGAGAGAGAGAGAGAGAGAGAGAGAGAGAGAGAGAGAGAGAGAGAGAGAGAGAGAGAGAGAGAGAGAGAGAGAGAGAGAGAGAGAGAGAGAGAGAGAGAGAGAGAGAGAGAGAGAGAGAGAGAGAGAGAGAGAGAGAGAGAGAGAGAGAGAGAGGGAGGGAGAGAGAGAGAGAGAGAGAGATGGTATACATAGTTATGATGTATTGAGATGGGTCAC
This sequence comes from Atrina japonica, assembly GCA_030159075.1. Lineage (NCBI taxonomy): Eukaryota > Metazoa > Mollusca > Bivalvia > Pterioida > Pinnidae > Atrina > Atrina japonica. Next base: position 1,751,395 of record BROG01000019.1, on the reverse strand, counting down.
AGTTGTGATATATAGAGATGACATGAAGCTATGGTATACATAGATATGGAGATGGCTCACAGTTATGATACAGTTGTAATATATAGAGATGACATAAAGCTATGGTATACATAGATATGGAGATGGCTCACAGTTATGATACAGTTGTAATATATAGAGATGACATAAAGCTATGGTATACATAGATATGGAGATGGCTCACAGTTATGATACAGTTGTAATATATAGAGATGACATAAAGCTATGGTATACATGGGTATAGAGATGGCCCACAGTTATGATACAGTTGTAATATATAGAGATGACATAAAGCTATGGTATACATAGATATGGAGATGGCTCACAGTTATGATACAGTTGTAATATATAGAGATGACATAAAGCTATGGTATACATAGATATGGAGATGGCTCACAGTTATGATACAGTTGTAATATATAGAGATGACATACAGCTATGGTATACATGGGTATAGAGATGGCCCACAGTTATGATACAGTTGTAATATATAGAGATGACATAAAGCTATGGTATACATGGGTATAGAGATGGCCCACAGTTATGATACATAGAGATGGCTAACACTTATGATATAATAGAAATGGCCCACAGTTATGGTATATAGAGATGGCTCACATTTATGATATGTATAGACATGACCCACAGTTATAATATATAAAGATGGCTTACAGTTTTGATGTATAGAGATGACATATGGTATACTTTTTAGGAGAGATGATGAATGAAAATATATTGATTGACTTTTTATAAAATGTTTCACTTACATGAATACAAATCATGAAATACTGAATTATGGGATTGTAAACAGGTTTAATAACAGAGGCCCAGTTTCTGAGAGGATGTCAGTCGGTACCACAAGACTCTTTAGAAGAACTTCTTAACTTTGAACTTTTGCCAAGTTACATGAAAGAGAAGCTACATCAGAATCTGCCAGAGGTAATATTTATCAACAATCTATTGATTTAAAATTTTATACATCTCCAGGCCAGGCACACATGTGATTATTATACGTTCATATCTGTGTTTACTTTGAATGTCGGTTTCAAATCATGATGAAATTTATTCCTATAGTCTTACAGCCAATGACAGCCTTTGAAAATAACATAAAAATGAAATGAAATTTTACATGCTTCTATTTTTACTGCTAATATCTATTTCAATTGAAACATTAAATTTTATATCTGTACATTTTCTTGTAGAAGTTTGGGGAACAAAGTAGAGCTGAATTATATGTAAATTCAGTTAGGTATTGAATTGTACATAAACATATTTATAGCTGTAGTTCTATTTTTGAAATTTAACCAAAACAAAATATTTTTTTTGGTACTTTCCCTAATATTTAAAAGTCTATCAAAGGTGGCAGTTTAAATGAGTCTCTGTGGAATTTTGCAAAGACAAATTATTTTAAACTTTGTTGGATTTAAAATACAAATGTTGCTAAGATAATAATTGCAAACAAATGTTCAGTGTTGTGTGTATATGCATGTTGTCACTTTCCCACAAATGTCATGTCCACCCTCTATATGTAAAAAAAAGTCCATAAACATGTCCAGTGGAGTTGAGCAGTTCATGATTATATGTGTAAAGAGTGATAAAGCTGAGAATGCAATGGGACAAGTTGAAAATGGGTTGAGATCACCTGATATACCTGGACAATTTCAGAAACGAATGTTTTGAAACGACGAAAAAGACCAACTTTGCCTGACTTAGGTATGAAATGATGATGTACGAAAATAAACGCAAAGGGTTATAAGAATAGATTTTGATTTTTGATTTTTTGTTTTACCCCACACTCAACAATCTTTCAGTCATATGATGGCATCCAGGTTTAATTGGTGGGGGAGAAACCCCGGTTACCCGGGTAAAGACCACAGACCTTTCGCAAGTAAACTGGCAAACTTTCCCACATAATTTGAAATGACCCTAGCTGGATTTGAACCAGAGGTGAGAGGCCTTGTGATTTAAAGTGCAATGCTCTAACCACTTGGCCACGGAGGCCCCCTATAAGAATAGAATGTATATTAACTGCAAATAGCACATGTTTATTGGACACTCGGTAATCTTCGCAAAAATTTACCGAAAGTTAATTTGCAATGCTCAAAGTAATGGCAGACAAAGAATAACTGATATTACGGGTTATGTTTGGCAAGATTGTTGCAATTTTACACATGCATTTGTTATTCTAACCACAAGATGGTCTCTTTGGAATAAATATGAGATAAAATATTACATAAAATGGGCATGTAAAATTTTTCACCTACGACAGCTCATATCACTTTAAGGATCATTTTGACAAATTGTAAGGTCATTGGGTCAAAGGTCAAGGTCACAGGCACCTAAGTAAACTGAAAATATAATTTTTTTGGGTAAAATTTTCGACATTTTTTCTTCTTCGCCAGAACCAATTTGAACCAAACTTGACAGGAAGTATAACTATGTAAAGTGGCATAAACTTTGCAGATGAAAAGGGGCTAGGACCAAACATGGCTGCCATGGCTAAATTTAGGATGAATGAGTTAGCAGATATTTTTTTACTTAACACATGTACATATATCTCCAAAATTATGAAAGCTAAAAAAAATGTGATACAAAATGTATCTTAAAATGAGCAGCTTACAAAAATTTACTAATACTCTATTTTGGTTGAAATTGTCAGGTTGACCCTTATGCGAATTATTTCCCCATTAAATAGATTTATCATGCTTTGGACAGTTTTATCCTATTATTTTTTAAAGTATAATAGATACAGAGAAAGTGAAAGAAGCATGCAAAGATCTACAAAAAAGTTAACAGGGCTGAAATTGCAGGGTTGACCTTTATGGGATATATTTTCCCTTTTAAGAGGATTTCTCATGTTTTGGACAGTTTTGTCCTATTATCTTGAAAAGTATAATAGATAGAGAGAAAGTAAAAGAAGATAAAATGTTCATCATGCAAAGATCTACTAAAAAGTCAAGAGTTCTGAAATTGTCAGGTCGCACCTTATGGAAGTTATTTCCCCTTTTAGAGACATTTTTGACTTCTTGCATGTATCATCCCCGTGTAAAGCTGCATAAGAATGAAAAGGGGCTAGGACCTATAGGGGCCCCAAAAGGGACCAAAAAGGACCAAAACTTGGTCATCTTTAAAAATCTTCTTCTCTTGAACTAATGATCATATGACTTTCAAATATTGTATGCATGATTAAACAGTCAGTATCTACAATGTTTGCGAATGAAAAGTAAATCTGTTGATAAACAGTCTGCTAGGGGGCACTTGAATAACATAGTGTACAGTTGTATACAAATGGCTTAATAACTCAAAACTGATTGACCTTTTTTTGAGTTTTGTATACAAGATATATGAGAAAATTGTTAAAAATTATCTAAGAATCATTTTGACAAAATTTCAAGTTCATGGGGTCAAAGGTCAAGTCACAGACACCTAAGTAAACAGAAAGTATAAGCTTTTTGTCAAATTTTAAACTTTTTTAACTTCTTCTCAAGGACCAGTGGACTAATTCTAACAAGATTTAGATAAATGAAACTTAATATATAATACAACTCGAAATTTTTCTCAGGTAACAGTTAAAGGCCATTGGGTCTCATGTTTTTGGAAAACACAGCTAACGCCACTTTCAAGAAAATGCCCTGGTGATCAAAAGTTCAGTGTATTGTCTTTGTAATGCTAACTTTCAGATGTTTCGTCCAGTTGGAGATAGTTTCAAGAAGGTACTCACAAAATGTTTGTACTGTGCAACTGATTACTAATGTTGAAATAGATCACAAACTTTATGGGACAGATACATTGTTATGCTCTGAAATTCCAACCTAAGGTTGAGCATGTTACATATTTCACTTGTATGTCCCTCTGTCTGTGTATTTATTTGTTTTTATGTTTGTTTGTCCACAATTATTAACCTCAAAATTAAAAACCAATCTCTCACCACTCCTGTTTTCTGATGTGTGGTGTAGAGGATCAAAAGCAATTCTCTATGGGGTCAATTGCAGGTGACCTCTCATAGACGTGTGATGTTCGACCAATAAAAATGTGATTACAAAAATTAATGGTAGAGAGATGTTATTTATTGTATGGAAAAAAAAGAAAACTGTCTGTGTGCAAAATGTCATTGGAATATCTTTTGTGATTCGAATCCATCCAGGGTTATGAATATAATTCTGTACTACCGTATTTTATGTGCTGTGTGTTGTTTATAATGTTAAAAATTGTTGCCATTTGATTGCTTACAACATTATGTAAGTCACTTTTTCATTGGCTGAAAATGACACACTTACAAGGTCATCTGCACATGACCCCATAGGGGATTGCAATAGATCCTATAATGACATATCAAAAAATGGGAGCAATTACAGAACTTGGGTCTACACACTGCCTCTGGGTAGTCATAAAGACCTGACTGATTAGGTCGTAAGTCACAAGTCCTTATTCTTTGTAAAACGGTCTTAAATCTTAAGTCCTAAGACCAAGTCTTTAGAACTTTCTTAAAATGGACCCCTGGATTTTAAGTATTATGTGGAGGACCTGTATATGTCACTTTCTCTTTTTCTACTAAGCACATGGCCAGGAACTGCCATTACCTTTTTATAATATGTAAAGTATGAGATGGTACTCAGGGAATCAAACTGGAAACCTTCTTCTGTTTCTTCTACTTATGTATCTGTTTCACCTGTCGTGAAACTTCATTTCTGAAAGGGGAATCGCCAAAACCTTGTCAGTTTTTGTAAAACAGTCACATTGTAACCCCTAACTACTAAACCAACACGAGCAATGATCGTCACACATTAGATTGAAGTGTCTTGTTACAATCACAACATAATATACTTCATATCATAAGCCACTTCCAGACTTGGAGGACTAATAATTACTGTATGTTATACAAGGCCAAGCTAACCTTTTTTATGTTTTTATCTTTTGTACAGATTAAGTTTGATAAAATTTTGCAATTGTTAACTAATTCACCCTTATGGAAGTTAGACTGGGCCATGTCAGTGGTATCAAGTTGAGTCTATTATTTATAAGGGGAGGTTGATGTAACTACAATGATGTGTTGCAATTTATTTTTCACATTCATGTTAACTTAGAAAAAATAAAAATGTTAGAATATATATTTATATATATATATATATATATATATATATATATATATATATATATATATATATATATATATATATATTTATATATATATATATGTGTGTGTAATTATTTTCTTTACATGTTTTATGACAAAAAACCCTGTGATGACAATGTGTTTATATTAAGATAAATAAATAGTACAATGAACATCTTAATATTCAGATGTCTTCGAGTTGATGTTTCACCATAGTAGTAAAATATGTAATGGAATTATTTATTAATATTTAAATTAATTTCATCATGATTTGAAAACATTTTAAGAAGTTTTAGCTTTGTAGATGGTTCGTAAGGCACTTCTTGTGAACAAATTTACACAAGGAAAAAATGCGGTATGTATCACATAGTGTGCTTGACCTGTGATTTTTAAATTAACAAAATCACAATCTGAAATCTAATGTGTCTGTAATTTACTTTTTATCACAGTTTTACTGACATTATATTGCACCTGAAACTTATTTTGATTTTGACATTATATCAGGCCTGACAGTCAGTGTGATATTGACATTATATCAGGCCTGACAGTCAGTGTGATATTATATTGCACCTGACAGTGTGATACTGACATTATATCAGGCCTGACAGTCAGTGTGATATTATATTGCACCTGACAGTGTGATACTGACATTATATCAGGCCTGACAGTCAGTGTGATATTGACATTATATTGCACCTGACACGTGGTGTGAATTGAAGTTACATGAGGGCAGACAGTCAGTGTGATATTGACAATAAATGAAGACAGTCAGTGTGATATTGACATTATATAAGGCCTGACACTCGGTGTGATATTGTATTGCACCTGACAGTGTAATATTGACATTATATCAGGCCTGACAGTCAGTGTGATATTGACATTATATCAGGCCTGACAGTCAGTGTGATATTGACATTATATGAGGACAGACAGTCATTGTGATATTGACATTATAGTGCACCTGACATTTGGTGTGAAGTGACATTATATGAGGGCAGACAATCAGTGTGATATTGACATTGTATGGGGATAGATAGTGTGATATTGACATTTATTGCACCTGACACTTGGTGTGAATTGACATTATATGAGGCCTGAGAGTCGGTTTGATATTGACATTATACGAGGCCTTACAAGATCAGTCTATCTTGAGTATGAGAATAATAGAATCTACGGTCTGAACATATCATTGACATCATGCTAACATGACAGTCATCATTTTATTGACATCAGTTTACAGCTCAGACATCATATTTCTGACATTAAGATAAATCTGACGTTCACTTTTTACTGACATTATTTAACACCAGTCATTGCATTGCAGTTGTTGAGGTACTTGAAATTTATTGTTTCATTGACATTATATTATGCCTCACATTCACTGTGGTGTTGACATCATCTTACACCTGACACACAGCATTAATGTCATTCTGTTAAACTTGACAGTCATTTTATCATTGGCATCACAGTGAAACTTGTATATAAAGACCCCCTTAGGGACACAACAAAACCAGTCTTTATTGGGAGGTGGTCTTTAAATAGAGGTTAATTTGTATGCAAATGGTACTGTTGTTGACAGCAAAAAATGGTCTTTATGACCAGGTGGTCTTTATACACAGGTGGTCACTAAAACAGGTTTTACTGTATATGTTTATTTGATTTACATTGTATTTATATGTCAGATGTCAGATTTTTAAATAGGTAAATAGCTAACTGAATAACAATAAGGTTTATGAATACCTGTATTTGTAACCCAAAGGGTCATGTGAACTACTGCTGACCCAAAGGGTCATGTGATCTATTGTAAACCCAAAGGGTCATGTGATCTATTGTAAACCCAAAGGGTCATGTTAGTTATTGCCAACCCAAAAGGTCATGTTAATTGACCTATCGCCAAACGCCATTTGATTGTGACGTCATAATGGAAAAGTTTGCCAAAAGGTGTCGTACCGGGCATTTGGCGGTAAGTCATTTATTGTCAACCCTAAGAGTCATGTGAACAACTGCTGACTCAAAGGGTCATGTGATCTATTGTAAACCCAAAGGGTCATTTGAACCATTGCCAACCCAAAGGTCCTGTTAACTACTGGCATGTATTTAACATTAGCAACAGTTATGTATACATGTCGGTCTTTAAAAATTTAAAATATTAGAATTTCAGCAGCGCTAGAATATAATGACACTGACACAAGTCTAATGTCATTGTTGTCTTTAGTGTCAATATGTCACCTTATGAGCGAGATAATCTTGCAGCAATCTACATGTATGTTCCGTTACACATTATTATTTGTTCAATAAATAAAAAAATCAAATGTATTTTGAGGTCCTATGAAAATGACATTTTATTTCCTTTTTATTATCATTTTTATCATAGGTGATAAGCTTTTCAAAAATACAAGTTTTACAGTTTGTGTATGAACCATAATCTATATTATATATCAAGTTGATTTGTTGGATCAAGATTCAAGAAATTTTGAACCATTGAAATCTGATTGAAACTTACTTACAGATCAGTTTCAAATCTATGTGTCCTATGCCCACCATAATGCAACAAGAACTAATTTTCATTCTAGATATAATCTAAATATTAACAAATGTTTTGTTTTCTCCAGTTAGTATATACAGTGGGATCAATCTTGACAGACCACTTTCATGGAAGACCACCTGTCTTCTGAGATCTCATTCAGAAAACCTAGTGCTTTTCATTTAACTAAAACCTCAATTTAGAGACCACCTGCCTTGAAAGACCACATGTCAGTGACAGTGTCTTTCAAGACAAGTCCAACTTTATATTTATATATAATGATAGCTGATGAAATGATGCAGTGTGTTGTTTATAATAGTAACAGAAACAATTGCAAAAACAGATCTTTATTCAGATTAGGGGACTCTGTGGGCAAATGGTTGGAGCATCTCACCTTCAAGGTCACAGACACCTTAGGAAACAGAAAATATTTTTTTGGTCAAATTATAGACATTTTCGACTTCTGAAGAACCAGTGGACTAATTTTAACCAAACTTGATAGGAAATTTATCTCAGGTGACTGTTAAGGCCCATTGGGTCTCTTGTATTCTAAAGTGCTTGGCCCTGGGTCCTGGGCCCACTTATTCAAGTGTCAGAATATTCTTATTTTGACTACATGTAGTAATATTCAAGTACTCCAGTATTTAGTAAGATGGCCCTGGCTGGAGGAATGATCTCCAAAAACTCATATACTAAGACACTATGTACTAATTTTTATCTTTTAAATTTTTCCTTTAACTTCAATGTCTGATGGTATGTGTTTGTAGGCTTTTTCACAGTCAATTCATATTTCAGAAAACTTGTAAGTTTATTCCAAGATTAATACCTAGTCATATTAACTGTAACTGGACTGCCTTTAATTTCTTTTGTGTATATTATTATAGTTCAGTAGCGCCACTCCACAACCTGAAGCTGGTGGTGGTAGTATACCATCTGATGCCACCCTTAAAAAAGTGGCAGAAAATATCCACAAAAAAGACTGGCAACGTGTGGCAAATAAACTTGATTTTGTCCAGGAAGATATAGATGACATCCGAGATGAGTATCCTAATAATTCAAAGCAACAGGTATGTTGTATATGTGATATGAATATTTATAAACAACATAAGTCAAAATGGAAACAACACAAACTATCGCATGTCATAATATATGCAACTAAAGTCATAATAAAAACAACATAAGTCAAAATGTAAACAACACAAACTATCACATGTCATAACATACAGAACTAAAGTCATAATAAAAACAACATAAGTCAAAATGTAAACAACACAAACTATCACATGTCATAAAATACACAACTAAAGTCATAATAAAAACACCATAAGTCAAAATGTAAACAACACAAACTATCGCATGTCATAATATATGCAACTAAAGTCATAATAAAAACAACACAAACTATCACATGTCATAAAATACACAACTAAAGTCATAATAAAAACACCATAAGTCAAAATGTAAACAACACAAACTATCGCATGTCATAATATATGCAACTAAAGTCATAATAAAAACAACACAAGTCAAAATGTAAACAACACAAACTATCGCATGTCATAATATATGCAACTAAAGTCATAATAAAAACAACATAAGTCAAAATGTAAACAACACAAACTACAATAAAAACAACACAAATTGTCACAAGTCATTTTGTAATCAGCAAACACAAGTCATAATAAAATAACATAAGTCATAATAAAACAACAAAAATGTAAACAACAAACAACACAAGCCAATATGAAAAGTTGTCACACCACGTTGTGTAAACAACAGACAACCCTACTCAATATTTAAACAGCACAAGTCATTATGTAAACAACAAACAACACAGGTCATGTAAACAGTAGTACAAGTCATTATGTAAATAACAGACAACCCTAGTGAATATATAAACAGCACAAGTTGTCACAAGTCATTATGTAAACAACAAACAACACAGGTCATGTAAACAGTAGTACAAGTCATTATGTAAATAACAGACAACCCTAGTGAATATATAAACAGCACAAGTTGTCACAAGTCATTATGTAAGCACAAACAACACAGGTCAATATGAATACAGCACAAGTTGTCACAAGTCATTATGTAAATAATAAACAACCCTAGTGGATATTTTTACAGCACAAGTTGTCACAAGTTATTATGAAAACAACAAACAACAGTTAATGTAAACAGCAATACAAGTCATGATGTATATGTAAACAACAAACAATACAAGTCATGTAAAAAGCAATACAAGTCATAATGTAAACAACATTAGTCCTTATGTGGTCAACAAACAACATACATTACTGTAAATTTGGTTGTATTGGTGAGAATTTTATTTATGTATAATTTTGCAAGAGCTCTTGCTTGCGAAAATAAAATCATGGCATAATGAATATGATGATAATATGGTGAAATGGGCATACAAATTGGGAAAATATTATCTTGCAAATAAACTTGTGTATGGTGAAAATAGTCCCACGAAATTTTCCAGATTTATAGTCCTTATGTGACCAATAAACAATTAACACCTGTCCTTACTGTTAAATGTGGAAATATGATTGCATAGTATATCTATCTAACTTGTACATTGGTTGATTTGCAGGTTTACATAATGTTACAAGACTGGAGAAGCCGAGAAGAAGGCCAAGCATACTCAAATATACTAGCGAAAGCTTTGAATGACTGTGGCATGAAGCAAGCGGCTGCGTTAGTTACGTAGAACAGAAAAATTTGTGGCACTGTTAAATGTTGACAGTATAGCTGTAGAAACATTGTGGTGCTTAACTTTTTATCATGTTTTTAAAATTCTTATCAAGAGGAACTGAGATGTGAATTCATTCCTGATTTTAGCCCATACTTGCTCTATAAAGACTGTCAGTTTACTTTTAAATTTCTAGCAAGACTGAATAGATCGTAATATTTTCTAGATATCAAAAATATTGGCTAACATCTGTCTGGAATTAAGATCTATAAGCAAATCCAAACATGACATCTGTTTGATATTGGACATATTTTTTTCACAAGAGGTTTCTAGACTGTAAAATGATGTATGTAAATATGTACTTTATGTTCAGGGAGAATCCTCAGTTTACTGATGTTCAGAGGTCAACACAAGAGATTTTTTCAGAACATGCTCACTTGCATGTGATAATCAGACGTTTACTTGTCTAACTGGTAATTTCATTTGTTCTGCTGGGGAAAAAAATGGTTTTATTTGAGAAACATAACATTCAAGCCAGCTCATGATAAATAATATGAAAATATGAAAATACCCGTTATCCTCTTCAGTGATCTTGTTTTTTCATATAACTTTGTACGATTTTATATAATTTTTTTTCAAAAATTTCTCTAAATTGTACTTTGTTGATGAGCAATATTGGCTTGTTTGGCATTTCATTTTTAATCTTCATATAGAACCTATGAAATACAAAGAAGTTCGTCCAATTGCTAGTTACATTATTTATGACATGTGTTATAAATAAACACTTCAGAATGTTTGTGATTTGTTTTTGTTACAAGTTTTTAGGAGGACAGATCGATGAACTTGACGTTTACTTTTTACCTTGACCTTTGAAAGGTCATATTCATTTTATGTTGTCATGTTTTGTGAAGTTAAAATGTGATACTCTTAACAGTAATTAACAGAGCTAAAGGAAACAGCTAAAACAAACCGTTGGTGACAGATCAACAGACATTGTCATGTCATAGACCAGTATCTAAACCAAACTGTTGGTGACAGATCAACAGACATTGTCATGTCATAGTCCAATATCAAAACCAAACTGTTAGTGACACATCAACAGACATTGTCATGTCAAAGACCAATATCTAAACCAAACTGTTGGTGACAGATCAACAGACATTGTCATGTCATTGACCAATATCTAAACCAAACTGTTGGTGACAGATCAACAGACATTTTCATGTCATAGACCAATATCTAAACCAAACTGTTGGTGACAGATCAACAGACATTATCATGTCATAGACCAATATCTAAACCAAACTGTTGGTGACAGATCAACAGACATTGTCATGTCATAGACCAATATCAAAACCAAACTGTTGGTGACAGATCAACAGACATTGTCATGTCATAGACCAATATCTAAACCAAACTGTTGGTGACAGATCAACAGACATTGTCATGTCATAGACCAATATCTAAACCAAACTGTTGGTGACATGAACCTGTCTTGAAAGACCACATTCTGAAAAGTACATAGTTAAATAATCCTTTACATAAAATCTCCTTAGAAAGACCACCTGTCTTGAGAGACCACATTTCAGTAGCAGACAGGGTGGTCTTTTAAGACAGGTTCCACTGTACTTTTCATTTTTTTCCCTTTCATTTTTAAAATAAATATCTCAAGACAATTTACAGATAGAAACACAACAAAGTTTTTAAAATGTGAAATGTCATTTAAGTGTAGCATTTCCTCCGTACTGACATCAGATACCAAAGGCCCCTTTTCTACTGATGAATCAGCCTCTGTGGTAGAGTACTGCACTTTAAAATGCAACATTTATTACTTGTAGTCAGAGCAGATTTAAGCCTGCTGGAATCTAAGGTTATATTGTGTTGAGGTTTGCCTTGAAAGCAAGCGTAGCTCATTACACAATTGCTAGAAGTTTTGTTGAAAAATTTTCATTGTGAGTTTATCAGACCTTGCAAGGGGTAGTAGCACTCCCAATTATTGATGTTGCACAGTTTATTTATGCCGGAAATTTTTCAGAACATCAGAGTGATTAACCAGGAAATATATAAGGTGAGACTGGTCAAGTGTCGGGTTGAAGTGGTCAAGCCTGAAGATTTTTTTAGGCTCAACAGTTTACAGCTTCCGACATAGTTCTGTCACTTTTCTACATTGTGTACACACATATATAAGTTGGCTTCATGAATGGTCCTTTGGCCTGTTTGAGTTGTGCTCCATAATAAATTAAAAGACAAATTCATAACAAATTAACAAAAAATTATTTATTGTCTACTGAAAATCTATGACATAAAATGCTATATTTGCTGAAAAATAAAAGCGTGCATAAATTACAGTAATTACATCATATATTATCAGTGACTTATCTGATGATTGAAAAAAAAAGATAATATTTCATTACTATGATTAAAAAAAACATCAATACCTGTAGCTTTGGATGAAATTGATTGGGTCAATTTCATGGCCATTTTGATGTATAGCATAGCCATACTGACTTAGACATTGTTCTGTATAAATTCTATATTTTATTTAGGGAAATCTGATTAGAGTGTATTTGAAAATGATTTAGCTTTTTGTTATGTCTGCATCTTAGATAGGAATGCAATTTTAAAAAAATAATATGCAAAATGCAATATACATGTACATGTATTTTACTTTCAGTAAACTGAAATTTTATAGAATTTAAGTGATAAAGAACCAATACAAAACCCATGAGTAAGAAAATTATTGTCCATATCAAAAAGGTGGGTGACACGGACAAAAGTTTTCCAATGTAGATCAAAGTTAATGCATATTTCAGATTTTCCCCTTTCAACCTATCTTCTGTGAAGGCATGTGGAAGTTAAATCCCTGCTGTATACATTTCATTTTGCTTCAATAATATAATCTTTAAAAGTACTCCAAAATACTAAAGTGGAACCTATCCTGTAAGACAACCTATCTTCTGAGATCACACTCTAAAAACCACATAGTTAAATATCCTTTAAATAAAGCCTGTTTGGAGATATCACCTGTCTTGAGAAACCACAATTTAGTAGCAGATGGGGGTGGTCTCAGGTTCCACTGTTTTTGGAGGTTACTTGACTGTTTATAGTCGGTGATGTAATTTGATGTCACTTTCAATAACTTATCTCATCAACATCTAACAACGCTGCTAGAGAAAATCTCACTTATACTAAGAAACAATCCAAAGCAGTCAGCAATAAGATAATTCTTATGCCGACTATTTAATAAAGAAACATCAATTAATCTAAAGACATTTACATAGGCCTATAATAAACATATCTTGAACTTATTATGTCTAAATTCAAGTTTTTAACTGATAATATCTGAACTTGAATTATGAAATACATGTTATTACTGTTATTACAGCAATAAAAAGATAATTATCTATATAATGATTGGAGTCGTGACTGTTAACTAATTTAAAATTAGTAAATGTAAATACTGGTAATTATGTGAAAACTGCGAAAAATTGATGTTGGGGCTTTTGAATTGGGTCTGTCAACTCCTCCAAGAAATCAACATATATTTTGGGCCTAGGATAAACATCAACATACACTAAATAAAACTTATCTGATAGTGGCTGAAGGTGAAGGTCATACTAAAAATACACATCAAATGAAATATAAAATATTTGTATATAGCAAATAACATTTATAGATCAATGTACATTGTTTTTCAACCTTCAGAGACATAATAATTTGTATAGTTATTGCACAAGATGTGATAAAAATATAAAAATACACAGCTATATTATCTATAGTTAATCAAGCATACGGCTGAGCAAGCTAACATTCACACTGTTGTTGGTCTGGTTAAAAATGAAAATAATCATTATACATGTCAATACAAAATGTTTACTAAAAATCATTGCTATATAAATAAAGTGCTTGTTCAGATAAATTTTAGACAAAAAAGTTACATTTTCTGATGAAATATGAATATGGTACTGTAACTTTTGTAACATACTATACATTATAATTCAAATTACATCACTTACATCTTAAAAATATATTCCAGGAAATACGTATTTTAGTGTGACAGATCAATTGTCTAAGGGCACCACATTCTGGGAACCATTCAATTAAATGATCCTTTACATTAAACCTCTTTTGAACGACCACCTGAGGTAGATGGGATGGTTTCTCGACATACTCAAGACAGGCTCCACTGTATATATTTTTTGTTTGGTAATTATTAAAAGATCATTTATTTAACATGCCCCAATCCTAAACAAGACCTTTATCATTGGACTATTTGGAAGAGTTGGAGCCAGTCATATTAATTTTGTTTTGGCCTAATGGCTAACAAAATCCAACATAGTCAAAATATTTATTTATTTATAATACACAGTGTAAAATATGTACAGGCTACAGATATCTGATGCACATGTCTTCTGATTTATGTATGCAAATCTGATTTTTGTTCTTATTTATTAATCATGTGTAATATGACCTACATCAGTCAATATAACTCCAAACTGACCTACTTATAGGTGTATATGACTGAGAATTTCATGTCTATAGTCTAGTACAGACACATGTCTGAATCAAATCATAGCGAAGATCAGAGATTTAAAATCCTGGATTACAATAATTATGCATGGAACATCATACAGAGTAAAAATGAAAAATTCTGCCATAGAGAAACAAACCTTTCTACTTAACATTGGGTGGCATAAATTATACAGATTCCTACAAAATGATGTCCCAGCCTCAAAGAACAATCACAAACAAAAATGCTCACTTTATGAGAAAATGTATCATTTTGTGGTCCATAGTAAGAAGACCACAGTTAAGTGAAAAGTGTCTACTGGGTATATTAACATCATCTTACAATACAAATCAAAACATGCAGATCAGAGCAAGGCAAACAAAATATATTACTTTTACAGCCCTACCATTTGAAAATATTCTTTTTTGTGTGTTTTTTGTTTTTGTTTTTGTTTTTTACAAAACCTAAATGTGCCACTTCATGTTGGTTATACACTGATTTAACTTGAAGTGGTCCACAAAAAAAAATCTTATTGATGTATAAATACTAAAAAGTACACAAAAATAATTACATCATACAATGCATAGAAATTTGACATACATTTATTCATTTTCAATTAACCTGACCACCATGTAAAGCAATACCCATTTGAAGTTAAACATTTCTTATTTCTAGTTACAAATTGAAATACATTTAGTATACATTTTAAAGATGCTTATCAATTGTATTAAACAACAGACTAGAGTCGGCCTAAATCACTCACCTATGCTCCATCAACAAATGTGAAAAGAAGAACAAGAAAAATATGTACAGTCAAACTTGTCTATAAAGACCACTCAAGGGGACTGACAAAAGTATCCATCAAAGACATGTGGCCTTAATAAAGAGATTGCCTTTAATGCAAGTTTGACTGCATACTGAATAAATCTCAGAAGGAACTTTTTTAACATATATTGGTTTGTTTTGGGCACAGGAGGCCTGTGGTTTTAAGCATCAGATCTGGAGGAATTGGCCTAAGAAAAGGCATATGCTATTTTGCACATCCCTGGTCGATTAAAACAGCAAAACTGGTAGGGGACCATAAGTATGAATAATTCCTTCCAAGTTTCATCAAAATCCATATAATTTTTCTGGAGAGTTTTATAATGAGTTGCAGAGCTTGCATTACTGTACCCATTTCCCTTTTTCAACTAAATAAATGAAAAATTGTTATGCACTCAGCACTTGAATATAAACATTATTTAACTTAACAAGGGGAGAAAATAAAAGAAATCACACACATCTGAATGAGAATGAAAAGGCCCAAAAAGATATCAAAATAGAACCAAAATAACAACACTTCTTTCCACATCCTTCTAGATCACTCCGATACATGCTAAATTTGTAAAGAACTTCAATTACTTCCTTCCTGTAAATTTAGGTCAAAATTTCTTTTGCAGTTTTGGAGAACAAACTGAAAACCTGAAAATTTTATGGACAGATGATTGGATGGTTGGACAGACAGAACGACGTCCGATGTAGAGTGATCACAATAATTCACTAAAACCTGTGACGCAGGTAAGCTAAAAACACATGCATAAAGATTGTTTGAAATCTGATAAAGAAAGAAATTCTGGAGGATGTACTAAAAAAAGATCAACTTAAAGCTAAACTTCAAGACAGAAAAAAAGATGTAAATTCTATTTCTGATTGTTATTGTCAAATTTTATATCTACTTTGGTCGTTATCTTTTACAATATGGTCAACAGTACATAATATATATAGAAATATATGAGCAATAAAACATTGTATCTATTCAAATAAAAACAAGATCAAAATGAATGTTAGAGGCATCCCATAATGCAATGAACAATGAAATATACAACAAATGCTTAAATAGAGAAAACTTCAAAATTTTTCTACAATTCAAGATTCTGTTAAACATTCATTTCAACCAATTTTCCTTATAAAATCAAAACAAAATGCATAGGATTTAGAAAATTTATATATATATCAGGGTTGTCAATGAGTAACCGGTTAACCGAGTACTTGTCGGGTGGTCCGATTATCGAATACTAAAATCAGTACTCGATTACTCGAACAGAATTTAAAAATCACGTGTATTTAGCATTCTTGAAATAATTAGAAATAAAGATAATCATCTAACTGATCTGATCCACTGTCTATCCTCGTTATATACAAGTTTATACAACAGTTAGTGTCTTTATAGCTGTCATTGGTTTGCCATATCCAGCGGGAGCTGTTTGTATTTTATATCTGGAAGATTAATACATGTAATGAATTGTTTTCAGAATAATAAGCTCTCCATGATAATTTTGTTTTTAATGCTGTTAAAACCAGAGATATTTAAAGCTCACATGTACATATAGTTATATTAAAACATTTCATTACATAAAACAATACATTGCTGAATCCATGTAGGATACCGGGGTTCCAAAGCCATTAAAATTTGGTTGAATTTAGTAACAAAAAACAAAACATTGAAAGATTATTGGGGAGCATATTACTGAATCGTCTAGAACTGGCTCTTTTTCTTTAATTTTTGATAATAATAAAGCTACCAATGTGATTTTTTAGATAAGACAGAATGATCCTTATATAGTGTCTGGAAGCTATGAAATGACCTGCAGAGCTATTAAAATTAAACATTTTCAGGGATATAGTGGGGACAAGATAATATACCTCATCGGGCAAATAAATGTATCTGCAGCCCCCTCCACTTTAAATAATTACTGGGTCTGCAACTGAATTATTACATAAGTGACTAAGTAACCGAGTACTTGATTGGAAAAACATTCGGTAAACTGGTTACTAGGTATTGACCGATTTGACAACCCTATATATATATATATATATATATATATATATATATATATATATATATATTTATATATATATATATTTATCCTCAAATATGGTTCATTTATTTTATTTTGAAGTAAAGTTTTCTTTTTACTGAAATGATACTTAGTATATAGATAAATATTCACATGTAAAACATACATTATGTATGCTAAAATTAGATTGACAGTACAAAACTAAAGTTATACATGTTCGAAAATAACTAAAAAGATAATAATTGTAAAACATTATGAGCAATGTTATTTTGGTTATTGGTGAAAGAAGAGACAATCTTTGCTCAAATAAAGATTTTTAATAAAATGGATTTCCAGATACATTTACAAAGTTATAAATAAATATATAAAAAGACTGAATTACTTTCTAAAAGTCAACAGTATCAACTTGACACTAGATATTGATCTTTTATACATATCTTTTTATTTGTTACAACTAAGACATCTTTAATGCTGAGTCAGGTCTACATTATGACCACCTCTGTACAGTTACAAACAGACCAACATTTTCTGTGGATCACAGGGTTTCTATTTCTTTTATTTTAAACATACTTAACAATTTTTTAAAATGGTGTTTTGCCACATTCATCATTTTTTTCCCAGTAATATGGTGGGGCTAGCTTTTAATATAAGAGGAAAGAAGCTATCCAGCAAACTGGAAAACTTTCTCACAAAATCAGCTTAGGTTCCAGCAGGGTTTGAACTCACATAGACTAGAGGTGAAATACTATATGGTTTAAAGCCTGATATTCAAATTATTTCATCATAGAGGCCCTAATGAGATTTAACAGTACATGTATTAACGTGTTATATTAAAAATAAAAATTAACAGTGTATATAAATGTCATCTTCCACTTTGCTGTAGGAGAGAGAGAGAGAGAGAGAGAGGGGGCCCCTCAACAACAAATTTGTCACTGTTCACCAGAAATCCAAATTGTCCTTAATACACTGGACAAAGAGAAACATCATATTTCTATAAACACAATGTTAGAAGGGTTACTGCCAATCAATTGCTGTGACATCATTCTGTGGTCAATGTTAAAAACTGTACCCACCTGTCAGGCTTTCCATAAACAGTTTTCTGCCAGAGTTCAGCTGTTATATTGTATAGCAGTATATATATTTTGCTTTAAAAGTAAATCTACAAAATTAAATGAAGTATCCTAGTGTATAAATAATTGGAAAAAAAACTAATTTTGAGTTATTCCGATACCACTCTCATTAATACTATGTAATCCAATTTAGTTACTTTTAAAAGAGCAAAACTTATCATGTTGCCCTATAGTATGGCCGCCAAAGGGGAATAACTCTAAAAATACTTCTTATAGAGAACTATAGAGTCAACTATAATTAATAAATACCCACAAATTAAATGTTGTTGTGCAGTAAAAACTGGAATACCATCAAGAATGCCATTGACAAAAGCATAATGGAACCTGTAAGTATATACAATGCCCAATGCTTTGAGTATGATGTTAACACTGTTCCCACTTATGAAAACTTTAACAACTCCAAATTTGGCTATTTTCTTGAAATACTTATTACTTGACTCACACACTATTGGAATATATTTACAAGACATTGGTTAAATAAACAGAAGGAAATGATGAAAAGAAAAGATGAAACCATATCACAAATATGGAATGCCACAAAGATGAGGAATCAAAACAAAAGGCCATCAAAGTTTACCCAGTCAACCATGACCACACCCTATCATAAATTCATAACATAAGGCCATCAAAGTCTACCCAGGCAACCATGACCACACCCTATCATAAAATCCCCTGATCTAAGGTCATTTTGCTATAAAGATTCAGCATACCAATTTTACAGAGAACTGGCATGGTGTTCATTTACAAGACTTAAAATGTTCCAAAGTTTGTGCAAGATGGCTACCAACAAAATGACTGGCAGCGACTGATAAGTCACCAGAAATCATCAGGGCCTGGCACCATAAAACTTGAGAATTCATTCAAGTCAAAGAATATTCTAAGCTTGGCCGACTCAGTCAATCAGATTAGCCAAAGTTGAGTAAGATTTTAGGCCCAGATGACCTCAAGAGAGGATATGGCATAGATAGGTAGACCATTAACACAGAATGTTAAAAGAAATTCAGGCATTTCACAAATACAAGATAAAACAGGGGATTGAGAAGAAAAAGTTATTTTACCAGAACAGACAACCGCAGTAATAATGATATATCAATGGACAACATGATGGGTTGGTTGGTAGTTTGGTTCTCAGAAATTTTCAACTCGTTTAATTTCCCCAATTTTCACTTTTAGATAAGAGGGTAAATACAAAATAAAGACATAACTTTCAAGCTAAATACATGTAATTGAAGCATGGGAAAGAAATTTACAACAGATTTAAAACAGAGCAAATTTATTTTCTGGCGCAAGAGGGAAAAAATAACCAGTAGCAAATATTACCTGGTAAGCAATGTTCATTTTTAATTTTAGTGACTAAACAAATATATTTCATATTTTACCAAATATACCGAAAAAATAATTGAAAGAAGCTTTTAAGTGGGTCATTTAGAATGCATTAAACAAGGTCATTCTTATTTTAGCATCAAATAACGGATAGTATGATTATACAAGCTACAACTAAAACCCTGAATTCAGAAACGTAAACCCTGTATCATTCCTGTATATATGTCATTATGCATAAATTATACTCTGCCACTTACAAAAACCAGTGTTCCAAGCACGATGAGAGGCTACATGACATATAAATAGTATTTTATTTGCTAAAATACTGTCTGCTAATATTTGATTGTGGTGAAGGCTAAGAAAAATTGTTACAGAAAAATGGTATTTGATAGAAATAATTTTCAATAAAAATTTGTGTTTGCTGATAATTTTTGATTGACATATTTATGTAATTTTCAAGTCACAAAAATAATTATAACGACAATGATAATGGGGAACAAACATGTAATATTAAGGTTGAATGGTTGGTAGGAAGGAAGTTGTGATATTGAGACAACTAGATTCTTTTCTTTATGCAATTTTCTGCTGATGAATAACAAAAATATTGAAAAAAATGGTTGCCTATACATAAATTTCTAGTTGTACTATAGGGAAGCACACAAACAGGATAAATATTACAACCTGCAATGAGTTATATTCTATAGATAAAAATAAAATATAAAGCTGTAAGTTCTCACAAAGATCAAAATACAGAAATGACATCTGATTACTCACACACTTATGTACATTCATATAAACTGAACTGGGTTATTCTAAGAAATAAATCTTATATTCAACACGGAGACAATTGTTTTATTAAGCACTATCAGCAGACGACAAGGCATTATACTTAACATTTGTTTTGTAATTTTGATTCTCATCATCTGAGAAATGAAACATAATCAGCTAAATGACAGTAAGTTCAATATTGCACAACACTTTAATCTATAATTTGGCACCAGGTTGTTCATGTAAATTTCACATGCATAAACAAACAAACAGATTTTCACAGTGCTACAGATAAGCTACATATTTGCATATTTTATGCATAAAAAAAATCAATGAATATGCAAGCAAATTAAAATCTTTGTGTAAGATATCCAACACAATCAAAACCGAAGTGAAAAAAAATTAAACACACTGGATCTGAAACCTGCTGAGAGATGAAATATTGAGTTCACTTGTTCTGAATGAATCTTGGTCATAAAGTGTGTAAAAGCTCTGTAGTGATAATGCATTTTACTGAGCCACACCCAGATGTTAAAGTGTGGACACACATTGTACAAACGGTAAAAATATCTATAAATTAACGGTAATTTAGCAGCCGAGACATTCCAGTAAAATCAATGGCTACAGAATTAGAAATTTTGTGGGTAAAAATGCACACTTCATTTGGAAATGATGGGTAGGTACCCAAATGCTCAGAAAGTTATCTGGAGCACAGCTTACAAATATTAGGGACTTGCTTCACGATGTATGTATGTATGACTTGGTCCTCAGATTTTCAATCTTTTAGACACAAAATCTTATATAACTTTTGTGCTAATTTTTATGTTTTGTTTTCTCATCCATCTCCTAATGAATTCAAATTTCATAATTACTCTTTTTATTAGCCTTTCTTATAACATACCAAAACTTAAGGTTTGATAAGCCATTGAGGGTGACGGTAGAATGAATTCTGAATTCTTAACTTCAACAAGAAGTGTTTGAAAAATGGTATGTCTTGAAAAAGTAAGCCTTTTATGACTAATGTATAAAGTCTCATAAATCTGGCATGTACTGTCTTGATCATATTGATATAAACCTTTAAACAAAATGTGGCTTAAATTTGAGGGGAAAGAAACTCTGGTTATTTGAGGAACACAAAATGTTGCAAACTGACAAATAAATGGACAAACAAATGAACCAAACCCCCCCCCCCCCCCCCCCCCCCCCCCCCCCCCCCCCCCCCCGCATCCTGCATTTTTTTATCTTTAGACTAGGTTAAAAAAAAATTGTAAATACAACCTTCAACTTTTTTTAAATGCATGTGAAATACATTCCTAATGTTATAATGCAAAACATATTAACAATCTACATGTTAAACAAAGAAAACATATGAGGAAACAAACAAACAAACAAAAAGAAAGAAAAATGAAAACAACACATATATAAAATAGATATTGGACTAAAACTGAAAGGAATATCAAAAATTAATTTTCAAATATTCATGACTAATACAGGATTCATATTCAAATGCAAGTATTTCTATTTTTCTACATACATATTTTTCTTCCGCCCTTTAATTTATCCTTGGCATTTCCAGTATCTGGATACATAAGAATCAAAGGTTTTATATCCCAGTATTCATATCTGAATATTTGAATATTCTTTTCAGTTCTAGATTGGGCTAAACACATCATAACTCACAACTATGATATAAACTAAAACATGTATACAAATTTTACATAAAAAAATTACATTCATCTGTTTTATAACAATATTAAACACCCATAGGTTTTACACTTACTGAATAAGGGGAAATTTTCCCTACATGATCATGGCAACAATAATACTGCTTTTTTCTGTCACAGAATTAACAATATGTTTTGCAGATTTTCTATCCTGATTACTTGTGCAGTGATATATATATATATATATATATATATATATATATATATATATATATATATATATATATATATATATATATATATATATATATATATATATATACACTGCATACTACTTCTCAAGTGAAATATCATTCAAATTCAAATTCACGACAATAATATTAACAATAAATATCAACAATAAAATATTTTGCCATCATTTCCTACTTTTTAATTTCCCAGCAAATGAACAGGAAAAAAGTTCAAAGATATGCAACAGAAAATGACAACTGTTTGGTTGACTGATTTGACCAATGGTAGAAGTAAGTTGACCAAATGGGCTAAAAATTTGCATACCAGGTCATTATCATTATTATCATCATTAATACAGGTATAAATCACTAAATTAAAGATAAATCCATATTCTAAACAAAACATGAATCTCTTAAAAGAACAGTGCTGATTCTATTTACTGCTGCACTATGTACAAAAACAAAAGTCTAGATTGTCTATAGTTTATATTTACAACAAACATAATCCTTAAAGATATCACTTGAGCATGTTATTTGATAAACTGATAGATAAATTGATAGATAAAGTGATTACAAAACTTTGGCAGAGCATATTTTCCTCACACATGAGTGAATGGATTAACAACAACCTATGTTAATTCATTTGATTCTGGGGTTGTAATACAAACTGGCAACAGGTAAAGGGAGATAACTGATGAACTCTTAGCAAACAAAACCAAAGGTAAGTGATCAACTTTTGATTCGAAAATAAGAATTGAAACAGTATAGAAGAATAAAGAAACTTCAGTTGAGCACAATATTGGTGGGCAAGGATTTAAATGTGGAAATTTATACAAAATGTTTTATCATTGGGTAAAAAAATGACTAAAATTAAATTCATGTAAATATAGTGCTTTGAATATAATTAAGGTTATATTTAAATTCTGAAAAATGAAGACAAATATCAGATGGGGTTTACTAAAGATTCCGATTGTCATATATATACATGTATGTACATATAATAGTATAATGCATTTTGACAAAAATCCCCCAAAATGACAAAGTTAATATATATACCTATGCATCACATAACACAGGAGTTTACAAGAGTTACACACATTAAAAGTGTATCTGTCATTTACATGCTCTCGCACCAAAAAAAACAAAATACTCCAAAAACAGCTAGTCGTGTGCTCATTTATCTTCTGTGTAGATTAACATAATTAAAAAGTTATGTTGTATCTTAGGCTGTTTGCATACTAAGGCCACATTGAATAAGAACAAAGATAAAGAATATATGTTGAAGGTATCTCAAATAAAGGTTTTCTTGCAAATACTTCTTAGTTAAAATTTTATAGAAATATTTATGCATGTCGATAAAAGGGAGTCTTTAAAATTCCTAATAAACTTGACAAAATTACCCATACAAATTTCTTGTACTACCGTACTTTGCTCTATGGTAAAAAAGAGGCAAGCACCAAAAACACAACACATATCATCTAAAGTCTGTTCATAGTTTGTCAGTGGTATATGGTGAAGTACAAATTTCCAGCTCTAAAAACATGTGATTTCTTTATCAATCCGTTGCGTAATGGTTTTAGAATACTTATGGCTTCTTTGGTTTGTTTTTCTGAAAATGAAAGTGATGATTTTATATTGTGTCTCAAAACAACTGTAAATGATGAGGGCAACAATGATCAGAAAAACATAATCTCAAACAAGATGTGTTTGTGAAACATGAGTGTCCTCATTTGGCAACAAAAACCAAAGAAAATGGTTCAATGTCATGGTCAAGATCACTAGGTCATAATCTTTTGGTCTCATAAGAAAGGTCTTCTTACAAGGAATACAAATATGAAATATGAAAGCCCTATCACTTACCATTCAAAAGTTAAAATTTTTTTGCAGACAGACAGACAAACAGAGAGATGGACAGACCAAAACCTAAATGCCCACAAATCTCCAGTTACAATTTGAGTACTGAAAGTACTGAAATGGGTTGTTATTTTGGCAAAATAGCCATGGGATTAAAACTACAGTTAAACCTTCATATAGGGGCCACCCAAAGGACCAGAAAATATTAACCTTTATGTGCAGATGACCCTTATACACAAGTTCAATTTAGCTGAAGTGTGCAGTCAAGGGGCTTAAAAAAACTGGCCCCTATAAACAGGTAATCCTTATATACAGGTGGCCACTATAGCAAGTTTTACTGTACTTCTATCTACCATATATGAAATGAAAATAAATCAAATTAATGTAGATCTAAAAACAAAAAAAAATTCAATTTCCAGCCTCTAAACAAATTCAAAATTATCATTCTAAATTTTATTCGTTGTATATTCCACACCAACTTTAAATATTGTCTGTCGTGCATTAATACTCATTTCAAAATAAAATGTGGAACCTACTTAAATTTAAACCAAACATGACACTGTGAACAGGTAAAATAAATTTTTTCATAGCGAAAAATGGCTGTGATTTAAAACAAATTTTAGGGCTTGTAATATCGAATGTAAACAATCCTATTCAGGGCTACATGTATTACCGTGGTACATGAATATATACTCTGCCTAGACTAAATAAACAATCAAACAACGATCTCTATCTTGTATTACTTAATATGAATAACTGTACGAGGTGAAAAGACAGCTTACTCAATATTTATTGTTAAAGAAAGTCGCGATGTAGCAAAACGATCTATCACCAATTATAGACATCAATGCTTTCAGCAATGGATAAAACTTTGTTTTTTGTTGAAGACATCGTTTCTGTTTGAAATCCATTATGAAAAGACCGATTACACAAAAAGTTTAGGTTTATATATCCCAATCTAAACGTGATTAACTTCAAAAGTTGTGATAATTGTTGTGTAAACACCCGACTATGGACATAGTGATTTTACCCAACTTTCGCGGAAACGAGAACAGGAAATTGTAACAATCAATGTTCGAGTAACCTCCCTTTGTGATATCAATACACACAGTATGCAAGTGACTGTCCGCTAAAATTGAGCAGTCACTGGTTAAGTTATGTAAGGCATGTGATCACCATATAGGGGGTATAAAGAAAGGAAATATGCACGGGTAATCTCATTAAGGCAAGTTAAGTATAGTGATTAGTTGACAAACATGTTCATTTGATGGTTTTCAAAATGGACAGGAACTTATTCATAATGAATTTCACACGCTATTTGCACAACAAGTACCTCCTACTCGATGCTATACCCTCTATTCTGACGGTTCCATGGACTAGAAAACAAACATATTCTTGTGAGTTCAATAGAAATTGATTTAGCTTCATGTTGGTATCAGCGATATGTAATTATTTCTTTTTACAACCACTATAGGTTTGTTGCTGTCAATATCAATATGATGGCGGAGTAATAATGCAGTTTCTCAAGGCAGGCTCAACATCACAGGAATTTTATATAATGGAAATTCCATATTTATAAATAGATCGATGATGTAACTACACATTGTATTGTATAATTTCGAAAGACAGAAGTATGTAGAATTATGTGGTATCTTATTTATTGATTATTCAAACTAGATTTAATTTCATTTACCCCAAAATAATTGACATTTCTGTAAAAGTTGAATTCTTGAGTTGGACTATATTTTACAAATGCAACCTCCATGACCTCTTCACTGCTAACAGGATAGCCCTCGATGAAAAGTCAAAGTAAACCTATAATAGGTTGTTATTACATAACAACCCATAAAAAGACAAATACAGAAGAATAACTTACTAATTTCCAATTTATCAGAGAAATCCAATCATTGCACTCTTGTTCTGTGGTAGCATACATGTAAAATGTTCTCCACTTGAAAGCAACCCTAAAATAGTAAAGACAAGCTACATAAGATTTAATATGATGGGCAGATTACTATGATAATCAGTTGAACATGTCGAAACAGTGTTTGCGCTGTCGTACACCACATTTGCATATGGCAAATCTTTTTAAAAATTGGCGAATTAATTTCTCTTCTGGCAAAAATCGTTGGCAAATGAAAATTTGCAGCTAAAATGTTCCTTTATAATTTTTGAAAATGGTAATTCCCTACTAATATGCATTTCTGATCTGTACATCTTTGAGTTTATTTCACACTTGTACGTTGTTTTGACAGTACCCAGTTTAAGGCCTCCAGCGCCGATATGTATACAACAGGTAAACTGCTACTTGTCACGCCTAATTAAACATACCTGCAAATCATCTATTCTTTTGTGTTACCCTAATCAACATCCATGATGATAATTAATTCCTAATAATCTTTTAATTAGATTTAAAGCTCAGAAGATTTCACCATGTGTTGATACGACAAATGAAGGACTAACGATATGGGGCCACTTGTGTGCTTGTGTCGCGATTGATTACTTGTCCCATTATCAGAAAAAAATGTTTACCACCCCAATTACACTGACAAAATAGGAAATAAAAATGATAATAGTCATAACTTAACCCAAAAGAAAGAGGTAATGAGTATGACACTGTTTGACATGTACATGTCAATACAACTCACAACCACTAAATGCCACTTATATCACTGATGAATAAAAAGATAATCAACAATAAATTGGTCTTGAAGATATTTAATGCAATGGACAAAAGCTGAAAAAGAACAGAAATTTAAATGCAATTAACAATTGGTAGAATTTTGTAAACATTTCACTTCCAGGACAGAAATATAAAGAATCTCAGATACTAAAGTATAAATCTTTAGGATGTTCAGGATATAGATACAAATTTGGTAAAAATGGACAAACATGGACCTATGGAAACCAAGAGGTGAGTCCACAGTCATATCCAAATAAAATATGTGAGGAACGAATCCTTGTCACAATTGGTAGAGACGTCTCAACAACTGCCAACAAAAAGGCGACAAAACAGTTCACTTAGTGAACCAGAGTAAATGGGATTGGCAAGTTACTAACTTGAATGTGTCTATGTACTTACAGTAATTTCTATTCCAACTATCACTTTACATTTTTTTTTTAATTTTTCTGTACAAGAATTAAATATATAGAATAATAGAAACCATGAAAATTTAAGTCATATAGGGACTCCATTGCAATAATAATGATAAAATAAATGGATAAATATGATTAAAAAATAATATTAATAAAAATCTTCGATTCTCTGCCTGTTTTCATTTTGATAATTAATTGATGTTGGCTGTAGAAAAAGATGTTAGGAAAATCCATTTTAATAGGGAACTTTCAAGTTAGCCTGGATTACCGTTATGATCCTGCATTTATTCACGCCTTCTCAAGTTTGTTCCTCATATGTTCTTCCGGTTTTCATATTTACCTTCGCATCGTATGTAAAGTAAATGGAAATATTTTTACTTTTCAGAGCATTAAATTTATTTTGTATAAAGAAACCCAAGAGACTCTTAAAACATACCACAGTGGTTATTTAGTTGAACGCCAAATTACTGAAGTGTATCAGGCAGAGAAAAATATGCAGACAGACTGGGAATAGAACCCAGGATCTTCTTGCAGGGCGCTTTTACCAATTGTGCTATGGGGACTATCTATATATTATCAAAACCAGAAATAATATTGAGGAACATTTTTCTAGAATCACGCATCTACCAATAATAAAAGCAGGATTATAACGGAAATCCGGGTTAACTCAAAAGTTCCCTATTGGAATGTAGATTAATTCTTAAAATTGTGAATTCTCCCTTTTTTTCTAATCTTAGTTTTCAAAAATGTAATTTATAAATTTCCAGTAGCAGTTCTGTAGCCTACATGTAATAATTTTGAGTTGGCCAAGGATTTTTTATTTTGGCCAATGAAAATTGAAATTGGCCAATGAAAATTAAGTTGGCCAATGATTTGGCCGATACATTTTCAGACCCAGGGCTAACGCTGGTTGAAATGTGGTTTATCTACTTGTGGATTTTAGTCTAGTATTCACATTTCTTGCACCTAGGACAGGCTCATCCCGCTTTTTCACCAGTACTGCAAAATTCTATTCAGAAGTGATCCATAGCCCTCTGTATTCCAATGTACGTTGTCTGCATTGTTTGTAAACATGGCAAATGAAGGAGATTTTTGTGTAGGTAGTTTACATTGCTGAAATTTTCTTCTAATGACTAATACTTTTCATTATTATTTCTGACTGTATACATTTGACATACACAAACTTCCAGTTATAGTATAAATTCTAAGTGTTTTATAATCCTAAAAAGTTTGTTGAGCTTGAGTACTGAGTAAATTTGCTGTCAGACCTTGAACTTTTTGGTGTTATACCGGTAGTTATATGTATGTGTGTGTTGATGTTTTGTGCATGTCATGTCATGTCATGCTTTGTTATTTCCTGTTTTGTATTGATGAAAATTGATATGAAACTAAAGAATTATAAAAAAAAACAAAAAAACTGGTGACCTTGGGCACAGAATTTTTGCAAGTGATACCAGCTGACAATTGATTGCAAATGGCCACCATAGTCACTGCAAAGTGACAGACCATATCAATATAATTTTTAATCTTACTTCAATTTTCATTAATCTTCATTTTCCATAGAATTCTCCCAACTTACTTGAAAACATTGAACTTATGTTTGTGTGTATAATCTCTTTGGCATTCTATGCACTCATGTAAATCTAGGATTCTAATGGGTGCTTTGTCCATCTTTGTTTTGTAATATCGCAATTCATTCTTCTGTAACACAAACCACCTAGTTCTCCATGTCTAGAAAAATTAGAGAAAATCATACTGTAGAATCATAAAATTTCTATTTTGTTTAAATTTCATTCATTATGTTTTTTTTTATTATTTATCAACGAAATGACGAAATTTAACAAAAATTATATCTAATGATATCTATTGGTTCTTTTACAAACATTATTTTATTTCAACGAAATTTAAAGTCAACAAATGTTTTACATTTTTAAAACAACAAAATTTTACCTCCATGCAATTTTCTGATTATACAGTAGTGTTAACCCTTTCACCCCTGAATATCTGAGTGGTATGCTCTTTTCTATTGTTTAAGACCATTC
Organism: Atrina japonica; assembly: GCA_030159075.1. Classification (NCBI taxonomy): domain Eukaryota; kingdom Metazoa; phylum Mollusca; class Bivalvia; order Pterioida; family Pinnidae; genus Atrina; species Atrina japonica. The sequence goes on along the minus strand of BROG01000019.1, from coordinate 1,721,591 downwards.
TATTATGGTCTGTAGGGTTGAAAGGGTTAAACAGACAGTACTCTTCTGTTCTTACAACTACTACCAATAATGATGGTGAAGTTTATAATAATAATACCATGCATTCTGAGAGTATTTATGAACCAATACATGTCCATATTATTAAGTGAATGGTGAGCAGTTACAAAACTTTAACCAAGACCTTCACCAAATGGACTGACAGATGATAAAGCTTACAGCAACCCCCCTCACCAGTAGTGAAATACAATACCATGGTGAGAAAATGATGACAATATTCTAATACAGAGAAACCTATCTTGACACATCATCCCTTTTGCCACTGAAATGTGGTCTCTCAAGACAGGTGGTCTCTAATGAAAGATTTTATTTAACAAATTTTAACTGAATGTGTTTCACAGTGTTGTCTTGAAAGATGGGTGGCCTCTCTTGAAAGTGGTCTTTCATCACAGGTTTTACTAATACTGTATACAGGAACAACATGTTATGGTCTAGTAGTAAAGTGTCCAAATCACAAGAGGAAGGTCCTGGTTCTGTTCCTTGTTCCACGGCCAAATTAAAGATTTTGAAAAAATGGTTTTCACTGTTCCTTTGCTAGGCACTTGACAAACAAAGTGAAAGTCATGGGTCTTTCAGATGAAACTTAAAACCAAGGTCCATGTCGCAGTAAACATGGCATTTAAAAGAATCCTCACTGCATTGGCAACTGACCATAGTACAAATCCAAATTAATGGCACTTCACCAAAAGCTGGTGAAAAATTTAGGGATGTAAAACAACAAAAAAATCAAAGGACTAAAAGTCCTGAAAGGCAAGTCCTTAGTCAAATCTGAATTGGTGAATTTGTTCAAAAGAATATATATCTGTACGTACATGCAGTTACTTTTTAACCTGGGAATATACATCCTTCATCTACTAAATCAGAAATTAGTATTGGCTGTCGTATACCATGGTACATCTTTGAACCAAAACATTTATTTGAAATATAAGAAATTAGTGGATGCTTATTTTTGATTATGCATCAGTAGATATTTATACATTTTATGATATGTTTACGTTGCCATTACAAAACAGCAGACATACAGAGTCGGACTAAGATTTACATGTACAGTCTGGTCTTTCATTCTCTCACAAATGAACAGAATTTACAGCACACCAGGAAAGCATCTTACTCGATGTCAGATTTTAATGGTTCAATCGTGAGTTTGTCTATTATTACTTCCGCGAGTACGCTTGAAAACTTAAATAATCTATCAGTTAACTAAAAATTCAAGTTGTATGAATAAAAAGGAAACGATGATTGATTCCAGTTTCTAAATAACGCAAATTAAAATGGGTACCAATGTCAAAATCAGCAAAGCTGAACTGAGGGAATTCCCCTTTTCAACAAGTGCCCTATGTCACGTGACTATAATAATTCATCACAGCATTTTCGACTGTCTTCGTTGTTGAATTTTAGTTTCAATGAGTTTTCAAATTAAAACAAACGATGTCCTAGTTCAGGAATTATAAGGAGAGAGTATGTGAATGAAACAAGATTCAAATCAGACACAAAGAAGTATTTTAATGGTTGAATCTCAGGTAACTACTTTCTACAGCGCAAGTAGTAGTTCAGCAAATCCTATGGCACATTGATTTTTTAATGGGGTTGCTGACGATGCTTAATTGAGTACCTGGAAAAACCCCAGGAGTTCTGAGCCTGTCATAGCAATAAGGCCTTGCCTTAAAAATAACAACTGAATAAACAAGGGAAAGCTTTATCCCCTATATATATATATATATATATATATATATATATATATATATATATATATATATATATATATATATATATATATATTCCACCCAATTGCTTTCATTCTACCAGATTGACTTTTGAATTTAACGTGCTTTGACTTTACAGATCAAATTACTGCAAAGTTGTTTAATTTCAAGGGGAGAAAATTTTGTGTTTTTTCTGAAAGGAACTTATTCACAGGTATTAAATTTTGCACAAGATTTGTTATGAGTTGTCTTTCTCATATTTCATAAGTGTAAAGTATTATATTCACTGGTTTTTAATTTCGTGATATTTCCTTTGACCACGAATATAGTGAAATTAAATCCCCTGTGAATAAAAGCAACCATACAGTAATTTTGTAACTTTGCAGTTTCTCGTTCATTTTCATTTAGATCTATTATATTCACATTTCATTGGTAGTTTTTTAGCTATCAATCTGTTTAATTTCAGTTTTCAATTATTTTGTAACTTGATCACGATATACTCGTATTATATAGCATTTCTTTCATTCTAGGGCTGTTTGTGTGAGTGTGTTTGTGTGCAAGTATGTATGTGTACATTTTTTGTGTTATTGCAATTGTTTTGTCCTGGTCATCCCCAAAATTTGACTTTAATTTTGTCTGTGTCATTAAGGCTATTCCAGAAGTCTCTGGGTGGCAGAACACCATTTATACAAAGAAATGTGTTGATGGGGGGGGGTGTAAAATTGTATTTAAAAAATATGTTGTTTGGGGTATAAATAAAGAAATAAAATGCATTGGGGATGGGGTTGATACATGTACTGATTTTGAAATGAGCATTCATCCCTGCACTGCCCCTCATCAGTGATTCGTATCTCACTGTGTTTTCATCAGTCCATAGTCACACATTTGTATAATTTCATTTCTTTTCTCTTTCATATTTTCCGATCGGTAATTAAATCTTACAGATTGCTTTGTTTGAAAATGACAAAATGCGCTTTGTTTTATTCCTTTTATTACATTATTTTACAGTTATATTTTTATATATCCATTATAAGGTATGGAAAAATGATTTTATTTTAATTTAAATTTGTTGGACCGGGGGGGGGGGGGGGGGGGGGTGGGGGGGTATAAAGTAGTTGGTGGGGGTAATTTTTAATTAAAAATTCATTGGTGGTACCCCCTAAATTTCATGGGCATTCTGCCCCAGGAGACACTTATTTCTAGAATAGACCTTAGTCATTTTAGTGCTTTATATATTCTTTTCCTGACTTGTATCTATTGCTTAGATCTGACACCCTAGGATATATAGTGTTGTTGGTTTTAGTGCTTTTTATGAGAGAAATATATATATATATATATATACATACATATATGTATATATATATAATTCCAATAAAATGTATATATATATATATATATATATATATATAATTCCAATAAAATTTAATGTCCTCCAAAGGGAAGTATCAGTATGCAAAAAAAAAACCCAGAAAAACACTCAAATTTCACAAATTTTTGGCCACTTGGCCTTTATCAAGTGAAAGACCACGACAACAATTTGTGAAATTTGAGTGTTTTACTGTTTTTTTTGCATATATAATATATATATATATATACATATACATATACAGCGAAACCTATATAATGGGGCCACCCAAGGAACCAGAAAATATTGACCTTTATGTGCAGGTGACCCTTATACACAGGTTCAATTGAATTGAAGTATGCAGTCAAGGGACTTGAAAAAACTGGCCCTTTTAAACAGGTGATCCTTATATAGAGGTGGCTGCTATAGCAGGTTTTACTATATATATATATATATATATATATATATATATATATTATATATATATATATATATATGTGTGTGTGTCATTCCTTACCCTGGAATATAACTACCATGTATATACAAGAATTAGCAATGATCATAATTACCTTAAACTTGGCACCAAGCTTTGTTAAGAAACCCTCTTTGGAGTTTATCTGAAAAAAAAGTGACGAATGAAACCATTTTCATTATTTTTGTTTTGAATATTAATAGTATCTTATTTCATACATATAAATTTTATGTATTAGTTTTTAAACATATATAAAAATACCTGTACAGTGAAAAAATAACCTTGAAGAGTATTTCATATAAATGTACAGATAAATTCAGTTGAGAAGGGTTACATGCAAATGTTTAACCATAGGGAAATCAAAGACAACAAAGTTCGCCTCATGGCAACATTTTTACGCTCCAACCAGTAAACCTGACTTCAGACTATCTTTTTAACCAGACCATTGAAAACAGACTAAGTACGAAAGGGTCATTTCTGATAAAAATTAATACATTGTACATGTATTACAATGCCCATTTTATGAGCAGAACAAGAGGACCAAGAGAGCCTCAATTGCTCACCTGAGAACCATCTACAAATTTGGAAAGAAGACCAAGAAGAATATGTATGCTGATTTGGCTAAGAAACACAAATATGGTAGAGGACTGTGAGTACTTGCTTCCTGTAAAGTTTCATCAAAATCCTTTCAATGGTTTTCAAGAACAAGTTGATGATGTGAAAAATACCTCCCCTCTCTTTTTCGAATATAAATAAAATGACAAAATCTGGAAAGACCTAAAAAATGTGTCAATACTAATATTCCAATTTCTATGAAATATACATCCATGTAAATCACTTAGAAATAATCTGTTTTTCAATTCATGCAGCAGTTCTGGAGATGAAGATTTTCAAAGAGGGGTGCATTTTGCGACTTATTTAGCTCCACCAATCTGGCTCTAAAACACAAACTTGACTGAGGAACTTGAATACTTGCTTCCTGGCAAGTTTCATCAAATTCCCTTCAGTGGTTTCAGAAAAGAAGTCGAAAATGTGAAAAGTTTACGGACAGATGACAGACAGGCGGACGACAGACAGACGGATGGGGAGTGATGACAATAGAAAGCATGTAAAGCTGACCATAACCAATCTTCGTAACCAAACGATGACACTGGTGGGTAGCATTAGTTCTCTTAAAATTCAAGTGAAGTGAATGAAAGAGTATAATTAATCCAATATCGTTTTGAGAGTATATTCAGGAGAAAATCTGTAATACTCAGCTTCTCCTTTCCATGCAGATTACATTCGTATAATCGCTGTTTACAATATATTTGTGAATATTCAAGCATTTGCTTCAGCTCTGAATTAAAAATTTGAACAACTTACTGAGAATTCTGGTCCTCTAGCAAAATCATCTGCGGTACTAAACTCTGCATGAACTCGAATGGTATCATACATATTAGGTTCTTCTATTGTACTTGGGTACGGATAGTTCAACAATGTCAGTTGTCCTGTAAAAGAGTTAACTTATAAATATGTAAAACAACAGCCATTCATCACTGTTACAGTAGTAAACACAGAGGAATCCCATTATGACCTTTACATTTAAAATTTCCATTATGACCTTGACATTTAAAATTTACATAATGACGTGGACATTTAAAATTTCCATTGTGACCTTGACATATAAAATTTTGGTTTCCACTTTTTAATTGTGATACACCCTAGAGTGACTAAAATATACCATTCAAAAGATAATGAGTGTGACAATCATTTTTACAATACTAAATAGACATGTAATATATACATGATGCTATTTTACCAGAATGTTTACCGTAGTCTTTTATGCTGTGATATAATATTTTATGATATTCAGCCTTATAAGTACTTGTCCCTATAAGGGATTTTTAGGCAACCAAGGTCTTAATGTCACTGTCCCACTAAAGGTGTCATTTCACCGAGTATGATCTGGAAAAATTGCATGTGACCACACATGACAATGATCGCAGCTATGTTTTGCTGTAGTCACAGGCAAAATCTGTGCCACCTAAACCCATTATTTTCTGCGTATGCTCTATGTTCAATGTTACCTTCGATGTGTATGCTCTGCCTGCATCCTATACCCTCTGTAGATGCTCTATATACACTCTACTTGGATCTATAAACTCAATCTGATGTCATTTTAACATGACCAAGGCTTTTTCTGCTTGACCAATCTGCATCATAACATCGATCTCTCGGCGATCTATCCTCGCAAGTGCACGACCTCAGCCGATCAAGGCTAAAACTAGGCTGATTTAGCTATGTATGAGTTGCAATGTACCCTCAATCAATACGACTTAGCCTGTGATATAAACGTTCCAGCCTCACTGTGTACACTCAAATCTCAATCTTTTCTAGACAAATTCTTGCCTGAACTACGCACAAATTTTTCAGTCGCCTAGATTTGCGAGCGACCCATTGCGACCATATAAATGGTCCGGCAATCGGTGACTAACCATACGTTTTTGACCAGCCTCCGAAAGGACAACATAGACCCAATCGCTCTGCATCATGCTATGTTATCACAGCACCGTGCTCTGCAACTGCAGCAAGACTCTAATGCTAACCATGTTGAAGATGAGGAGAAAGAAGTATACCAGGAAGAAATATTGGGTTGCTGCCTGGCTGCATGAACGTGAGAGGGAAGATTATGGTCAGTACTCATCCCTCATAATGGAACTGAGGCTGGGAGATGGAGTTACCTACCGGACCTATCTCCGTATGCCCCGAGCAGCACATGCATGCAATCAGTTCTCGCTCAAGAAGACTGAGTATCGCTCATCCCACTTCCAGCCTCAATTGTCTCTCGACCTTGTTTGTTCTTTCGACGCTATCTGTGTGACTTTTAGATCGAGGCTCAGTTTTTTGACATATCAAAAAACCGAGCTACCATCTTTCTGTTGGGGAGACCATTCAACGACCATGTGCAACCACGGAAGACCAAGGCTGACCAACCCTCGGTCAACAGTTGACTGCGTACGACCTGCGGCAATCAAGCCACACTCTGAGATTGCAGATCTGTCTTCCGGGAAGATTTCTCTGTGAAATGACCCCTTAAGCTTAAAGCGATATGAGCTGTCGTAATTTAACATGCCCATTTTATGTAATATTTTATCTCATATATAACCCAAACAGACCATCTGGTGGTTAGAATAACAAATGTATGTGTATACAATTTTGCCAAACGTAACCCATATTATCAGGTTTTTTTGTCCGCCATTACTCTTAGCATTGCAAATTGACTTTCCGTAATTTTTATGCAGACTACTGAGTGTTCAGTAAGCATGTGCTATTTGCAGCTAATATATATTCTATTCTTATTACCCTTTGCGTACATTTTCGTACATCATCAATTCATATCTAAATCAGACAAAGTTGATATTTTCCGTTGTTTCAAAACATTCATTTGCACCTCTAATATTGGAAGAGGATATACAGGTAGTTGTCAATTTCAGCTGGATCCTTGACATATGATGCAGCTATTATCTATACCAGAACCTGTATTGTGACTCACTTACAATTATCAGTCTGGGTTGGAAAATGTGTTGAACTGATCCTAATATGCACCTACTTCCTCTAATTTTTTTCACTGTTGTAGTTGTCTGAGGTGAATATTGGGTCAAATAAAGTACAGTTGGACCTGTCTTGAAAACCCACTCTCATGAAAGACCACCTGTCTAGAGAGGCCACTTTCTGAAAACCACTTGGTTCCATAATCTTTTAAATAAAACCTCTTTTGAGAGACCACACTTCATTGGCAGAAAAGGGTGGTCTCTCAAGACAGGTTCCACTGTATATACTATGTGACTGTCTTACCTGACTCAGATCCAATTAAAGGTTTGTTTTGGAAATGGTGCAACAGATCATCTACACTTGCAAATTCTCCATGTCCAAACTTATAGACAGTTCCTGTCCATGTCAGAGGATAATGCTTCACAGACTGGTCACATCTTTTTTTTTAAAAAGAAAATAGGGATAAAACAGATAAAATCTCAAATAACATCAAACTTTGCCAGGAGTGTAGCTTCTCCACTTAATTTTTTTTTTGAGAATATTTTAATAACAATTATGTTAAGATGCTACATATGAAAAATATAAAATTAGGACAAAAAAAGTTTTGTTGTATAAACTGGCTAAATCTAATGGCCTGTTGTAATCATTCATATATTAGGGTATTCTCAGGAATTACTATTTAAAACTTGTATTCCAAACATGAACAAGAAGAGCCAAGTGAGCTAAAAAAGACCTGATTATAATTAATAAATATGTTTCCGGACACATGAACAAATCTGCAATGGATTGCAATATTTTTTGTATTTACTCAGGTAACCTAATAAGCAACATGAGGCAAGGTATTTTAGTAGTCAGTCCGCATGTTAATTCATGTTATCACATCCTGATAAGCACTAAACCATTCTGTTTGATAACAACTTACCTAACAGATAATGCGTAATCACCAGGTTTCGAGCTTGGACGTAGGAGATAAGTTCCATCTACTCCATTTTGTAGCAGAAGACTCTCAGCTGTGTGTCTGTCACAACCAGCATGAAACCAGCTGTCAAGAAATGTAAAATACAGTGAAACATGTATATAACGACCTCCTTAGGGACACAACAAATCTGGGTCTTTATAGGGAGGTGGTCTTTATGTAGAGGTTGATTTCTACACAAATGTTACTATTGGGGACAGCAAAACACAGTCTTTGTGATCAGGTGTTCTTTATACACAGGTGGTCGCTAAAGCAGGTTTTAATGTATAAAATTTTGGATGAAAATTCTATATGCAGAGATGAGAGCAGTCCTGGTATCTCAATTCCCTTTTTCTAAATGAAAGTAACACATCAGACCACAAAATAACATGGGAACAATCGTTCAGGCTACATGGAGGTTATGACAAATACAAATCAAGTAACATCCTTTTCGTTCTGGATGAATTTCATTTTTAAGTCTTCATTACTGCTATCATAACCTGCAGGTTACAGTACTTTCTTTTAGTGTAATCTGGAAATGGCTTATGATGATTTCTGTTACTTTGTGGCCTGCATAAGGAAATTGGACACCATTTTCAGAAAAATTTCTGGGATTGGGGATAAAGATAATTGTCTGACACATCTTCATGAAACTTTCCATATTTGTAACATAGATGCAATAACTAAGAAGGACTTTGAACTTTACAGGCCATTGGATTAATGTAATGGTATACCTCGAGTGTCTCCAAATAGAAACAACAAAAGTTGTAACAGCATTGGGGACACAACATGTCATCAACTATATAGGATGCTAGATCTACATGTAGTAATATTATGGCATTTTGATATTGTCAATAGATTTTCTGAAGAAAAAAAGTTTAACTGCCCTGAGCAGGATTCAAACTCACATCTAAGGTAGAGGTAAGAGGCTGTGATCATCAGCTGAATTTCTAGCTTTAAAGTTCAATACGATTAGTGTACTCACTTATCCTCTTTCAATCTGTTACGTTGTCCATAGTGATACATAATTAATTAATCATTCCTCCTATCTCTGATACTCGTTACCATGTTATTTATTGACAGCTCTTTCAATAGATGCTGTTAAATGTACATGTTATATGTCTTATATGATTTTAGTATATAAACATTTATCAGTATGTTGTACGTATTATAGTACATGCTATGTGTTATGTATAAGTTCAGTAACTTACTTCAGAGATTCTAGCTTATCACTCATCTTTCCAAGTTGCGGATAAACCAGTGACACAAAAATCAGCTCATCTTTATCAACACTTAAAATTCCTGTAAAACAAAACATACATGTATGTAAAATTGTAAATGTACTGATAAGAAAAAGGTACACTACATCATAGTACATGTACATGTCCAAAACTATTTGAACAGTGACCCTTCACATAAACATATACAATGTAAATTCAGCACAAAATAACTTCAGCACTTACCTTTTAATTAGGTACCAGGAATTTTTGGCACTTGAACAAGTAATATCATTTACAAATTAATTTTGAGTAAGATAAATCAATTTATCGCGCATAATAAACATTAATATCTAGAAAAAAAAAATGCAATTTTTTAGGCCTGTTTTTGAAAGTTTGTTATTAAAACAGTGGTAGCTTCATGTCAATTATTTGACAGTTCATGTCAAACACAATGTATATATTTTTAATCATAATTATCTGAAATATAATTACTTTCCATCAGTGCTAAAAATACCAAGTGCCAGTGCAGAAACTACTTGCGAGCAAGTGCCAAAACTACTTGCGAGCAAGTGCCAAAATTTTTTGGTGCTAAAATTACATGACAATGTAACACCAAGTACTTGTATAACAACATGCTTTACCTATTTTCAAGGCATAGCCTTTGTTTAATTAGTTCTATCATAATGCCTTTGTTGGTTCAAATAGTTTGTTTTTAACACTTTTATCAGATATTTATTTTTACTACACAATGTACATGTATAAATGCTAAACCAAAAAATCTTATGAAAGTGCCCATTTTCCCCTTGCAAGTTAATATCACAAATTATTATGTGAACTTTGAATGGTTATTTGACAATGCTTTCAACAGTATTGACTTTATTTCTGTCATTATTATAGATCAATGTCCAAAATATTTAAAGAAAAATTATATGGAGGTATATCCTATTCTGAAACACTTTTCTAACCCCCCCCCCATAGGTTTGTCAAGTGGGTCACATACAAGACATTCCACAGTCTTTCAGAAGGCTTTAAGAAAATAGCTACTTTGGATAAGACTTTGTGATTCAGCATCAAAGGCTTTAAGAAAATAGCTACTTTGGATAAGACTTTGTGATTCAGCATCATCCGATAAAACCATTGAAAGAAAATATTTTTGATCCAACGAGGGGTTTAATAGTAACATAGTAAATAATGTATACTATAGTATAGGACTAAGCCAGGACATGAGCCTTTGTTCATATCAGAACAGGTCATCTGTCTACAGATTTGCTGAAAAGATGTCTTTATCCAAAACTGAATTCAAGTCTCCTAATATTTCTTTTTTCAAATAACAAAAACAAGTCGAACGTTTTTATTTTTGTAACAATGGCCTAGTTGTGTTGACGTTTTTTCATTTTCTCTAATTTCTAAATCAATAACTATAAATTTGCTAAATATCAAATGTCAATACGTATAAGTAAATTTTATGATCTTATCGGTAAATATGCGAGTCTTACTCTACTTTTAAATATATTGGTTCATTGGATACTCAAAACACTTGTACAATAAGTAACACATGTCACTGCCCTCGTTGCATCTTCTTCTGCAATCAACTACAATGCGAGAGGCTATTGTGACTGTCACAAAGAGGGACAAAACGATTACCATTTAATACTGGAATACTTGTCACTGTGAATCGATTACCGAAATGACTCCATGTTTTAAAGACGATGAGGGAAATAAAGAGTAAAGTTTTGTTTGACATAAACGATTAACATCTGTATTGTTGATAAACACCGTGTACTTACTGTTGTAACTGTCTATCTTTTAGACAACTCAGATTACTTGACCGGATGTGATTAACTGTAAACCCACTACTGTGTCACAGAGCCCGATTTGCATATGTATACAGTGAAAACAACGTAAGAAACTATGCTGAGGAGGTGACTCATCGAACACATACACACACTGCTTGTATCAGGTGGACATTTATCCAGAATGATTTGAAATATTTATTTTATATTTTATTTTAATTTTTTGAATGATAACTATTCAAGTAAACAAATATAAAATTCAAATTAAACTGAGGTATACACATTTAGTAAAAAAAAAAAAAAAAAGCCACACACACACACAAATCAGACTCGACATAAAACTTTTTTACAGTCAGGGAAATATAGAACTTGCTTTATATACCATTGTAACAGATAAATGTTCTGTGCCAATTTAAATATAATATACACCAGGGATTATTCAATTCTGAAGTCCCAACATATGAATATCCAGATACAATGTATTAGAAAAAAAAAACAACAAACAACCCTCCCTCCCCCAAAAAGACAGAAAACTGGCCTCTAATTCGAACTTGTTCAATAGTTTTGCGGCAAGGGACTCGTAAAACGCCTTTGATGGTGTAGCTTGAGGTTGGGTAGATGGTGTGAACAGCGATGTGAATGTCTAGTTCCGTTTCAATTTTAGAATAATGCAATAAATGCTATTTTTCTGTAAATTGTAAAATTTTATGACACATAAATAAGAAAAATACAAATTACGGTTTTTTAATGAAATTTTTATGAAATAACACTTTGAACGGAATATCTGAATGGTATGTTCTTTCTATTGTTTGTGACAAGTCTATTGTGGGCTTGAAAGGGTTAAAGAATCGTGCTATAATCACTTGATCACGCAGGAGTCAACAGTCGGTAGATCAGAATTAAAAATAACGAAATAGGAAAGTTATAGTATTAATCGGTAGTCATGTTATTAATAATGACGTCAACGTGACGAAGAAAATACATAAACAGGATACAATGAAACTACGAAAAAAAAAACAATACGGAAATTTGAAATGGATAGAAAAAGAACATATACAGATAAAAAATGTTAGCATAATGAAGTCAGGAGGATAAATTAATAGACTTAGCCGGATAAACAGTAGAACTATGTGTGTTTACCATTCGTAATTATGAGCTGTAAAGACACAATTGATTGGGTCTCTGCATCCATAAAACTTGCAAGAGAAATGCTTGAAGGGAAGGGTTCTGGAAAAAATTTTAAATTTCAAAAGCTCTGAGAGGTCATTTTCTGACTAAATTACGTAGAACCTGATTATTCTCTGTGGAGAACATCACTTTCTTGTAATGAAGTGTATAATTACAGCTATAGATTAGCATAGTTTAATACACAAACCAACAGTAAATGTTGCGATAAATAAATACTTGTTTCGTATTTAAATCTTTATTGCAAAACAATGTCTTCTGCATAATTGTAGTTGTTTCTAAGCCGATTATGTGTCCACACAAAATTAGCAAATTTAATCACAGTGGTGTCATAAGATCTTTGAAAAAAAATCAACGACTGGCACTTTGTGACTTTTCTATAACGAAAACACATAAATATATAGATATATTGGGAGAGACAACGAATTTCTATGTGCATCCAAAACACGTCTTCGGTAATTCATAGACTATGTCATGCTACAGACATATTCCCAAGTCAAGGTTACAGAGGTTACTCTTAGACGGATTTTGGCTATACGTTTAGATATATCATTTGGACTTGTCTGATACCACGTTCTCTTTACAAAAACTATTTAAAATTGTAGCTCAGCTGATGAAGTCTAATTGACAGAAACGATCGTCTTTAGCATTATAACTTTGGTATTATGTTTAATATATCTATAACCACTAGGTCGTTGCCATTGTTGGTGGACCGTTTGAATTCCCGAGGGTATACATAAACCTAGTACCTGGTATTTCGGTACCAGCTGATAATCTTAGACTAAAGTAATATTTAGCACTGATAACACCATTTAAAATTCTAAATTCTTATAAAGCTAAGATAGCCATCTTTTTACAGAGGTTACTCTTAGACGGATTTGGCTATACGTTTAGATATATTTTTTGGCCTTGTCTGATACCAATTTCTCTTTAGAAAAACTATTTACAATTGTAGCTCAACTGATGAAAAGTAATTGACAGAAACGATCGTCTTGAGCATTATAACTTTGGTATTATATTTATAATATTTGTTTGAGGAATGACGTGGATCAGTTTTTAACCTTGACTTGGGAGGACGTATTGCTAATGGCATCATTAAGTTTACTACACCAACAGCGTAATGGTATATAAAGTCATAGTTTACATACATGTATATGGTTCAGTTTACATTTGACAACATCAATTTAAAGGTCCTCTGTCAGAGAATTTCAGAAAGTTCTTTCAATTTAGTTTTTATTGTGATTATGGACTAATAATTAATGTGACCTGTCGACAGGGGGCGTTTTCTCATCCAAGACACGTGATCCAATCTCTGAATCTTCCGAAGATCCGTGGTTTTCCGACGTTCACCATATTTTATAGGCCTAATGTTTTTAGAATCCTGAAGATTCACATATTTGGAGTATCACATGACAAGTTATTGATAATATTTGACACGATTCAACAAACTTGTTATTCCTTCACTGTAAATGCAAATTTCTTGGAAAATTGTTTTACACATACTTTGTGTTTCAGTATCCAGTGTGCATTTTGTGGTTTAAGGAAATTAAAGAATCAAACCTTATTTTTATATAATGTAAAAGACAACGTATTGCACCTGATGTCATCTCTGTATTTTCTAGAAGTCGATGTTTGTTCAGTGTTTATTATATGTATTTATTATCTTCTAGACTTTCTTATGTCTAACAGTTTAGTATCTGCACTTGTTACGTTATTAGAGATTTAATAGGAGGTAGCATCTTTTAGTGGTATCGGTGTGTTGTGTGTTCAAGGTAATGGGGATTTATATTTTGGAAAACGAAGGTCTAATCATATATAAAATTATCAAATCGATCATATGGACATCAATGTGAAGATCAATTGCGAATATTCCCAAACGGAATGGGTCCAAGATACCCGGAAGGAGTCAGCGTCCCCTGTTAGCATGCTGCACCCACCGCAAATATTACATGGAAACTCGAGTTCAGTGAAAAGGTCAAGCTCGGTGAAAATTTCATCTAGATCTGAGACCGAAGTCACCAAATTTACTCAGTACTCAAGCTCAACTAACTTTTCACGATTTTAAGGTAAAACATGCAAAGTTTGTTCTGTAACTGGCCATGTTTATATATTGATGGCATACAATTGTAAATAATGATAAAAAATATTGCTCATTGGAAGAAAACTTCAGAAATATTAAAAAAAAAGTTTGAGTACGTACTCAAATCTTGAGTACCGTACTCAACATTTTTATTCGTTTTTACAGGAAAATCATAAGTGTGACGCAAAAATTTATATGTAAATGATTAAAAATCATAATATGTTTCCTAATCACTAAATTCCAAAAGTTTTTAAAACAGTTTTATAGTCAAAATAATGAAATAAAAGTTGAGCTTGAGTATTGAGTAAATTTGGTGACGTCGGGCCCTGATTGACTGTTAATGTACAATCTCTTGTTTTCAAATTTCTAAATATGTCATTCTTGTAAAACCAAACCAAAGGTTCTTGATAGAACGATTTAATGGATCTCAATGACAAACAAGATATCCCTGTTGACTGATCACACGTGTCCCCGATCAATTTAAGACCCCAAACTGTCAAAGGTCAGTGTTCATATCCATACTCCATATATACGCTTTAACATCCATTATCATACTTATTCTAGATAGTGAAATATAGTATAGGCAGACAAAGTCATTGCATCGACAGATTTGCGAAATATTAACTTTAAATGCGATTCGTAACTCTACTCTGTGACATCAACTTCAATGATTATACTAATTGGATCATTGGACTTTTAGTTGCTTGTAAATCGTCTGGAGTTTGCTGCCTAGGGAAACACATCATCACATATTTTGTTGTATTACATACAAATATTGGATCAAATTTATGATTTCTCAATTAAACATGCAAAATAATTTGTGTGTGGTACTGAAAATTTGAGTATGTAATTTAATCATATTAATAAGTCAGAAGTTTCTTCAAATTAGCAATAATTTGTTGGTGACTTTGAGCCCCGAAGTATATATTATTAATTAAGCGTGGCAACTTGACAAAACCTATGGAGAGTCCAAATTATACCGTTTGTCGTATATTCTAGATTACAATTTCTAGACAGTGTCTGTATAAAGGTCAATGTCCAAACACATCCTTGTTTCTGTTAGATCTAATTTCTAGTTTGCTAAGATAAAACACATTGACAAAAGCATAAAGTACAAGTAAAATGCAATAAGCCAAAGGAGGTAGACATTCATGTTGTCAAAACATAGACTGGGGTATTTAGAACCTCAAATTAGTTTTACTAAAATTTCGTAAAGTGGTTCTCATTGGAAATAAGTATACATTGTTGAATCATATAAGGAATGTGTCTTGTGCAAGGTCATGAAAACTACAACGGGTGATAGTTATATTGTTACACAAACATTATTGAAAAAGTAATGTTGAACGTATTGCATGGCATAAAATTTGCTATGGTATTGTAAATATTGGAGTTATTTTTCGCTTTGGAGAGTATTTAAAATTCGCAATTATCCACAAGTTAAACAATCATATTCAGCAATCCTTATCGAGATAACAAAACAAATACACAGAGCATGGAAAATATCGTCTCATATTAGATATTTTCTCATTTTGTTTTACACGAACAATAAAATTTATATTGACATACACGAGTGGTAATTAATATGAAAAATCTCATATACATAATCTTTACGATGTCCAGGATATAGGTACAAATATGGTAAAAATGGACAAACACTGACCTCTGGAGATCAAGAGGTGGGATCAGGTGTCATGGAGGAGTAAGCATCCCTTGTCGAACGGTCACACCTGCCGTGAGTCCACAGTCAAATCAAAATGAAATACGAATGAATCCTCGTCACTTAAATGATACGTCAATTTTGTTTGGGGGACAGTTGACATTGTATGTCGGTTTAAGCAATTATTATATACACTGTATGACAAAAGTAACAAATGAAAGTATTAAAGAATTGAAATTTAATGTTTAAGGAGTTTCACTCACTCTTAAGCAGTAAACAGGAAATACGTAACAAACACTAGTTTGAACACTACTTCTTATTTTAAAGTTATTATATGAATGTATATGTATTTACCCTTCAAATCAAATTAGAGAACTGAATTGTGGAAATCATTTCAATTACATATTATCCTTTTTCGAGATTTTTAAGCAATTGAACAACATAGCCGAAACTTACACCTCGATATGATATGTTAGACGTTCGTAAATAGTTGATATTGCATCTAGAAATATTTACAAGACATCATAACTGTCATTTGTTTACTTTTAAATTGGAAATTTAAAAGTTAGCAAATGGCATAACCATGGCTA